>VZRZ01008145.1:51482-206258 GCA_013398175.1 Climacteris rufus | reverse complement strand
CGGGCTGGGCTCGGCCGGCAGCCCCCTCCCGGGCTGCCCGCAGCGCGGAGCCCCCGCCGAGGTAAGGCCGGGGCTTTGTTCTCCGGGCGGGCTGCGGGCTCCGGCGGGGATGGGGAGCGGCGCCCGGGGGTCCCCCCAGAGCCACAGCGCAGAGGGAACGAGCGGGCGCATCCCCGCGGGGACCGCCGGCTTCAGCTTCGGGCTCTGGAGGAGCACGGGACTGCCAGGAAAAGCCGAGCTCGAGTCGCGCGGGGAGGGTGGAATTCCGAGTGGGATGCGGGGATGGGCTGGGAGTCGCCGGTGGGACTCGCTGTCGCTGGGGCGATGACCGGCGTCTGGCCCTGGGGACCGAGAGCATCCCCGCTCTCCTTCCGCGGGGCATCCCCAGCCCCTTTCGCGCTGCCGTGCGGGGCAGAGCCACCGCTGAGGGCATCTGTCCCTTCATTCCTCTGGAGAAAGGAGCGGAGCAGCGCCGGGCTCGGGGTCTGTCAGGGATGGGGACAGGCGCAGTGGGACAGCAGTCCGTCCCCGCCGAGCGAGGAAGCCTTTCCTCTGCCTTTGTTACCCTTGCTTCCCTGCCCGGCTTGGCCTCCCTTTCTCCCTCTTGCCCAGAATAGTCCCCTTCCCGGTATTGTTCTCTGTGTTTTTCCTCTCGCCTCCTTCTTCCTCCCCCCGTCCTTAGCGCAGGTTCTCCGCAGACCTGATACCCTGACAAGCATCTTCCCTCTCTCCTGTGGCGTTTTTAAGTGCAGACATCCCTTTTTTTGAAAAAACTCTCCTTTTTCCTGAGTGTTCAAATTTGACTTGGTCTGCTATTCCATGGATTTGAACTAAATTGAAATGAACTTCACTTAGGACCTGCTGCATAACAAGGAGGAGATTTCTGCCTGCCTGTGCACTTGGTATCAGTTTCAATTACAGAAAGCACTGTGTGCTTTTAGACTCGGCTTTCTAACCTGTCACTGGTGTGATGCAGAATAAGGTAATGCTTTACCTTTGACCTCACTGCTGCCTTTTTTTTAATACACATGGGATTAGGTGGGTCCTTGGCTGAACGAGTGTAGCCTTGCTGGATACAGCTGAAAGCTGTTCATGTTGAACATGTTGCTCCTGGGAGCAAGTTTTGGAATGCCTGTAGTGGCCAGAGGGTGAGATCCAGGGAGAGACCAGCTTAGGAGCTTGTTAGAACAGTGTCTCCAAAAGGGTCCAGTCCTCACTTTCTGCATCATGTTGGTTTTCAGTCTTAGATCCATCTGAAAGTGTTTGTGTCTCTGCTGGAACAGGGCAGTGCACGGCTGCTGCCAGGGGGACTGTCGATTTTTCCTGTAGGGGACTGTGTTCTTTAAGCACTGCCTTTATTTTGAGTGCTGCCTAATGGGAAGCAAAGAGCAGCTGAGCTCATTCTTGTAACTTTTGCCGGATTCCCAATAGCCGCAGTGAAATAGTCGAGGCTTTAATCAATTTTTACTTGGCTGTAACTTGGGAAATCTTCGAGCAGCCACAGGGGCACTGGCTGGAGAGCTGTGACTGCAGGCTGGGGAAGACTGCAGTGCTTTAGTTATCCCTGGCTCAGACAGAGGCCAGGAGTATATGTTTAGAAAAGGTATGTATTTTCACTTGTGTTCCCTGCTTTTTTAAAATTGCGTTCTTGAAGCTGCCCTTTCCCTGCTTTTGAAGAGCTTATTCTGCAGAAGTTAGCAATGCTTGCCTTGGAAAGATTTATATTTCCTGCAACAGCATGGATTTCAAGGATTGGTCTGTTTTATAGGGAGATTCATCTTGCTGATTCCCTTGGAATTACATGGGTGCAGCTGCGTCAGACTTGATCATTTTAGTTTGATTCTGTTGTATTGAACATGTAAAAACCCTTTCTAAGAACTTGCTCCTTAGTCCATTAGAAAAATGCACGTCATCTTAGTCCAANAGGAGTATATGTTTAGAAAAGGTACGTATTTTCACTTGTGTTCGCTGCTTTTTTAAAATTTAGTTCTTGAAGCTGCCCTTTTCCTGCTTTTGAAGAGCTTATTTTGCAGAAGTTAGCAATGCTTGCCTTGGAAAGATTTATATTTCCTGCAACAGCATGGATTTCAAGGATTGGTCTATTTTATAGGAAGATTCATCTTGGTGATTCCCTTGGAATTACATGGGTGCAGCCGTGTCAGACTTGATCCTTTTAGTTTGATTCTGTTGTATTGAACATGTAAAAACCCTTTCTAAGAACTTGCTCCTCACTCCATTAGAAAAATGCACGTCATCTTAGTCAAAAGAGATTGTACAGAAACTGTTCAGTGTGTTTAACAAGCCCTGGAATTCCATAATTTTGAAAACATGACAGGAGAGAAAGAATTCCTGAGGTCTGAGATGCAGGTGACCGTTTTTCTGTGGTTTCCTGTGAGTGCTGGGGCTGTGCTCTCTGAAGCTGGGTGTTTTCTGGCCAGTGAGATGACATGGCTGTAGAGCTTCCCAGAGTGAAGCTTGTGAATGCATCTCACCTACAGAAATCGGGGCTCTTTCCTAGACTTTGTGCTGTAACACAAAAATCAAAACTCCACGCACCACCTATGACTGATTTTCAGTGTGTGTTGCCTGGCTGAGTTGTGACTGCAGGAAAGTGAAGTGTGGCAGGAGAAGAATCCTGTGAGTGTGGCTTTGCCACCACTGTGGGACTCTGCTGATGTGGCCATGGATGGGCATTCTTGGTTTAGGCAATTCTGCTCGTAGTTTCTGGTAATTAAAGCAACAGAAGTTAAAAAGGAGGCCCACTGCAGGGCTTACATAATTTTGAAAGAGCTCTTGCATATTTTCTGCATCCTATTTTCTTCCTCCAATGCTTCTTAGCATCGAGTGAATAGCAGGGAGGAGGGAGGGAAGGACCTGGATAAATGGAGTATTCTGGCATCCAAGGACTCTGTTTGTGCCTGTTGCACCTTCCCAGGGAAATGCTGGGCCAGTGTGTCAAACCCATTTGCAAGCAGTAGTGTAAATTAAAGCTGGGGGATAAGCAGGTTAGAAGGTTAATGAGATGTCTGAACTTAATTGATTCTCCATACAAATTGCCTATAATGTCTTTTGTTTGCTTTTTTCTCCTCCCAGGATGCTGTGTTACAGCAGTTACATAAATATGAAGAGTAGTAAAAGGGGCAGGGGGAGTCATGGCTGTTTGGAAATCTTGGTTGTACTCCCTAGAGTGGGCTGATGTGTGATTTTGGACACAGCAAGGTAGCTCTGAATTAGGACCCTGCACCTCTGTGTTTTCTGGGACTCAGTGCCATGGACTTGGTGATCACTGAGCCCTGGACAGCAGTGTGCTCATGCAGAGCTGTACAGTCCCAGGGTTCATAGAAAGCTTTAATTTAGATGTGGCGTTGCACAGGCCAACCTGGGAAAAGCAGTAGGAGTTATAATTTGTGTTAAATGGTTTCTAGGTCCTGAGGCTGTCAGGCAGCATCCCCATCAGGGTGGCACTCCTCTTCCTATGAGCCTGGCCTAGCCTTAGTATCTAGAGCAATGAAGCTGGAGGGGGAGGATGGCTTATTAAAGATGTTGACTTTATTCATCTGACTGGAAGTGCCTGACTTAACAACGAGATCATGTTCAGGCCACCAATTTTTGCTCTTTTTCTGTGTAGATTTCTATTCCTGTTTGGAATATATTTGAGATAGTGGTTGGAGCCAACCCAGTTCTATGGGTGAGAGGAGCTGAGAGCCTTCTATCTCCCATGGTTCCTGAACAGCACTGGTGTTGCCCAGTGCCCCTTCCAGTCTGTGCTGATTTCAGCTGACAGGCTCAGCTCAGGAGCAGCACCAGGCTCTGGCTCTGTGCTCTGAGCTGGGTGGCACAGCCCAGAGAAGTGGCACACCAGGACAGGAGGCAGCTCTGGAGATGCCCTTTGTCACCCATTCCAAGGGTGTGGTGGGGAAGGAAAGACATTCTGTGTTTTGGTTACATGACAATAGAAGTTACAGCTCTTCCTGAGCTCGCTTGCTATGAGACCCTTCTGGTTAAATCACATTTCAGACTTTTCCTCTTGGGTTATATACCAAAGCATAAAGAATAAAATAGCAAATTCTCTAAGGGGCTAATACTATGTTTTGACTCGTGTTCTGTTTATTCCTAACTGGACTACCACAGTGAAACAGCTTTTGTGCTTAACATGGAAATTGATTGCAGAGTGACTGTGAAGAGTTGCCTGCAGACAGCAGTTTTCATAAAGCAGCTGTATTTTCATTTAAGGGTTCCTGAGCAGCTGAGGACAGCTGTGGAGCACACACCACTGCAAGGGAGATAAGGAAAGATCAAGGTTTTTAGCCCACCATTATCACAAGAAGGACTGATGGGAGGCTTGTGCTTGGCACCTCCACATTTGTAATCAGGCTTCAGATAAAGCAGCACTCACCATATGCTGCAAGATTGGTCAATACTTAAAACTATTTGCTGAGAATGTGACTGAGTCGAGAGTGGAGGGCAGTAAGTAGGTTGCTGGACATGGTTTACAAGGGCTACATCCTTGCCTTGTGTGTGACACCAGTAGTGTTGTAGGACAGCGCTTGGTTGTAGGAACAATTCCTTGGCCAGTTTGGAGCATGCATATCTTATTTTTTTAACAGGTTGAGCAGTTTGCCTCCAATGTAATGTTGAAAAGCCACAGGCCAAGCTGCTATTGTTTGGCTGCAGCCATTTCAAAGCATTAAGGCTTCCTCTTGCCCCAAGTCATAATGCATCAGTGCTTTCAGCAATGGTTAACAGTTCTCTGGTTAAGTGATATAGGGTAGAGAAAGGAGGGAGTTTTGTTTTCTTTTGCTATTTAAAACAACACAACAAACCATTAAAACCATAATTCCTTCAGAATTCTAGTAATTTTTGAAAAACACAGAGTGCACATGGAACACATGCAGACTGTAATTTCGGTCCTTTGTTTGCTGTGTAGTCTGTTTACAGGGCTGTGTCAGGAGAGGACTCAACTCCCAGCAGGTCATCTGTGCATAGAGCTGACAGGAGCTTCACATTCTCTGCAGTTGTCAAAATTTCAGAGGAAGGGGGATGCTGAAGGGGTAGAAGAAATGCAGTTCCACTGGGGTTATCTGTCAGTTTAACAAACAATTATAAAAGCTATGTCCAGGAGTGTTTGCCAACGTGCCCCAGAACTCAAAGGTATGGAAGCCCAAACCATGTGGGTCCTTCATTCCTCTGCCAGGACAGGATTGATCACTGCTACACTCAAGTTCAAAGCTGAGCTTTGTCAGACCCTTTAGGTAAGTGTTGTATGGTCGAGTTATTGAGCCAAAAGAATCCTTTCAGCCACTGCTTGTTGGCCTTGGAGAATGCAGGTGATCAATGATTGTGGTTATTGATCAGCAGTGATCAGTTCCAGTGGCCACAGCCTGGTCACACTCTGCTGTGTGGCCATGCCTTCCCAGTGGGAGATGGGCATCTAAAACCCTTTAATATATGTAAGAAATGTAGCCCTACAGTTTTTCTCATGCTAATGTCTGAGCTGTCTTTAGTTTCTTTCAAGGAGTTCCATAGGCTGGTTAATCTCCCCATATATAAATCTCTTTCATACAATTAATCCTTTATTTTTTTCAGATCCCAGTGTAGGGGAGAGATGATTTAGAAACAAATCCATTTACCTTGTGTTGTATTGAAAACAAATCCCCTGTACTTGAAAGCAGAAACAAAGCCCATATACAGACACGTTTATCTGTGCTGTCTTGGTTATTATTGCTGTGTGGTGTCAAAATAAAAGATTTCAGGGAATGTTTCTGTCTGCAAAAAATTCCCAAGAAAGAGGTTGCTTTCAAGGCTTTCAATCCTGAAAACTCTTATGGAAAATCAAGTGACAAAAGATGTAAAATTGATGATGAAATCTTGACCCTCCTGAAGTGAAGGGCAATCTTAAGACCAGAATTTTGCCTGGAGTTTTAAATAAGTATCTCATTGGAATACTATATTTATGTGCTTTTAGAGATATGAAATTGCAGCTTTACTGAAATACCAGTTCCCAGGTGTTCCAGATCTATGAATAAATGATCTGGCTGATTTTTCCCCTCTTTGAAGTGAAGTATAAGATTAGGAAACAGACACCTGGAATACTTCAATTACTTTAAAATAGTAGGTTAAACAGATCAGCAGAAATTGTATATCCTTTCCCTTCTTTCCCAACAAGTCCTAGAAGCACTTGGAGAGTCATTAGAAGTATCTGGGAATGGAGACCACTTAGTCTACTTTAGAAAGATGTCTGAAAGCAATAAACATAATCAGTGACTATTTTGGGGGAGTGTTTTGCTGTAGTCTGACCTTGTGGAGTAGTTTTGCATGGCCATGCTCGATGCACTCTCTGCTTGGGTTAAATGTAAGGAAGAGGTGGAGGATGAGAGATGTAGGAGGAAGATGCTTTAGATCAGGAAGAAAACTCAGGTTGGAAAGGGGGACAAGGGTCTAGAAAAGCAGGAGGAAGGAGAGGAGAGCAGCTAGGCAGAGTCATTGGTCTGGGCACGGCACAAAAGGTGGCTGCCATCTGAAATGTAGCCTTGGGCTGAGATCACAGCCTGCTGATGGATTTTATGTGACAGAATTCCTCTAGAGGCATTGCAGTGCTAAATGTATAGGTTATGGGAACACGGGTCCTGCATCAGTCTTAACAGTCCTGCTTGGATGTTATGGAAAGCAGATGTACACATCTGGTGGCTGTTGAGCAAGGGCTGAGTCAAACCAGTAAAGAAAGCACTTCTCACAAAGGTAAAACGTCCTAAATCTCAAAAGGAAAAAAAAGAAAAAGTAGGGGTGTGCATGTTCAGGATTAAACCTTGACAGGCTCTGTCATGGTGCTTGTTTCTGAAGGTGATAATGATGGGAAAATGTGTGTGTGGAGCTCAGGAAGATCTCCAAACTGTCCCTAATGCACAGAGTGCTGCTTTTTTGTCTTAGTTTAGACTTCTGTTCCTAGTTTAGAAAACAAACTACAGACCCCTCTGGATTGCATATCCAGCAATTTAAGCATATTTGACTCCTGGGATCCCTCTTGTCCATAATACCAAGGAAATGTCTTTGTTTGTGGGAATGCTGCCTGACAGCAGGACCTAGCTAAAAGCAAATTCTAAATGACCAAAATCTTTATACTCTCTCAGTAACGTGGCAGCACCACACAGGATAGCTGCACATGGAGCAGAAACGAGAAGCGTGGGAACTGTGCAGGGATGTGCTGCAGCAGGAGGCTTTCTAATCTGTACCATATTACTCAATTTTATGGTAAAATACACTGAGTGTTTCAAATCACTTGTTTCTCCTCCACTGTCAAAAAAGCTTAGCAGAGAGCTCACAGAATCTAACATTTTAGCAGCTAAAACACAATTGGCATTGATTGTGAGCTTCCTTGCTGGTGGGTTGGAGCAATGTGTATGTGTTGTGTAGTTAATGTAGTAGATTCTGAATGCCTGGTCTTGGTTCATCCTTCTTGCTTCCAAAATTTTTAATTTTTTTAAGGGAGGTAACAGATTTTTTTCTAACTTTGCTGTTGTCTCAAACACCTTGAAAATCAGTTACATCTTTTTCTGATTTAATAATCTGTACTCTTGTGTGGAGGAGAAAGTTTGGAGAAGTAACCTTCCCTAAATCCCTTCTCTGGCCCCACCTGATTTTGCTTACATGGGAGGCAGAAATGGGAAGCTCCAGGAGGTGTCTGCTTGGCAGCCTTGAGGCTGATGCATTATCTGGCACAGTTATGTGCTTATCTGTCAGGATTTCCTAAAGCTGACCGTGTGAGTCTGCCTCTCTTGGCAACAGCATAACTCCTTTTCCATATTTCTGCCTTCATTGCACTTAGGAGAAAATCACTATGAGGATTGGCTGTGAAATGAGAGAGGAGCCATCTAATGATGGGCTTCCATGGAACAGAAGGTGAAATGAAGCTGAAATGTAATTGTGCTGTGTTAGTTTGGGGCATTCAGGAGACACCAGGAAACTTGGCCAGCTCTTTCTGTGGGTGATGGCATAAGCCTGATAAACACACCAGAGTCAGAGCTGCTTCAGTTTATCCCTTAGATGAATTGATTATCATTGGGGGAAGGAGAGGGAAACCATGGGCCTGGCATGGGGTGTGGGGAGGGAAGAGGGTGAGTTTTGTGTGCATACTGGGGGTTACTGGTATGATACAAGATCTTCTCCCTTGCAATCCTTGCTCATCTTTAAAAGTTTTAAGAAGCACTGCTTCAGTAGTACACACTTGCAGGAATGTTGGTCAGGGATGCACTGCACCATTTGAATGATCTTTAGGGATGGGGATTTGATTGTCCAGCCCTAGGCAAGGGAGGGTGGGAGTCAAAGCCCTGTGGGTACGTGGTAGGCTTGGAGGGGAGGGAAGGGTTTTTGCTGTGTGTGTATATAAATCCGTCTTTAACCCTGTTTTGGAGTACTTTGGGGGTTTCTTGCTGCCTGCAGTTCACTTGGCTGCTAACTTGGTTCTTTCCACTTTAAACACAGGGGAGCTGGTGTTTAGACTAATTCTAACCTACTCATTCTCAGCCTGAACCTCTTTTTTTAACCCAGCATGACTCGCTTTGATGCTTAATGACAAAGTTTTGTTAGCAGTGCATTAACATCTTGTCTTTCAGTAGTTACACCCTGTCACAGCATCACATGCTTGTTGGGACAAGCTGCACCTCTTCTCCCTGTGTGAGATTCCCTTTCCCTGCTCCAAACTCCTCCATATTACTCGAATGGAGCTTGGGCTGTGCAGCAGCTGAGATAGAAATGTTTATTCAAATATATTGCAGTGTGTCATCTTTGCTCTCATCCCCAACAGAGCTGCGTGGGATTTTAGTGGCACCAGGAGTCAGACTCCCAGTTTGCTGTAACAGTTGTTGTCTCCAGCTCTGCTGTTTGAGTGCAGAGTGGCGGGCTGTGCTGTGTGCCAGACTGTGTGTCTGGCACTTCCTCTGCAAGTTGGACTTGTTTGGTTTTGTTTTTGAATGCTGGTAGTGCTCTGTAGTCCTGTCCTTCTAAAATAAAATGTGGTAAAAAAAAAAAAAGACCAGCCCCAGACGAGTAAGAAGAGGCATGGGTGGGACTGAGCTGGGGGGAGCAGCCAGAGGAGGGACCAAAGCCAGCGGTGTTCAGTGAATGCTGGGGAGCAGTGAGGGTGGAAATGCTGCAGGGAATGACCTGCCTGGCACTGTGTCCTTAGAAAGTGTCACCCACTGAGTCCAGGTAAGTGGAAAGTTAACCTGAGATTCGTGGTCTGGCCACTGTTACGCTGAGTGTGAGCAGTCCTGCTGCAGGCTCAGGGGGAAGAGATGTGTGTGCTCTTGTGGCTCTTTGTATCAGTCAAGAAAGACGTGTTATTTCTTTCCCTTCCTTGTGCAAAAACGTGAGGATAAGATTGGGAGATGTGTTCTGTTCTCTCAGCTGAGAGCTGAGCAGGGTGGGAGGCTGCAGCCTGGGACTCAGGGTTTAACAACACAACTCCTACACCATAAGTCTTGTAGAGATGAGCCTTATGAAGGAGCAGAGGTTGCAGGCTCAAACCCCTGCTTGGAGGTGCCAGAAGTTGCATTGAATTTTTTTCTTATCTGTCAGCAACTTCTGCAGTTGCAATCCAGCCTTTTAAACCTTGGACACTTGGAATCCCTCACTGACACTGGGGTGTGTTGGAACAGCTGATCTGAAACAACAGTGGGCACACTCTGCTCGGTGGTGGAGCAGGTCAGTGCCTTCAGTGCACAGCAGGGTGGTGGTGGTTTCTGGGAGAGGAGGAAGGTCAGGGACTGCAGTCTGACCCAGCTCTGTTGTCCTCCACACCTGTCCAGCTGCAGGGCACTGCAATCTGGCCCTCACACCCCCAGATTTTTGAGCTTCTCTTTACCCCCAGGGTTTTGTGTCCTTGGGCTGTGCAGATTTGCCAGATGTCAGGAGGAAATGGCAAATGAAGCTATTTGCAAAAATGTAGATTCTGGTTGCTTTCTCACAGGACTGGACCTGAAATCAGGAGGAGATGGAGCCAAAGGTATGAACTCCAGTCATTCCCATTTAGAAGAACATACTGGTGGATCTAACAGTGTCTGCTGGTGGTACCACTGGCTGTGCTGCTGAGGTGTTCCTGCTGCAGCCTGTTCACCCTACTGAAAGAAGTAGTCAGGTAGATTGTTTCACACAGTGAACTGGAGAGAATAAGGGGGAAATAGGATATTTGTTTCCTCCGAGCATCCTACAGGACAGCAGGGCATAGGGTGTATTTATAACCACATGTGTTTATGCTGTATTTGGTACTGTCAGTGCTGCTTCACCAGGATGCCAAACTCATACTGTGGTTAACATGGATTTTCCTGCTAATTTATCACTTGTGCCTGTTGCCTGCCTGTGCAGAACTTGTCTGAGTAACAGCACCACGGTGGGTGCTGTGTGACAGCAGTGCTGGGCCTGAGGGAGAGCCAGGGATGTGCTGCAGGAGTGTGTGAGCCCTGGATGGAGGGGAGGGGATCACTGCCTGGCACCATCTCCAGCTGTTCCACCCAGCACTTCCAATGCTGGACCCTGGAGCTATCAAACCACAGCGCCTCTCCCAAGCCTGGGGCAGGGGTTCAGGGCTGCTCTTGGAGTGGGTGGGAGTGGAAATTCCTGTTGTAGAGAAAAAGATGCCTGATAACATTCTAGGTACTGCTCTGCCCAAAGCAGCTGATACGCTTCTGGAAAAGAATAAAAGGTTTGGGAAGAGGAGGAGGTGGTGTCTGATGAGGAAGTTCATAGTAGATGAATGGTAACACCTGAGTGTAGTCTGCTTTCTTCCTCTGGGGCTAAAACAGGTGGAAGAGTTGCTTTAAGCAGCAAAGCCCATCACCTCAGGCTGGAGAGACTCCTAATGTCCCATTCAGTCACTGATATCACTGGCTCTTTGCAGGTTTTGTCTGGGCTCCAGAGGCCCCAGGGTCCGTCCTGATGCTGGCTTTCCTGTCGTTTTAGCATCTTTTATTCCCCAGAAACAGAAGAAAAGGCTATTTGGAATTAGCTCATCCTAAGTGGTTTCCTTATCCTGAGAAATTCTACAAGTTTGCAACCCATATCTTCATTTGTGGAATGTGAGAGGTGGTGCCCAAGGCTTGTGACTCTGAATTCAGAGGTTAATTCTGTGTGGAATGTGAAAGATATTCGTGCATAGGGAGAAAAATTGGGTGTTCTGGTGTTTTTGAGGAGCTGGAAAGATCTGCTTGAAAATCTTCCTTGGTTTAGTGGTCTCTTATGTGAGCTGGTTCTTGTAACTGGTGTAGTAACTCCTGGAGTAAATGAGTTTAAGGGCTGCAGTTCTGAGTCGAGGGGCTCTTTACAGCACAGACCAGGGCTGCAGATGCACATCAAAGCAAGGGGGGTTTGCAGGGGGCAGTGCACAAACCCCATGACAGATGTTGGATGGGGCAGACCTGAGGGCAGGAGAACTCCTCGCTGTGCTGTGAGGAGGAGGCAGCACAGGGGGCTGAGGAAGCAGGTATGAGCCTGCTTTGGGGATGCTCTGCTAGGGAATTCTTCAGATAAAAACCCCTGCCAGGCCCCAGGATGTTGGCTTGAAAAATGAGCAGAGTGTTCAAGGCAGAGCAGAGGCTTTGAAGCAGATTCATCTTGGACCAGACACACTTATGGGATCCGAGGGGGGGTGGACTTGTTTGTGGCTTTAATGCAGTTTTCCCACCATTAACATCTCCCTCCCAGTGGCCTGGGCCGTAAGAAATAGATTTGTCTTTTTAACAGTGTCCATGTGTAACTGTGTCAGTTATCTTCTGGTTTATTGGGACTTTCTTTTGCTTGAAATTGGGATTTTTTTGTGCCTGGTATTGTGCCTAAGTAAGATGTTGGGTAAGGCATGGCACCTTACCATGGTGGGAGGAAGCATTCAGGGATTTATTGATGGTGCTTTGTGCCCTTCTCAAGGACAAAAGGATTTGAAAGTTTTGCATTTGCCTTTTTACTGTGCAATTACTTCAAGCCAGCAATTTCTCTGCGGCTGTGACACCCATGTCCAAGGGCAGAATGGGGCAAGACAGGAAGAAAAATTTAATTAAATTCGAATTTACCACTGTCCAGTAACTTCTCAGTACTAATATGACATTAATATAACATTAGCAATGGCTTCATTACCATAAATCATAAATTTTTACACGCAGGATACTTTTTTTACCTGCAAGAACCTCCTGGCATGGTTACAGCTACCCTTTTTTCAAAATAATACAGGTTAGAGCAACCATTTACTGGGATAAATGTGTCTGCTTGGGGAGTTTAATTATATTGATTAGCAGAGGACAAAATCAGTTGTGTCCTTGGTTTTGGTGAAAACCAGCAGCAAGGCAAGAGCTGTCCTTTCAGACTCTGCTCCTGCCAGTAGAATCCAAACTGTTTGTGTGAGCTGGGCAGGAATGTGCTGGTATTTACCCAAATTTTGAAGAAGACACTTAGCAGAGGAATGTGCTCTGCGTGCTCCCCATTCCACTGGGAAACTCTGCATAGGAAGCAAACCTCAAGCAAATATTTGGAAGGCCAGGGGGGCTTCAGAAGAACAGGATGTCCTCCAGATTGTAGGGAGAGCAACTCATCCCCGTACACTCAATTGTGTCTTGTCCTCTGTGCATGCTCTGTCCCAACTAATGCTGCTACCTGGGTGGTTTCAATAATCCTCTTTATTTCATTTTAATGTGTCTGTGTGAGTACCTGATACTCAGAATGGCATTAGGAGAGGTGAATTGCTGCTGAAATTGGTAATAACAGAAAGCAAACCTGTCTGACAGCATCTGCCCTGTGATCTTCAGAGAGCAGGTAAAAGGATCCTTAATTAACTTTTTGCCGGGGTGGAGTAGTATTGTTGAGAAGAATTCATTTCAGAAAGTTACAGCATGAATTGTTGCCTGAGTTAGAACAGCTTAATGAATTGCCATAAATTAGCTCCTAGCCTACAGGGAATACTGTGTTTTAAGGAAAAAAAAAGCAGTAAGGGATTGCTGTAGGCTCAAGGGAAGGAGCTGACTCAGAGAAACTTGTTACAGATAATACAAGTGTGGTGGTTCTCAACTGTTGTTGTCAAAACATTTCCAGAAGCTCTCCTGCCTCCTGTCTCCAGGAATCACTTCCAAGGTGGTCAGAGGCTCTGGTGCAGCCATGAAGTGCCTGTCATAGCGGGGCAGGTCCCAGGCCAGTTATTCCATCAATATTTTCTGGCTGCTGTCCTGGGTTGCTGCACATTCCTTATGAACAACTAGTTGGGGGTGAGGGAAAATGGGAGGCTGTTATAAAGCAGTGGACAATTAAATACTTTTATCTTGGGACTAAATTCATGTTGTTCCCAAAGAAAAAAAAGCCTTGACAGTGTTCTGGTGGCTGCTGCAGTAACACAAGTGGGGCTTCCCCTCAGTGAGGGCTGTGCTGGGGTTCAGCAGGAGTTGCTCTCCTGTCTCTGTTTCAGGACTGTTGATAAATGTGTCCCTTCAGCTGCTGCTCAGGAGAGGTGAGCACATTGCCACCACGGGATTTATGTGTATTTTAATGCATATAATCTAACAGCTTGCATGAAACAAGTGTGGGGTGGTTGGAGGGCAAGTTTGAAAGAGCAAAGCTCCCTTGTGTTGTCATATTGAGGATGGATGTGGGTGACTTTACCTGTGGGACAGAACGAGTCAGACACTGCTTCACAAGAAATTGTTGTCCCAAAGCAGGGTACTCCTCTTCCCAGATAATAAAACCACAGGGGTTATGTGAATGAGGGCAATAAGTGCCTTTAACTGGGTACAATTGCCTGGGAGGGTTAAGTTTGATGTGTGATTTAGTGCCTCTGTGCTGCTATCTTGGTGCTCCATTAAATTCTTGTGTTAAACACCCTGTCAGCTTTGCCACTGTGAGGTGATGAAAACTTTTATAAAAGATTTAAAGTCAATAGTGAAGCCTGTAGAAATTACCTGAATGAATTGAGTAGCTTCATACCCATCTCCAGGCAGTACCAGCTCCTTCATTATCTGGTATTCAAAAGTTGTGTGTGCTGGGATAGTTTTTCCTAAGAAGTTTTTTCTCAACTCATTTAGAAACTGGCTTGTGTCCAGAAGTATCCAAGTGGCTTTGAGTCCTGGTAAAACTCCAATTTACTCTAAACCTTACTCTGGAAAAGGCCAAATATTGTCATGCCTTTATGCTTTGGAGGTGCAAGAATTTAATCATCTCTGTTTGGCTTGCTGGAGGAACAGTCTGAATTACTGATTTCAGGGAGGGGGAAAAAAAAGCTGTAACATAAACTAAACAGTATTTCTAAAGGCATGATGTCTTGACTGAATGGTTTTAATCAGCTTCATTTGAATACTCTGTCATTGCTTAGCAAACAAAGCCCCAGTTGGCTCACAGAGATATTGAATAACTAAAGTAGGCAATATCCCTGCCAGGATATCCTTATCTTCCCAGTTTGGTTGCTGTCTGTGCACACAAGTAGCATGAAATTGGTGCATGCAGAGGAGGTAAGGGAGCTCTTCTGCACGAGTATGGAGGTGCTTGTTTGAGATGTCTGCCCAGAAAACAGCTGCCTGTCTGCAAAAGGGTTTGAGGCTTCACTTCTAGAAAATAGCCTTGGGTACCTCCTCGTTTTTGCTGTGCAAATTATTTAGGTTTAAGCATGTTGTGAGCAGGGAGGGTCTGGTTTAAAACAACAGCTGGGCAGAAGGGTGGAACCCCCGCAGGTGTATCTTAAAGATTCATTTAAATAACTAAAATTGCAGACATAAAGCTGGCTGTGCGTTTTTTACACTGCACAGCTCTGCAGTGTAAACTTCTTCTGCCCCTTGTTTTGACAGTCTCTGCATGAAAACCTGGACTCCTCACATTGTCAGGCAGGGCTGTACTCGAGCTCGCTCCTTCTGCTGCTCTCCTGCTTGATTAGAATTAGATGGAAGATGACAGATCCTGGAGGAGAGGTGTCAGCAGGAGGTGTGTGGCACATGGCCCGCTCCAGTGGGATTACCTAGCAGGCAAGTCTCCACCTGCTCTTCCTTGGGGATCCCAGCCCTCCTGAGGTGCTGGCAGTGCTTACCTGGCCCTGGGCAGAGGGTGGCCAAGGGATGGGTGCAGCTCCCAGATCAGAGTGTGGTAAAGCAGGAGGTTTGAATGAATTGGTGCTGCCTGAAGTGAATGCAAATAGCAGAGGAGATGGAATCCCTGTGTCTGTGTGGAGTTGACAGGCAGGTACTTGTCCAGTGCTGCTCCGTAGCTGCAGTCGGTCCTGGGTGGGAATAACAGACCTGCTGGGCTTGGCCCCCTCCTTCCAAAAGGGGCTGTAAATATAGGCCCTGAGCCAGGATTAAGCCCTGAACTTGCTAACAATATCTTTCACTGCCTCATTTTAAAAGCATTTTCTCTTAATAGGCAAAGAGCTGTTGTTGGTGTGTCCGAGGTGAAGGTGCACAGCACATGTGGGTGTGCAGGAGCATGTCTGTGTGCAGGAATAACTGCATGGATGCTGTCCAGGAATTCCCTTTAAATCTAGCTACTTTTGCAGGAGACTGTGTTGGTTGCACTGCCTTGTGTGTATGGAGACTGTCATCTTCTGATGTCCCTGTATTTCTGAAAGCTGATCACTCAATTCCTGGTAGTGTTAAATGGACTATGAATTCTCAAGGCTTTCCAGGCACATCGATGCTGTTGTGCAGGGATGTGTGCCAAGGTGTTCTCATTCAAGCTGTTAGTGAAACCTGACACGCTTTGGAGCTATCTGGCTTTCAGGCTTGCTCTGAACCAATGAACCTGGGCTGCTATTTAAATAAAAGGGTTGCTTAATCCAGAGTTCTGTTAGTCTAAACCAGCTCCAAAATAACGCCAGAAAAAGCAATGCTGCTGCTTCGAGGGAGTAGAAATATAACAGAGCAGTGTCTGTGCCTTTGCTAAATTATACAGGGAGCAGGAAAAGTGCCGTTTGCTGATGCTTCCCTGAGTTACGAGCACATTATCCTGGTGCTCGTGTGCTGCCGGGCATGGCGAGTGCAGCTGTGGGGATACAGCTTCCTTAGTGCCTCTGCTGTTCCGCAGTGATCCACTCACTGCAAATCTTCCCATTTGTTTCACTTGCTGCTTACAATCTTTGCTCTCAAGTCATCTTTCCCCTCCTTGTTTTAGGCTCTCTGTTTTGGAAGCTGTCACGATGTATTTTCAGATTAATCTCTTGCCCCCCTGCAGCCTCCTCATCATGATGTGGTCTCTGGCTCTTTTCGTAGCTGTTTTGCTTCCTACGTTGCTGAGACAAAGGAAAACCCACCTTCTGTGAGCTGGTTTTGGGCCAAGCCTGCCTTATTTCCAATCAGTGTGGGCACTTGCCAAAAAGGAATCCCAAGTCACAGCATTTGAATGACCACGGTGCTGGCACTGGCTGTAAAGGGAAGAGTGAAAATGTACACAAAATGAGTTGATATTTTCATGTCTGGCTGTGTATTTACATGATGTGAACTTTTATAGCCATGCAATGGGAACTAACAGGCAGGTATGATATATTCCCACAGAGATCCCTGCCAAGAAAGGAACAAGAGCAATGTCCTGCCTCCATTTCTTGGGCTGCTGGCAGGGAAGGGCAGCAAGGTCACTGATTTTCCCAAAAGGGTTTTGTTTTATGAGGATGTCTGTGGGATGTGTTCTGCCTGTGTCAGTGGATATGATGAGCAGGTCAGCCCTCTGCTGAGATCTCCTTGGCTCAGGAGCAGTGTGCACAGTGCTGGGCATATCCAAAAAAAGCATTTAATAGCCTTTTCCTTCATTTAGGACAGGGTAAGGAATATAAGCAGTAGACAAATCCTGCAGCTGGATGTTTTGTTGAATGGCTAGATGTGTTTGTTGGGACAAAGCTCATTGCTGCTCTGATTTATTGGCAGTGGAGGTTCTTTGCCCTCACAGGTAGGTCACTGTGTCAGGAAACAAGGAGCATGATGGTGCTGTAGAAAATATACTTCTTGTTTTTACAGTCTGTCTTCTCATGTCTATGGCTGTCTGCACTGGGGATTTAGCATTTCAGGGCAGGCCCTTTTTCCTGTTTTGGGGGCTGCATGTACCAGATGGGTGAGCACCTAGCCAGGCACTAGGTGTTGGCCACTCCTGCTCTCACACCAACTCCTGGGGACAACTGGAATTCCCCCGTGCTGGTCAGTTTGTGACAGTCACTTGCTGCTGCACCTCATCCCCAGCTCGCTGTGGCAGTTGTGCCTTCCTCCCCCTGATCTGCACAGGGGTAGGCTTCTCTTTTCCCCTGTGAAGAGCAGCCTTATATCCCCAAGAGTCCTTTGGAGGACTGCTTTGCCTTTGTCCCTTAAACCTCCCTTGTTTTAAGGACACTGACAGATGTTGCAACTCCAGCCATGACAACAGCTCCATACCTTGCACCTCTAGTGAGAGCAGTGGGGAATTACTTCCCAAGTGCCCCTGAAGCAGGGATGTGACAGTGTTGCCACCAAGGTGAGCCGGAGCCATTTCCTGCAGGATCCTTGCCCCTGGATCCGCGCAGCCTCGGCAGGAGCGCGGCTGCTGCAGCCTTTGTTCCTGCTTTATGGGACCTGTCTGACAGCAGGGCTGGGATTTGCTCTGCCAACGTTTCTTCTGCCTGTTTAATAGGTGCTTGTGGGCATCTAATCATCAAACCCGAAATGAAATGCATGAGAAGGTGAGGCTGCGAGCAGGAGATGGATGAGCTTTCAGCTGTGTCTGTGAGGGATTCGCGTCCCTGGGGATGTGTGTTCATAAGTGCTGGGCTTGTTGATGGCACAACAGAGACATAATTACAGGTCTGTTCTCTGTCACAGCTGTGTTGTCCTCTTGTACAGGCCAGGCATAAATTTGGGGTTCCCAGGGGAACATCTGTGTAATTATGTGTGTGTGTATTTTACTGTTACCCATGTAAGCTAAAATGAAGAATTCCTCATTTTTTGCTGTCAAATGTCAAGCCTGTCTTTTTCCCCCTGCTCCTTTGCCAGTAGATGTGGATTTTTAATATTTTAATTTAAACCATTCTTTCCCCTCTCCAGTTTGATGTTCTGTATTTCTAAACTTTAGAGGGTGCCTCTTTCTGGGTCAAACCAGCAGGATTTGTACTTTTTGCACATTGCATCTGCATGTCTCAGAAGTCAGCAAGTCATCTGATACTTTTTTCCCCAAACAAGTATTTTTCAAAAAAGGTCATGTAACAATTTCCTGCAGTAAAAATGGTTTTAAATAGAAGCCCCACTTGGAGCTACTGAATCTCAAAGCATAATGCCACCAAAGACTGTAAAATAAGGAGGTGGGGTGGGGTGTAAATCTCCATGTTAAATCACATAAAGCCAGAGTCCCTTGAGTATCTAATGCCATGTGATGGATGAGAACTTCCCAAAATAGACATTTGGATTTTTTTATTTTTGAAAGGACTTTGTCTCACCATGCAATTGCTGACAGTGATGCATAAAAGCAATACAGGAGCGAGCTCTTGGTTCTCTTCCTCTGGCAGAGGAATGGAATAAACACTATGTTGAATTCATATGCCATATTTCTGTCTTGGTTTGAAAGACAGGTGTCTACAAAGGAAGTCAGGAGCCCCCCTTGGAATGGAAAATGCAACCCCCTTCCCTCCAAATTATTATAAATTTGAAATTAAGGGGCTTTCAGGCAAAGATATGAGGAATAGGAATAAACTTTTTTTTTACTAATACATATATAACAAAGCAATGATACAAAAAGCACTGGTTTAGCCTGACAGAGTCAGGGATTGGACCTGCCACCCTGCCAGGCAGGGTTGGGGTAGCAGTCCCATTGGGGGGAGCTGCAGTTCTCTCTGAAGTGATCCTGTTGGAGCAGTGATCCTGTAGGAAAGGTCTGGTCCTGCTCAGAAAGTCCAGTGGTGGCTGTGTAGCTCTTGTTCTCCGGGACCCCAGCAGGTCAGGCTGTCTCTGCTGTTCCAAACCCCAGGTTATATCCACATGGGGATGTTGGCTCCTCCCCTGGGCAGAGCAGCTCACAATGGGCAGTCGAGGTGAGACAGAGCAGGTTCGAGTTACCTGTGTTGATGGGCCCATTCACACGAGGGGGCAAGGAACATTGCTACACCTGGTTTCAATAGCTCACAAAAATGGTAATAGAATACACTTTGACCCAGGACAATTTCTTACTGGGGCAAACATTTAAAACATTTGGCAGGACGGTGTTGAGCCTGACTGCAGTTATCTCGTACCTGGTTTGATTTCTGTGAAGCCACTCAGGACAAAGAAAGGAGACTGAGCTCAAAGCATCCCCTTCCCAAAGACTGTGCTCCCAGGAGCATTGTACTGCAATTCTGTGTTGCCCGAATTGTGGAATGCAATTAAAAGCAATAAATTAAAGCTACATTTGAATTTCTGCTCTCATGGTCTCTATCTCTTTTCCTGTGCTCTTCCTTTGTGAAGACTTTGAGCTGTGTTGTTAGAAGTGTAACAGAACAGGGAGTTGCTCTTGGTCAGCCAAGAATGTATTAAAAATATCATGGTAGGCAATACAGCAGCCTAGGCAAATTTACTGCCTATGAAGTTAGTGGAAAATAAAGAGCTTGAACTTTCATGTCGAGTCCTAGAGAGGTTGAGGTGCCCAGTTTTCTAAACTATTCAACAAAGTGCTACATCCAGCAGTCCCTGGTTGCAGTGTTTGCCCTGAGTTCATGTCCCTTGGCTGTAAATGGTGTGGGAGTGCAAATCTGAGGACGCTGAAGAATTAGTGGTTGAAAATCAAGTCATGTTCACTGGCTGGAAAGTGGCCAGACAGGGGAGTGTGAGCCACAGAGCTTTGAGAACCTCAGATGGAGAGAACCAAACTTGGCTGTCACCCAATAAACTTTGAGATGTTTTAGAGTCCAGACCCTGATTCCATTGAAATTAAAATGGAGAAGCTTTTGTTCCTTATAAAAACCAGGGAAAACTTCTTACTGTGGCAACAGGAGCCTGTGTGTGGGTGCTGTTTACATAATGTACCATATCAGGACATCTACTAAATCCAAAGTGGCATCCTCAGCTGCAGGCAGCCACCTTCTTTTCTGCTATAAATAATGAATCCATTTTTTGCTGCAAAAGTGATCCCATCGGGGAAAACTGATCAAGGCCTTGTTCAGAGTCTTGGAGCTTTTAATGTGTTTTCCAGCTGGGATGCTTTGTCTGCTGTGCTGGTGCTGGAGGTGAGCTGCTGTACAGTGGGTGTGACAGCTCCAGTGCAGTGTGCTCACCCTGTAGAGCTTCTGGGGGGCTTGGTTTGTGTCACAGCTCCAGCTAAGGACTGGAGAAATCCATGAGCAGCTTTCCACCCACTGCTGCCAGTGGGACAGCAGCAATCTGAAACACCCTCACATTGCCTGTGTCAGGTATGTTTTACCCTTTTAGACTCTTGAATGGATCGTTATTTGCTTGGAGTTTGGTCTGTGAGGGTTTGCTGGTGTTTGTAAAACAATCTGTGATCTATTACTAAAATGAAATAATGTTTTCTTACAGCTGTGAAAATGTAACTGGTGTTGGGTTTGCAAGCAATAAGGCTTTTGACAGGGAACATTTTCCTTACTCTGTTCTGAAGATAAATTACTTTTTAGGAGCACTCTATTATGTGGGGTCATGTGGGTGGGAAGACTCTGGTGCTGCATCAGCCTGAGAAATTAGAGGTGCTTGAAGGTGCAGCAATTTGAAAGAATTCTTGCAGGGAAGGTGTGGTGTTAGCTGGTGGCTCTTGCTGTTAGAGGCGCTTTGAGATCTTTGAGATGTCATTTAAGTGTCAGGATTCATGTGGAAGGTAGCAGGGGAGTGGTGAAGGTTGTGGCTGCAGTGGTAGGTGCTTCAACCTGGCTGCTTTCAGACTTAGAACACTTATTGATACCGCTGGAGACAGCAGAGCTTGGTTTGAATGATTAGAAGCTCAGTTAGCAAAATTCAAATGAGGGGAACTGTTTCTGTTGTATGTTGTGAACAGCCTCAGCCAATAAATAGTGGTTTTGTGGCTGTGGAATGGTTTGGATTGGAAGGGACATTAAAGATCATCTCATTCCAATGGGCAGGGGCACCTTCCACTGGACCAGGGTGCTCCAAGCCTGAAGCAACCTGGCCTTGGACACTTCCAGGGATGGGGCAGCCACAGCTCCTCTGAACAACCTATTCTAGTGTCTCACCACCCTCACAATAAAGCTTTTTTCCCCCAAAATCTCATCTAACCCTGTCCTCTGTCAGTTTGAAGCCATTCCCTCTTGTTCTGTCATTCCCTGCCCTAGGTAGGCTGCAGAGCAGTGACATGTGCTGTGCTTGCTCCTGTTGGTGGGTGCCATCACTTTTGCTGCTTTTGTCATTTTAATTTGCTCTCCTACTTCAGCTCTGGGCTTTAAATACTTGCAAGTGGAATGGGATGGATTCTGATTAAAATAAACATGATACAGCAATTAAGCATGTGATTATAGAATTTGTGCTCCCACCATCACTAGGTGGGTTTAAGCAAAAATGGGAGTGGCTAAAGTGGAACTGGTTTGTATTGAAAAAAAAGTTGAGTCCTCTTCAGGGCTGTAAATCAGTTTGTCAAATTTCTAAGTGCTTTGATTCAAGCAAAGGTTTTCTGTTGCTTCCCTAAAATCAAAATGAAGCCAAAAATCATGGAACTGAATTAATCATCTTTGAGTTAAATCTTGCAAGTAATGCTGTATAAACACTTCAGATCCAAGAGGGATTATAGGCAACTAGTGAGCTGATGGAAGAGTTTAGGGATGTTCTGAATTGCAAAACTGGCATTTAGAAAGCATTGCTGGGAGCATGTGGAGGGAAGGATGAGTGGTGCTTAGGGCAAGCAGCTGACAAGACACTGGACTTGGCTGAGCCTGGAGAGCAGAGGACACAGGGAGTGGAAAGAGAATGGCTGAGTGTCGGTGGTGCTGCCAACCCCTTCTCCATCCCATCCATTCTCATGTGCTGGTTCCATTTGCTCTGTGGGTTTTGGGGTTTTCTGTCAGGTTCTATGGCTGAGGAGGGTGGGTGGAAGCTCTGGCTGCTCCTGGTGTCAATGATCTTGAGCAAACATCTTTGTAGGGATCTGTAACTCATCTGTGAAATGAGCATCAGCCATAGCAGAGAACTCAAAGCAAGGGATCATCAAGTGCTTGGGGATGGCATCTTGCTTTGGATCACTCTTGAAACAGAGTGGCGTGTGAAATTGTGTTATTGTGATGTGGCAGAGATCACCTCATTGTGATAGCAGGCGAGGGAAAGAGACAATTTAGGTGTTTTTGTGATGGAGGAAAATGATTATATATTGCATAGTTTTTAATGCTGTATCAGGACAGGTATCAAGTGCCAGATTCTATCTTGTTAGAAGACAAATTGAGTTCTTTATTCTCTCTGTCTGCAATAAGAGTACACATGATTAACTAATGGCTTCATTTCCTAAAGAACAGTAGATTAATCTAAAGTCTGTCTTCCCTGTGTAGGCACCTACCCAGGTTTTATATTTGCTGTAGAATAATTTGAATTAAGTTACTTTGTTTTCCTAGCATTTTGGAGTTTTTCTTCTGTTTGAAATGCTTTGACTTCTCTGTTCTCATTTTTACCCGCTGTGACTCGTGGTGCAAGCTCCCTGCACAGTTAATTTCCTTGGATGATTTATTTACCAGTGACACTGCAGAGCCCTTGACACAGTAATTGCAATGATGTGATCATCCAAACATCAAAGGTAGGAGCCCCTGGTTTCTCATTTCCCTCATGCTGCTGCAGTCCTCCCACCTCTCCCTTTGTGCTCCCTCTTTGTTGCTTTAATCCTTTTGGGGAAGGAAAAAATGATGTCATAATTGGATAAAAACTGGTGAGTCCTGGAGGTTTCTGTACGTGGCTGCTTCCCTGGATGGCTTTGGTCAGAGGTTCCAAAATGCTCTGCTCCATCACTTGGGCTGTTCCTGTCCCCATGTCCCCTCCTGGACCCAGTGCTTGAGGGGGCTGTGACCCAGCAAGGATGGGTTGTGTTGTGGCTGGGCAGAGAACAGGGGTGGTGCCTGCACAAAAACTCCTGGAGATGAAGTGGTGAAGTGGGGGTGGGTGTGTGGGGAGAGCCCTGGTTTGCTTCTTCCCCATCTGCATTTACATCTTCAGGGATCAGACAGGTCTTGTGGAAGATCTTCATGGGCTGAGCAGGCCCTGGCTGTGCTCCAGCCCTCCCTCTGCTCCCTGAGTCTGATCTCAATCACTGGCATTGGAAAAGCCCTCTGGGACCATCAAGTCCCACCACTGACCCAGCACTGCCAGGTCCACCACTGAACCGTATCCCTAAGCATCACACCTACATGTTTCTTGAATGTTTCCAGGGATGATGATTCCATTACTTTCTTGGATGTTGTTCCTGCCTGCTGCCCAAGGAAGATCTCTGCAAAGCCTGCAGCACAGGCTTCGTGGTACCTGCACAGCTCAGAGCTCTGTCCTTGTCACCTCTGCTCCATGGAGCCTGTCCCAGGCAGAAGTGATGCTTGGGTACAATGATTGCTGCAAACCAGAACCTGAGCTGGATAAACACAACTGTGCAGCTCTTAGAAATGTTTTCCACTTTCTCAGCTCTCCTCTCTTTGCTCTCTTCTCTTGTGTAGGAATATGCATCTTGCAAGAGAAGATGCTGGCTGGCTGAAACAGAATCAAAACAGGCTAAGCAGGAAGGAATTTCAGTTTTAAACCTGCTTATGTGGAAAGTTTGGTACCTTAAAAAGGAGGCTTTTTGCTGGTCTCATTGGGATGGAAGAGCTCATCTCTTGCATGCTCTCCTGTTTGTTGCTGCAGGTCTGGGCAGAGGTTGCAGATGTTCATCCCTTCATCATCAGAGTGTGGTGCTGGGTCCCTCCCAGCTCTGCAGCCCCACTGCAGCTCCTGAGCTCAGTGGGGAGCCTGGGATGTTTTTGTTTTGAGAGGGAGCTCCCAAAGAGCTTGAGTTTTGTGAGTGGCTCCTCAGCAGGGAGCTAAATGTTAATATGGGGGATTAAAGACCGCTTGGAAGGCGAAAGGCTGCCAGCCAGTATTGAAGTGCTAAATCATTGCTCAGGGCATGCTGGTTTCACCAGTTTAGGCTGAGACATTAATTAACCTGTTCTATGAGTGTGCACATCTCATTTAAGCAGCCTTCTGTTATTTGGGGGAAGAACAGAAGGGGAGAAAGGACTGGGAACCATGTTGATACTTATTTTTATTTATCTTTTGGAAAGCCACTGGAAGCTCCAGTTCCTGCTGAGAGCAGAGTGGGGTGAATTCCCACTCTCAAGACGATGTGTTCTGGGATTTGGAGGGAGCAGCTGACCCAAGGCAATGCACTTAGCCCTTGGCACAATTCTCTCTCTTCCCAGACATCAGGAGCCAAGGCTGCTGCTGCTCCATTACATGCTAACAGTCTGAGAAATAAAATACAATTATTAGTTGAATTGTTAAATGGACCTACAGCCTGCATCAGAAATTGCTTTCCAACAGCAACTGGAGCATAAAGTAACAAAACAAGAGTGGCAAAAGAAGGATTACTGCAGGGTTTATGCTTTTATATGCTTAAGTACAGTGCTGTGGCCTGTTTGGTGGAGGGGATGCAGCTCTGGATGGGGCTGGGATGTAGCTGTGCTCCAAGCTCTGAACTGGCTTTTTGTGTCCAGTCAGGTCTGTGCTTTAGTTCCTTTGTGATAGAGGAGGGGAGTCCGTGAGAAGGCTGCAAAATGTATTAACTTTAATGTTTTTTGAGAAGGCTCCTCCCAGTGCATTGAAGCTGAACATCACTCTGTGTTTCAGCCCAATACATGTCGAATCCAGCACTGCCATCCTGGAGCAAAATGGGTTCTGGTCTTCAGAATGTGACTGCTGAGTGCTTCAAAACACACAGCAAGTCCTGGACTGCATTGGGAGGCCCTGTGGGCAAAGCTCCTCTCTCCTGGGGGGTGACAACGAAATGGAATGGGATGGAAGCAGGTCCAACATGGGAAAAGCCTGGGACTTTGCTAGGTGCTGGCTAGTTTTGCTGCAAATTTTGGTGTGGGTTATGTCCTTTGTCTCTCAGTGAATGTGGAAGGACCCAGGAAGCAGCCAGCATTTACTTCTTCTGCAACAGGAAGATGCTTTTGGGAGACAATTGCCCCCACTCTTCCATACTGCAAAAAAAAAAAAAAAAAGAGGAGGCCAGGAGTGTTTAGGCTTGTCTGCAGAGCTGTAGGTCAGCATGGAATCTGCTCTTCCCAGAGTGGAATGCACAGTGGGGTGTGGAGAGAGAGGATGTTTGGTTGTAAGGGTTTTGTTTATGCCAGAAGCTTGGCTGGGTGAAGGCAGATGGAAGTAATTTTAAGGGACAGGAGCCAGCTGACAGTTGCATCTTGATTCAGAACAACTATGGGCGAGCCAGTCCTTAGAGGAAGCTTTTAACCTAACCCCTGTCATTTAGTGGTTGGTCTGTGCCCTAAGAATGAGTTTTTATACTCCTTTACTGTCTGCCCATGGTGTTTTAAGATGCTGCTGCAACTCCAGCCCTTCCCGGTAATCAAAGAATGATGGCTCACAAATGATGGGGAATGATGATTTCCATGATATTTGCAGCTCTTAAAGGGTTGTGGCCCTTTGCTTTTGATTTCTCTTCTTCCATCTTAAATTCCAGACTCTTGGGAGGGTTGATATTGCTCTCCCTCTGTAGGTTTGTGTATCTCAGGGCAACTGAGGAGATCCTTGAGATAGGAACCTCAAAAGGCAAATGGAAAGAAGCCCAAATGATAACTGTGTAATGCATTTCTCACTGCTTTATGCTGTCTTATCCCAGACAAGCTTTATCTTTCATCCCATAATTATGTGATTCCCTCTAGGCAGCTTAAAGTGAGCTTTGGAAAGGTCGATAATTTTATCTATTAGATGCCTCCTATGATCTCTAAGTGTAGACATGGGTACTTGAAGGAAGGTTTCGAGGGCAAATTCCTGTAGTTTCAGTGAACTGCACTGTGAGACTCAATTGCTTTGAGCCTGTTTGACAGGATTGTCCACATTTGCATTTGTGATATGGTTGGGTAATGTGCTGCTGGAGGGGGCTGCTTCCTCTTCCCACCTTCCCTTTCAGCTTAAGCTTTGAGTGCATTCCTCCAGGATCCTGTTCTTTTACCATACCTGTCCCAGAAAACGAGCAGAACCAACAGCTGACATTTTTTGATCTTGGAACTAATATTTTGCACTTAATCTGCATTTTATATTGTGTCCTTTTTTTTTTGCTTGTCGTTTTCTAGATTGTATTATGTGCAATAATTCACACTAAAAGAAAATGGCCTTTCATAGGTGGCGAAGGGAATAGATGTTTTTTCCAGGCTGAATTCAACTGCAGCTGTGTAGGACAAGACTTGCAAAGAGTGGCTCAGAAATGTGATTCAGGGTGCAGAGATCACTCAGCAGCAATTACAGAAGCCACATCCATTCATTCCTCCTCACTGCTGCCTAAAGCCTCTGCCCAAGCTGGTACGTGGTCTCTCCCTAAGGAAAGGGAAAAAGAGCAAACTTGTGAGCTGCAGGCTAAAGCAAACAGATAAGGAGCTTTGAAAACAGATGGGGCTGTTCTGAATCAAACCCTGGAGGGGGGAGTGAAAGGCATTGGGGGCTCGTATGCAAGGGGGTGGCTCAGTGCTGCTGTCATCCAGGTCTCCTCTTACAGGATTAGTGATCACTGCCTGAGAACATCATTTATCACAATCCAAACTGGAGGCAGAAGTCTCTAAGCTGAGACCCCTTAGCTAAGGCACAGGGTGCTGTGTGGTGTCAGCTCTCCAGTTTCTCCAGCAAGGCTCTGGCAGGGGGACCCTCAGCAAAGGGTCCTGGCAGGGCTGGTGAGCTGCCTGCCCTGCTCCTTGGAAAGCTCCAAGCACTGGGAAGGCCGTGGGATTGCACCAGGGATTCCTTTGGCTGGTGCAGGGATGAAGTGAAGCTGCTGGATTCATGTTCAGGGGGGAGTGTCTCTAACCCTGAAGTGTCTGGTGCTGTGGGAAGCAGCATTCAGGGCCTGCTGCCAGCTGAGCCTCTGCACTCCTTGCTCAAAGTATTTTCCTCCTTTTTGCCCCAGTGAGTTTGGGTACCCTGCAAACTGGCCCATCATGGGGTACATATGGATGTGTGCTGGAGAGGGACCCCACTGCCATCTTCACAAAACCCCTGGTCCTGGGGCAGGCCTCTGCTCTGAGGGCTTTTAGGAACAGCTTGTCATTGCTGAGTCTTTGCTAGATCTAATCTGGAGTGTAGCCTGAGCTTTTCTTTAACTACAGCAGAGCAATGCTTTGTTTAGAAGGGTGCTTCTTGATAGAAAAAATACCTCAAAATGTCTTAAAAAGCCCCCACCAAAACCCCCAAGCAAATCACTAATGCCCACCCCTAACTCTGGATGTGTCATGTACCAAGGAATTGAGGAGTTGTGTGTAAACCTCACCACACGTGCCTGGTTACATCACTTGGACAATTTAACAGCACATGACACAGCAGAGCCCCAGCTCCACAGGAACATGGATTTTTCCTCTCCTGAGGTGATATGGCAAAGGCTCCAAACTGCTTTGTATCAGAGCAGCCTCTTGAGAAATGGTGCTCAGTAGCTCGAGCCCTTGCCTTGCGGGGCACTGCAGATTAGTGCTGGTGCAAGATTGGGCTCTTACCACAATCTCTGCTATTTAATTAAAATAACGTGGAACAAAAAGGCAGAACTAGTTAAAAATAACAACTCAGAAGCCCTGTTTGTCTTTTTATTAGACTTGTCCTCACTTTCTCTGCTGCTCTGATAAGAAGGATGTTCTCCCTGTGGGATGCAGTGAATAAACTGGGATGAAACTCATTTGTTGGGGTATTATGTGTTAATTAATTTTGAACACTAATCCTGTCCCCATACAGTTTCTTTTTTTCCTGGTTTTAGATAGTAGAATGCATTTCTGTTCAAGGAGAGGATGGGCAGCTTGTGCTGTGAGGTGGGAGAAGGTTGTGTTGTCCCCATTGTCCCCAGGGCTGGGGGAGGTTTTGCCTGGTCCTGTGCAGCAGGTTTGGGAGGTTTCCCAGAAGCCCATCCAGAACATGGGAAACTTAATATTCACCTCAAATGATGCCCTGAGCCTCAGCTGCAGCCTCCTGCTGGTGTGAGTCCCCTGAGGGCAGGGTGAGGGGGCTCCATCCCCTGTATCCTTTCCTTCCCCTGTGGTCCCTGTGTCAGCCCCAGCAGTGCCCATGGTCCTGCACTGGGCAGAGGAGCACCAGGGTCACTGCCAGATAATGTTTTTACTTGGGGAAAAAAGGCATAATAGATATATTTTATATAAATGTCTCCTTTTAGAATAAACTGAAATAATATTTCTGGACAGTACGGGCTGATTTCTTTTTTATACCCAGACTTCTGATGGAAGACATTCTGGTTTTAAATGGTCTCTTTAATCTGATGGGAAGTTTGCCATTCAAAAGGGGGAAGATGTGGACTCTTTCTTTAATCTTTTTTGATTAAGTGATACTACTTTTTTTCCTATTCTTTTTAGTCCTTTCTCTGGCTCAGCAGTTACTCCTGGCTGCCTCTGCATCCTGCTTATTTAGCTTTGCCCCTTCTTTCAAAATCAATATGTGCTGCTAAATTACTGGAGTTGGAGAATAAAATCTAAAAAAAAATCCAATATGAGATTTTGGCATCAAGTATTGCTTATAAAGTCTTAGGATGGTCTTTAATACAGGCCATCTTGCTTTCTCATTTCTAGTGTATCCATAAGTGTCTATAAGTGAAAATCCCTGTTCAAGGAAAGGAGTAATAACATTCAGCAGTCCTGGAAAAGGGCTAATTTTTCATTCTGTCCAAGTTTCTAAGCTACTGCAGGTGTCTCGAGCAGTGACTCCATGTGCTGCCCTGCAAATTCTTTCCCACAGTGTGATTCCTCTGGGCTCACTTTCTGGTGACAGAGTGAAGGGTGACCTCTGTCCTGTCATCTTTCTGTGAGTTCAGGTGGATTAAGGGACAGACTGGAAAAAAATGTGTATGAAGCAAATTCCAGCTTGCCAATGTGCTTTTAAAATACACAGAGCAGGAAAACATGAATTACATGGTGGCTGTGGATAAGACTGATTGCTCACAGGGGAATTCTTGGATACTGTGTGTCTCACTCCTTAAAACAAGGAGACATTTGGGATCTGACTTGAGTCTGGGTGTGGAATTAGGACCATGATGGCCTTGAAGAGCTGAGAGCAACTCATAAAATAAGGGGGCCCTCGTTCTTAAAAATCAATGTTCTTTTTTGCGGTGTATTTTAAATTATGTTCCTTTCTAGCCTGAGAGCAATTTTCTTCTAACAGAGATCAATTTGTGAAGACTTACCTATAATAAAACTGAATTTGGTTGGTTAAAAACATGGAGCAGAACTGATTGAAGGGCAGTCCGTGCCGAGATGGGGTCATCCATGGGGCTGTGCTGGGGTCAGGCCCCTCCAGAACCATCTGTTGGCACTGGAGGGACAGATCCAGCCTGGAAAGGCTCCAGGAAGCTTTGGCTCATGTTGCTGGTCCCTCATAAATGCCATCAGGAAAGGGTCCATTGGGAATATTTGATCTGATTAACTATTGATCCAAGCAAATCAGTCCCAGTGGAGGTTTTTAAACCCTGGTGAGAACTTACACTATGTACCTTAAATCCCTATTCCCATGATATTTCCTAATAGGGTAAGATATTGTTGCCATACAAAGGCAATTACACCACGGTAAGAATTTACCACAGGGATAAACACATAAAATGCAGGGTAGATCTCCCAGCACTGGGGTTAGATCTCACTGTTTCTGGCATGAAGGAATTTAGTGGGTGAGGCCCTGGGTATTCCCATGGGAGAGGGGAACTTTCCTGTGAAAAGGGGGTGGGCTGGTGGTAGGTGGTGCTGCTGGGTCATTGATTTATATTTGGTATAAGCAAGAAATCAAAAATATGGCCTGGATTATTATTTTTTTGTGAATTGCTGGGATTTTTATGAATTTGCTGGGTTTTTTCCCCTCTGTTGGTAGCCAGGTAACTTGCTGACTCTGTCTCCTGGGGTTGTGGAGACAAATTTAGAGGTTCTGCTGGAAAGCCTGCATTGTTCACTAAATATTGGCACCTTTTTGGGGAAAAACAGGGTTAAAAGGGTTTAAAAAAGCAGGGTTAAATATTGGAGCTGGTGAGGCGATTTGAGCAGTCGGGGCATTGGGAGTGAGGAGTGTGCCTGTGTAGGAGAGTCCCAGCCCGTGTCTGAGCCACACCACGTACAGAGAATAGGGTTAATAAGGTGTTTTACTTCTCCCTCATCGTGCTCTCCCCTCTGAAGCCCCACTGGGCCATTTCTGTGTTTCTCCTGGAGCCCCTGAGGCTGCGGCTCTGCGTTGTGGAGGTTCGGGGTGCGGGAGCCGGGAGCCGGCTGCCCTCTAGTGAGGCACTGCCCGGGATAAATCCACCCACGGCCTCCCAAATCAGCACAATCCTTTTCCTCTCAGCCTGAAGATGCTCTGCCTTCCTGGTAGGAATCCGATCACTGACCACCGAGGGGCTGTAAGTTTGGCTTTCCTGAAGAGCATCTCCTCTGCAGGAGGAGGGAAGGCGCCTGTGGGGATGTGGTATCCGTATAATAAAATTGAATAAAATTGCGGGGTGGCTTTTGGCAGCTGCAGGAGTGAATCAGTGGGCTGGGCAGTGTGTGCCTTGCTGCTGGGCCTGGTGGTGGGAGCCCTCACTGAGGCTGTGCCTCCTGTTCCTCCCAGCCTCGCTGCCCTGTGGGACAGACTGGGCACCGCAGTGTGCCGGCATCCCTCTGTGCCAGCCACGCCATGTGAGCACTGGGAAAGGCTCTGTTTGCATCCACAGGGCTGAAATACTTCAGGATGGGCTTTATCCTGTATTTCTCTGGCTGTTTGTGTACTGTAGTAATCATGGTGTGCCCCTGTGTGGGGAGGGTTGAAACTGGTTGTAAGTTCCGCCAGCTGCCGTCATCCTGGTGATCACTAGGATGAGAAATACAGCTTTTGAGATCTGATTGGCAACCCTGGCATCCTTGGGGGCCAGGAGCTGCCCAAGCAGTGTGGGCAGCTCCCCCAGGCTTGAGTTTTATGTGTGAAGGTCCCCAGAACTGTAGGCAATGCATGCTGCAGCTGCTGAGGAGAAAAGCCAGGGAGAGCAGGAGATTTTGGCTGTGTTGGATGGTTTTAGTGCTGGAGCTGCCCTCTCTCAGAGCAGGTGTGTGGATGCAGGGGGGCAGTCACAGCAGAATTCACCCAGGAGGGGAATTGGATGGGTTCCCTGCACGAGGGCAGGCTTGAAACAGTCGCCAGTGCCCTGGGCCATGGAAAGACCGGTCCTGCAAAGTGCTGCTGCTTTTTGGGGATACCCAGGGGCTGAGGGGGGAGATTGGGCAAACAGGGTTAGAAGAGCTTAGTCAGGATGTGTTTGTTTAAAGGATCTGCTCCAGCCTGACTCCTGTAATTAGGTAACATGTATGTTTCTGCTCCTTGGAAACACTTCATTCATTAGGCTAATGGAGGGAAGGATTGTGCAGAGAGGAACCTAAGAGATGCCAAGCAAGGTGGGGTTTGCATCTGGACTGAACCAAGGCATGCAGCAGGAGTAGCTGCTGGACTGGGGGACACAGGGATGTCACCATGGTTCAGCTGCATCTGTGTACCTGGTGCCATCTGTAGAGCATGTCTGCTGTTACAGCCTGGGACAGGGAACTGGGACAAACATGACTGTGGGTAAAAATCTGCAAAAATGTTTCCATTTAGGATGCATGAGATCTTTGTAAGGCAAATCAGATGTTCTACCTTGTCCCATAAAGAAAAAAGTGAAGTAAGGAAAAGGATGAAATCCATACATGGTATATAAAACTGAGGACAAGCAAAGGCTGGAGAACTGCAGGTATGAATTGCTAAGGCTTCTCCCAGCAAAGCACTCCAATAACATGCCAGCAGTGCACTCATGCAGAGATGCTTTAAAATGTTTTAAATCCCAAATGTCAAAATCTCCAAGTGGAGCATTCTGGATGCTGTGTGCAAGGCAGTGGCTCCTTTGGGGGTGCTGATTTCACACAGACCCTCTAGCACGTACAGTGAAGCAGGTGAATCTCTCCCCAGATAGCAGCAGTTCTCCAGAAGGCTGAAATGCAGCAAAGCACAGCACTAACAGTGCTGCAGTGATGGAGAATGAGGCATCCCATGGTTTCTCCCTAGGAAATCATTTTACTGGGAGAAATGAGGAAAAGCATCCTGAGAGCTTAGCTCCCTGGGCTGACCTGAAGAGCTGGAGTGAGATTGTGTTTCTGATGGCATCAAGGGTGAGTCCCACAGCCACAGGTGGGCCAGTGGCTCCTCTGCCAGGCTGGCTTGGCTTGGAATCAGCCTTTCCCTTGGCACTGCTCTGGCTCAGAGCCAGTTGCTCTGTGTTTTGGTGCATTTGTGTGGTGCTTCCCTTAGACAACAAAACAGCTACTGGAACCTGCAACTGTGGGAGTTGGGTTGTTTAAGGCATAAGAAGGGTTATAACAGGTTGTATTTCCAGATCAGCTGGACCTGTATTGGAACATTGGTGGATCCTCTTCTTTCCTTTCATGGGAGATGGGGGCTGCTTGTTTGTGAAGTGATGCTGGTTGTCTTGATCCTTTACAGTCTGTGAGATAAAAGGGGCTGGATGGAAGAGAAGTGGAAACACGACTCCCCATTCCTGACTGAACAGTAAAACCAGGGCTGTGGAAGAGGAGGTGCATAAATGTAAAAAAAATCTGTGAAGAGGAGGAGAAAGGGTTTGTTTTGCTACAGCTTTGACATTGAAGTTCTAAGTCTTGTTTTGTCCTTACTTCAGTCATCAGATATCCTCTTTGAAAGCAGTGAGGTGAAAGTCTTAAATCCTACAAAACCACTTTGGTTTTTTTTTTCCTTCCAAGCTGGGGCAGGAGCAAACACATGACTTAAACACCTCCTGTGCTGAGCTGGCCTTCAGCAGAGGCAGCAACAGGCTGAACCAGTTTGCTCATTGCTTTCGTCTCCTGACAGGCGCTCGCTTGTCCCGGGTGCCCTGGGAGGTGCTTGGCCGCTTGTCCCGGTGCTGCAGGAATTCCCCTGCCTGCAGCCAGCACTCCGAGCCGTGCTGTGTGGCCGGCAGCCTCTGGCCAGCGCCAGCCCCACGGACCAGGCTGTGCAGGGCGCCCAAGGCAGGGCCGGGCTGAGCGGAGCGTCCGGGCGCGGAGCGGAGCGGTTTTATGGCGTGTGGCAGAGCGTGAGGCTGCGAGCAGCTTTCCCTTCCAGAAGGTGCCTGTCTCCTGAGTCTCAGGTGAGAGGAGTTTTTGGGTTGACAACTTGAGTTGCTTGAGCTTCAGGGACTGTTCTGACCTTGTGAGTTGGGGGGATGTTGGTGAGGTTGGTGGAAGAGCTCCTGGAGCTTGGAGCAGAAGGGACAGAGCGTGAAGGGTACACAAAGGGTTCTCCCAAGTTTACTTTGCATGGGTGTTGCTCATGGCAGACCTGCTCCTGGTGTGGTTCCCAGTGCTGGACTGGCTGGGTCAGGCATCCATTTGGTGTTGAGGGGATGGAGGCTTAACCGTGCAGGACTGCTGCCCTGGCTTGGTGCTGGAGCCTGTCCCAGAACCTCACAGCACAAAAACATTTGGTACTGCAGCAGCAGCCAGTGCTGCTCCAGCCGTGCTGGGCTCTGCTGCCCTTGCTGAGCACAGAGCCCCACCAGCTGCTCTGGAGTCAGAACAGCAGAAATTTGGGTCCAGCTGGGGTGTGAGTTTTGCTCCTTCAGCCGAAGCTCAAGGGAGCTGCAGGTGGGGCAGCCCACCCTCAGCAGGGCACTGGGAGGGCTCTGCACCCCCAGCACTGGGGCTGGGCACCCCTGAAGCTCCCCTGGGAACAGCCACCTTGATGGTCTGCTCTGTGCTGAGCTCCTGCTGCTTTGGTTGCTGTTTGAGATCTGCTTGAAACCAATACACACCAGGAGCTGGAAGCTGCCTGATTGATGTCTGAGACTTTCACAAGTACTTGTGTACAAGTTCCTTAAATTTCAGTCTAAAGATGTGCAACTGTTGTCTGCTTTTCTCCTTCCACTTTATCATAGTGGAAAAATTTTGCAGCAACCCTCGGAATATTTAGAAGAGAAATTGCTGATCTAAACGTGCTCTGGCACAAGGCACAAGCAGCTGGAAAATGTGCCTTTTCCTGCAGTATTTTAAGGATGTGTAGCATCATCAAGGGCTATTCACTGGAGCTGGCGCTGTGAGCCTGTGCTGTATGACAGAAAATAAATGATCTGTCCCCACCTTTCAGTAGGTTATATCCCAAATATGCAGGGGACAGGTGACAGGTCCCTTTCTCCTGTGACAGATGCTCTGCCCAACAGCTCAGCTCTACCTTGGAAGGGATATGGGAGTAAATCCCTGTGTTGGAAGCTGGCAGCAAGCATATTGAGGAACAGATGGTGCTGTGCTACAATTTTACCTGCTGTAAGGCCAATGCATCACTTAGCAGTACAGAAACAGGAATTGTGTTCCAGGAGCTGCTGTGTTCTTGGTGGAGGGAGGAATTATTTGATTTAACATTCAGCAGGAGAAAGGGAAAGGGGTAAAGGATGTTATATGTAACTCTTTTTTTTTTAACTCCCTGAGGATTTGAAAATGTAGCACCCACTGGATTCTTTTTGAACCCCTGAATTTATTTTCCCCTTCTGTGTGAAACCTAGCCATGAGTTAGTTGTGTGCTGAAGGACCTTGCTGTCTCTGTGCAGAAGGGACAGATGTCCCCATGTCCTGCCAAGGCCACTTAGTGCCTGGGGACAGTGGGAAGGACAGGGCTGTGTAGGGCAGGGGCAGTCCCCTTAATCTGTGTCCCTAAAGAGCAATGTTATTGTCTCTGCAGGCAGCCTGTGGGACATGGGAGCCCCTTTCAGCCTACAGCTGTGCTTTCTTTACCCCTCCAAAACCCTAGTCCTGGAGTTTTTCCCACCCAAAAGCTGCTACTTGTCTTGAGGAATGGGTATATGGGGCAGCACGGAATGAAACTGGGTGTAGCAGGGTCCAGTCAGCAGTAGCTGGACGTTCTTCCTCCTCCTGATGTAGAACTGGAGGAGGAGGAGGACCAGGTGCTCTGGTTTCTCTGGGCTTGAAGTCCCCTGTGCCCTTCCCCTCCAACCATGTGCACAGGATAGGAGCAGGGCTCCTGGCAAGCATCCTCCAGGAACAGCTGGGCAGGACAGAGGGACCTGCTCAAATAGGCAGGCAAAAGGCCTTTTGTGCTGCAATTTTGCCCATTAATGTGAATGAGAATAGCAGATTTAGAAAAAAAAAAAAAGTCGGCTTGATCCTCTGACCTCCAAAAGGGCCTAATATGAACACCCCAGCTCTGTTTCCAAGNAATAGCAGATTTAGAAAAAAAAAAAAAAGTCGGCTTGATCCTCTGACCTCCAAAAGGGCCTAATATGAACACCCCAGCTCTGTTTCCAAGCATCCTCTTCCTGCTCCAAATGGCTTCCTTTCCCTGGCTGAGTTCTCATGTCCTCTCCAAGGAGGAAGGGAAAAAATGCATTATAATTCTGCAGCCTTGGCAAATGAGGAATCACACCCATGAAAACAAATACCCCTTAATTAGGACCATGAAATGCTGATTGAATCACAGCTCTGATAATGGCAAGGGCAGTTTTCAAGTCTGCTTTACATCCCAAGGGGGGCAGGGAGGGGGAAGCAATGGGAATTTTTTAGAAAGCCATTTCAGTCCCTTTTATCCATCTATTTTAAAATTTCCCTGCCAACAGGTACTACTCAGTTCCTGCATTGTTTCCATTTGAAGTGCAAGGGGGAGACTGAAGTTATTGCCTGGGATAATTGCTAACAAATGCAGAATTCTCATTTGTGCCCATTATAGCAGGAATAACTTTTAAAAAGTGTATGAATGGTCTCAGATTGACCCCCTTTGGGGAGTTTATGCTGTTAGAGGACGGCCAGAAGAGAGATTAAGAAACTGTGGGGAGCCTGGCTGGGTTAAAGCCCTGCTCCCAGTATGTCTGTTCTGCTTCCCTTTTTGCCAAGGTGATGAGGGAAAAGTTTAAAGGAGTTAAAAACCAGAACAAAACACTGGATCCAAACTACATTGAGATGACTTTTAACAGTCTGTTTTATCAAGAGTCCTTTGGTAAAAGCTCCCTCTTCCATTTTGTCATCAGCTCTCCCCAGTTAGCAATGAAATGAGTGACTCTGAGTAGTGGGCTGAGGTCACCCCTGTCCCTGCACCCTTTTCCTCACCTTCTGCAAATATCAGGATCATGCACAGCTTTTCCTGCTGGATGTGGCCGTGGCCACCAGCTTTGGGACAGATGTGCTGGCAGGAGGGGAGCTGCTGAGCCCCCCGTGTGTCTGGTGGGGCTGAGGTTTGGATGAGCCTCTCCTGGCAGGAACAAGGCTCTGTGCCCAGCAGCTCAGCCTGTTTCCCGCAGGGGTGAGGTCCTGCTGACCTGGATGGGCTGACTCAGCAGGGGCCACGGCCACGGTGGCCACCCCAGCCATCCCCTCCACCTTCCCCTCCCACTTCCTTTCTCATTGTTTGCATTTCTGACACTTCCCAACGTCACTGCTCCCACTCTGTGGCATCTGATACTGCTGCTGGCATCAGGTCTTTCTCTTCGTGATTTTTTTTTTTAAGGGAGAGAAAATTATATCAGGACTCCTTGCTTTTGCTCAGCTTGAACGTGCAAAATGTGTTGTCTTAACTTGACCCATCTTTCTTGGTGAGAAGAACTTTGAGTTTCTGTGGTATCAGTGCACATTTCATGTCCAAGCTCCAGGGCAAGCACAAGGGTGGCAGCTGGGGAGGAGTGACCTGAGTGGTGGCTCTAGAAGGCACCTTGTGAAGCTCAGAACTGAGTTATGGTTTTTGCTGCAGATCTTGTGGGCCGTGGCAGTGTGGGTGATGGATTCATGACCTATATGTGTTCCTCTATTCCTGGGGCTGAGTAGAAAAAAATCTGTTTCAATATATATATATTTTATATAATTTTGTGTGGCTTGAATAGCTAATGACTGCAAAATGCTGCTGGGGCCAAGAAGAACAGAACAGCAGTGGCAGGAGGTGGTGAAGGGTCCCTGTTGGGGTTGATGTGTTGGTGGGGCAGCACGTGGAGCTCCCAAGGCATTCCCGGCCTCCCCATGAGCCTATTGAGGGCAGCTGGAGGCTTTCCCTGACTTCAATGGGCTTTGGACCAAGCCCATGGCATGCTGCTTGTTTGTTTTGGATGCCTTCTGAGGATGAAAACACCCTTTCAGTGGCTGCTTTCTCCTCCTCCTTTGGATCAGCTGCTCCTCGCACCCCCCAGCCGTGATGTGACCCCTCTTGGGGAAAATGCCAGGAGCTGCTCAACTTGTTTGCTTCTCTACAGCCAAACACCCAGAGCCCAGGCTCACCTTCAAGAGCTGCTTTACCCCAGAGCTCATCTGGTCTAACACCAAAACATCCCAACCTGCCTCCTTCCAAATTCTAGGTGGTTATTGCCCCTTTGTTTGTCCAGAGCTGGTAAATGAGCACTGTACAGGTACTTTGTTAGTAAAATGAGGCACTAATTGTTGTAGCAATAGACATTGTGAAATGTTGTTTTTTTGCTTCCCAGCTCTGGAAGCACAATTGCAACAGACCTGTGCTCACAGAAAGCATCACTCCATAGCACCAAAAGTGCTGGCAATTTATTATATGGACTTACAGTAACAATTTCTTTGCTCGTTCTATTTGCCAGCGTTCTCTTTCCACTGTTTATTGATTCTTCCCTGGCAAAAACTGGCTGGAAGTTGCACAGCTCTGCCTCGAAAAGATCTGAACTGAGCTCACCTACAGCAGGTGCAACAAGATCTGTTCACTTCAGGTTGAGCAGCATCAAGTCCCAGATAAAAATGTCCACGGGGCCATTGTCTTGAGCATGCTGGAGTGGTGGGGCTGGAGCCTGGAGAAGGTCAAGTGAGTGCTGGTGGCCCTGGGAGAGCATCAGCTGCTGTGCTGTGCCGTGATCCTCATCCCTGCCAGCCCCTGCCAGCCAGCAGCCACGGGGATGGGTTGCTTTAAATAAAGGTTCTGCTGGAATGCTTATATCAGCATTGGTGTTCTGCTGTGCCAAGTACTGAATGGACACAGAGATGAATCCTGCTCTGCTGGGTTTGTGGCCTGAAGCTGGGGACAGGGAGAAGAAGCATAAAGGCAGCCAAGATGGTGTTTTGGTTCATGTTTGATGGGATGCAGTGATCTGTATTCTGTCATCTGAGCACATATGTGGGGAAGGGCAAGTCCTTTCCTGGGTGCACACCTTTCCTGGGCTAGGCATGACCTGTGAAATCTCATCAAGGGCAGAGCATTGCTCTGAGTCATGATTTTTCTGGAGGCTACAGCATCCTGGGTTACTCATCCAAAGAGAATGAATGCACTGAGGATATAATTACAAGAGTTAGATATCACTTATTCTCACTCTTTAAAAGATTCTTGCCAGGAAACTGGTAGGTTTGGGTTCTTATTTTTGTCTTTGTGTCCATGTATATCATGCAGAATGCTGAAACTTTACTATCTCATTTCTGCTTCCTCTTACAGAGCTGTAGATCTGTCCAGTTTTTAGGCTATGTAGTAATTCTGCCCCATTTGCCACAGATTAATGAGGCTATAAAATAATCATAAAGCTGGGGCAGCCCTGGATTTTCACGCTCCACACGTCCTTCTATCTACTGTGAAATACTTCATCCAGAAGTAATTACCTGGCTTCTTCAGGCTCCCTTTAATACTCCTTGACGACTCAAAATGAAGGAGACGCTGCCCCATTTTTGTCTGGGACATTAGCAGGGCAATGGCAGCATCCATTGTGGAGCAGTGCCTGAGGGAAGCTGAGCAGGTTTGGCACCTGTTGGGGAGTGCCGTGTCCAGCTGAGTGACCAGAGCTGGGGAAGAAACCCTCCTGCTGCCAGGGCAGTGTGAGGCTGGATGTGTCACCTGCCTGGAACCCCAACCCTTTGATCCTCCACGCTCTGCAGCTGCCACTTCTCTGATAAGACCCTGAAGCATTTCATGGCTCCAGCAGGGCAGTGGACAGGAGGAAGTGTCTGACCACAGAGAGGGAGGAGGTGACATTGCTCCAGCTGCTGGGAAGCTGCTGCAGCAGGTCTGGGTGGGAGCTGAAGGGGACTCTACTGACTCACCTGAATATTTGGGCATGGGAGATAGAAATTTTGTCAGCCTGGTGTGTGAGTGCACAGAAGCTGTTACGGTTTTGCCTTCAAAACTAGGATGCCAAAAGCATTTTGTGCACTTTATTACTCCCCTGCCAGTTAGGGGGAGGTAGAGGTACAGGACCTAGAGGGTAAACATGTGTTTGTCTCTTCCTATAATCTATTTTCATGGAGTGTGACAGCTGCCTGTCCCTTTGCTCCCTATGGACTCGGTCCTTCTTTGGAGGTTCCTTGTCCCCTTTCAGGCTTGGGGGGCCATCTCTGAGGGCTGGTTATTGGGGTAGGGGGCATGGCACAGCCTGCATGGCAGTGAGAGTGACCTGCTGTGGGGCTAGGACCTAGTTAGGAAGCAGTCAGGTGAAATCAGCAGCTTAGAGAGAAATTGCAGCTTCCAAAGGCAGCCACAGCCTCTCTCCACTGTGCCATCACTTCCCATGGATGCCTCCTGGAAAGACAGCCCTGATTTGGGGATTTGGGTGTTCTCCCTCTTGCAGGGGGCTGCTGGGGGTGAATCATTTCCCCCAGCAGCTCAGGCACAGGAGGCTCTGGGTGAAGCCCTCTCTGGGAAGGCAGGGGCAGTGCCACTCTCTCTGCAGCTCTGAGGATGCCCCACGTTCCACCCTGTGCTGTTTGAGCTCTCATTTCCTCCAGATGTGACTTGGGAGTAGCACCAAGTGCAGGATGATTTCCCAGGTCAGCGGTGATGACTGTGCTCTCCTGATGGAGCTTTCCTTGAGAAGGAAGCCCTTCCCACAAAGCAGAGAACAAGAGGGTGGTTTTCCAGGCTCCTGCCCCATCCTGGAGCAGGGAAGGCAGTGTCACATCCTGACCTGCTGTGCTGTGTCCCTGGGCAGGTCTGTGTGCCCAGAGAGCTGCACACAGTGGTGCTGGTGACTGGCTGGATGTCAGCCTTCCTGCTGCCCATCCTGCTCTGCTGCCCATCACCCATGCTGCTGAGAAAAGGCATAAAGGTATTGTTGGAAAGCATTCACAGACTCTGTTGTGTGATAGAAACAAATCCTCTTTCAGCTGGAGATAAAATATTTTTCTCACATTTCTTCATCCTTCTTCCCCCACAGGTCTGGGGTTGTGTTTCCCCTTACTGTGTATCTTCCCAGTGCAAACTGACTTAAAAACTTCTCCCCCCTCAGAAATACATGTATATAAATTTAAATACAATTTGTCTGTAGGTCTATGTTAATAGTGATCTGCATTAGGAGCCTTGCTGCTGCTGCCAAGTGGCACGTAGGCTCCTTGGACATCCTCACCTGATTGTGTGTTTGGACACGTGAGGTTTCACTGGAGCCAGTGGAGCTGTGCCAAATTACAGCCCTGCTGCTCTGGCCATGGGGTACTGGAGGAACTAGATTGGTGTTACAAGAACTGGGTGATGTTGTTCTGATGGTGATAGTGTGGCAGTGCAAGATGATAAACCCTGACTTGTGAAACTGGAGCATCTGCTGCTTGTTTTGAACCTGACCTGATTTTTAGTTCTAGGTATGACAGGTATGAAACTTGCTGTTTGAGGAATCAGACAGCAGCTGCTTAATCATTTATGAAGTTAAAAGACTGTGGCACTTCATTTCTGATGTGAAGTGCTAATTAGTTTACTATGGGATCCAGACTGCAGGAAATGTGTGTTTCTGGCACAGTGGCTGTTCATCTTTAAAAATGTGTTTGTCACGGTGTTATGTTTATATCATTAGTGCAGAGCAATATAGTACAGCCTCTGAGAGAGGAGGGAAGACACCAGCACCTCATTTGGAAATATGTAAGGCTGCTGTTAAATCAGCTTATGAGAGGCTGTGTCTCACCCAGAGAGGAGAGCATTAGATACCAGTCCCCCTCTGAGCTGTGGATCATTTTGGGTGTAGTTGTGGCTTTCAGCTACATCAGGATCTTGACACAGGTGCAGCTCAGTGGGCAAAAGCTGGGAATCAGAAATCCTGGTGTAGCTCCTGGGAGGGGTCCAAATATCCACACTGGTTGCTGTTGTCAGCCTTAGAGTAGCATGGCCCTTTCATGCTTTCTAAATTAAAGTTGGATAAAGTGTATGATAGTAAATAAAACTTTGTGGAAGTGTAGACTTATTTCTGAGAGGTCCCCAAATCTGTGCTAATATAAAGGATTAAGTAGGTTAGTTAAAAGCACATTATTTTTTTTCAGTAATGTCAAGGAACCAACTTGGTTTGCAAACACTTTTACCAGAAGTTGAACCTAGCTTCAAAAGCTCTTGATCAGGGCAGGTTGGATTACAGATTTATCCTGTGCACTGGTGCTGCTGCTTAAGCACCTTATGTACTGAGAGGTTAGAACATCAAAGAGAGGGTACCCAGTGTCTGCATTTCACTTTATATTCAAGTTGGTAATTAAGGGCCAGAGTGTAGCAAAAACGATTTCTGAAAAGTCACTTCATCTTTATTTGGGGTTAATTGCATTAATGCTCACAGCTTGACAGGCTTGGTTCATGACAGGAATTTAAAAAATAAAGTTGTAGGGGATATGCAGCCTTCAGCATTGTCTGAAAGTCCTAATTCCCAAGTAATCCTGTTGTTCATGCTCGTGAAACCTCCTGTAAAACAGCATCTTTTAGCACTTCTTAAATTTATTTTTAAAGGCAGTGTAATTGTGTGCTGATGGCTTCTAACTTGAAAAAAATGGGAAGATTTTGACACAAATCTGCATGGAGATTTGTACAGAAAGGAGAAACACGTCTGGGTGAAGCAGGATGAGGTGGGGCTGCAGCTGCTTCCTGGTGGGAATTGAGAGGACAGTGTGGTACCTCAGGCTTTTCTAGCATGGACCTCAAGGATGCTTCTCATTGCCCTGAGCCACCCCCAGGCTGCAGCCCTGGGACTGAGGTAACAGCAGATGTCCATAGTGCTGTGTGCCATGAAATGGTCTCTCATAGCTTTTTTTTTTTGGTGTTTGCTGAACTTTGCTGCTGGCCCCACTGAATGCTACAAACATTGGCTGCAATCACGTGTAGTCAATGCGTACGAATTATGGATTAAAGCATGTTTTAAGGCTCTGGTCAGGACAGACATCTGTGAGCCTGCAGAATTAGGCACTTTATGCATCTGCACAATAACTCACCTTTTATTGTGGAAGGTTCAGAGACCAAAAATGATCAAAGCTTTAATTTCATTAGCTACCACTGGGGACTGTGTGTGAGTGTCCTTTCCTGTGTGTCTAATCAAAAGTCCTGTCTAGGAGCAGTGCTGCTTTGTAGATTTAAAAGGAGATTGATGCCCTTGTCCTCTGGCCTCAGAGGCAGGTGAATTCTCTATTCATGTGAACTTCATATGAGCCACTTTGAAAAAAGGGGCAATTCAGCTAAGCCTCATTCCATTAATTTGGGCACAGAAGATAACATGCAAGGAAGCCTGAGAATCCACTTGGGATCATCTTTTCCTATTATGCTGGTAGCAAACCTTTGTTCTTTTTATTACTCATTATTTTGGATCTACAGTCAATAATACAAGGAGAAGTGTGAGTCTGCCACACGTCAAGTTTTCTGTTGCCTTTTAAAGTGACATTCTGCTTAGATCACTGTTGTGTAGGCTTATTCCTTATCAGAAATGAGTGCTGTGTTGTTCATATGACTGTACATCAAACAGATCTGCAGTAGCTGTCTCTTGTGTTCCCTTGACAGTGGTACATATATCTATAAAGACATTTTCTGACATCTCTCTGTCCTCTTCCTATTCCTCATAGAATAGAAATCTGGATACTACAGCCTTTGGAAACCACCTGGGTGTATATCCTACTGGCTTTCCCTTGCTGAATTTTGTCATCTCTGTTCTGACTCTAAGGAGCCTGGGTATTATTTAGGTATTTCAAATTAACCCATTTGCAATCAGGTTCTTGAAGTGGAAGTCAATAAAAGATTAAGATTGATGCAAATGGGTAATTCATCAGCTGCATATAAACCCCATCAAAATTATCCTAAATTGCATTTAGCTGCTTTTTGTATCACGAGCTTTTTGTTCTTCTTTGTTCTGTGGGTGTTCAGTGCTATCCAGGTCCAAGGGACTGTGCACTGATGTATTTGGGTCAGCTGGGAAAGTGAAGTCCAGATGGCACTTGATTCTTACTTGTTTTATCACCTACTTCATCTGCTAAAGGGATGAAAAAATGGGTGAAGTTTCTATTCATGAGACTGGACTTGAAGTCCATGTACTCTGAAAAAGGGTGGGGAAAAGTTCCTTGCCTTGCTTAAGCCTGCACATGGAGCTGTAACTTTACTGTAGGAGCATAAAGCCTGCACAAGGTCATGGGAATCTTGATGGGTAAAGCAGCTGGGAGGACTGAGCAGGGAAGGTCTGAGTCCATATGGCTCTGCCCTCTGAGATGGAGCATCTGAGGGCATCACTCAGCCTCACAGGAACTTGTGAAGCATAAAGAGTAACTGTGCAGAACATGTAAGTTCAATGTAAAGATACCATAAATCACAGAGCAATTGAAAAAACAAGCATGCAAAAAAAAAAAAAAAAACAAACCTGAAAGAAGACACCAAAAATCCATTGATCTCTTAAAGGAAATTTCTTCATCATCCTTATTTTTCAGTCTAGTTGGGTGATAGAGGAAAAAAAAGGCAAAACAAAAAGGCACTGAGGACAGCAGGCACAGCACAAAACCATGTAAACTTTTCCTAGTGGGTTGGTTGGATTTTCCTGGCGCAGGACAGGGCTGTTCCCTGCGCTGTTTCTTTAGCTACAAAGCTCCTTTTATTTTCTTTTAGAAATGGAACTTGAAAACTGGATTTTTTAATCTCTGTGTTTAAATTTGGATATGACTTGACCACAGATGCCATTGGAGATTTTCCTGGCTGCTGCTTCTCCAGTGTTATGTGAGGGAATGGCAATTCCCCACTGCTGAGCCTGGCACTGGTACTGGCTCAGGTTGTTGGAATAATCCCGGGGATATTTGTCACCACTCTCTACCAGTAGGAGATGGAAACTTTTTAGTACATGTGGGTTGCTGTCAAAGTCCTCTAAACACAGTAGTGGGCAACAGTGAAGGAGGAGGAAGACTTCTTTGTGGCTACAGGCTCTAAGTAATTTGAAGGGATGATAAAACCCTTGAGGTGGGAATATGGATGCTGGATTTCAATACAGAGCCCAAATCCTTGCTTGTTTCTTGTTACAAAAGGCCATATCCTTCTCTGCTTCAACTCACTTTGTAGTAGCTTCTTACACATTTGAAATGTGGTTTTTTCCCTTTGTGAAAGCAAGACTTGGAGGGACTGAAACTCCCTGGCAACAGCATAGCCAAGGGATATCAGCATCAAGAGCAGCAGAGCTGCTTTCACTCTGGTATGCATGAAAGGAAAAGTGTGATTTTGGAGACACAGGTCCAAAGCCAGTCTCAAACAGGCAGGCAGGCATCTGTCTGCAGAATTACATCACCCAGCTGCCACACCAGAGCTCACGGTGCAGGAACGTCGGCTCCTGCAGTTCAGGGAAGGTTGATTAATAAGCAATAAAATGGGGTTTGGGAAAACTCTCACTGTGCTGAGGGCACGCAGGTGGCTTCCTCCTGCGAGGACCATTTGGGACAGGCAGGCAGTGCCCCTGGGGAAGCAGTGCCAGCACTGCCATGGGATTCAGCTCTCCCTTCCAGCCTGTGTGCAAGCTGTTCCTGCCCCGTTCCATTCATTGCATTGCACGAGAGTTTACTCTTACAGGTCAGTCTTGCTGATGGTTTTAGCCAAAAATCTGCTCTTTGAATAGTTTCCTCAGCAAGGTTCCGATGGTGGCATATTGGGTTCCATGCAGCTTCTGTCCCAAAAAGCTGATCAAGTGTCAAATCCTCCGGGGGACGGGGGGGATGATATGTCTTAAAAAGATTAATCATCCTTTGTTTTCCACCCTCCCTTAGCTTGTAATAGAGAAGAGCTCTGAAATGGAAGGTGCGGCTTGGGACCATTAACACTTGAAGCCCCAGGAGGGCAGGGTGCTGCTTAATTTTCCACTGGCTGGAGGCAAGGCTGGAGTCTCTCGTGGGTTATTATTTCAGTGTTTATTTGCTGCGGGCTGTTTGTGAAGCGCTCGGCTACAATGCCCAGCCTTGTTTTTCCCATGCAGCAAGTGTTGTGTTAATGGAGTTAGTTTAAGAGTAGAGCAAATGATCTCTTTAGCAGGCTTGGGGTGTTTTGCCCATATGATGGAACAGCCAAGGGGGGAGGCGTTGAACAGAGGGATGGCTCTGTGCTGTGGGTATTTGCCACGGTCTGAGCTAGAAGAGAAGTTAGTGCATCTATTTTACTGTGAGGCACTGGCACAGGCTGTGTTCAAGGCTGGGCTGGATGGGGCTCTGAGCAACCTGCTCTAGAGGAAGGTGTCCCTGCCTATGGCAGGGGGTGAAACGAGATGAACTTTCAAGTCCTTTCCAAGCTATGCTATGATTCTATTTCTGCAGGACTATTCTGATTTTGTTTGGTTTTGTTTTGTTCCCTCCTCCACTTGCTGGTTCCCAGAGCTGTTTTTTCCACGAGGATTTCTAGTGTATAATTTGAGCACGGGCTCAGCCGGCAGAAAACGATGACAGCTTTGTTCCCGGTATAGCAGATAATGAGGTGTTGGAGGCGATAGCGCGGGATTCGTGTGCGGAGCGCCTGCCCAGCTCACTCAAGTGCGGCAGCGCTGAGCGCCTTCCACTCCTCCCGCAGCATCCAAACGGGCTTCTTGTCAGGGCAGAAGGGTTAACATTTAATTAGAAAACACAGTGCTGGCTACTGGAGCTTAACAGAGCTTTATATAAGCCGCTAAGGACAAGGCTGCTGTGTGAGCTGCTGGTAGGGCTGAGCTACTGCAGCCGCTGGCTGGGCGTCAGGAGCCGGGGCATGCCTGGGAATCTGCCCAGGAAGCGCCGTGAAAGAGGAGTTTGTTTCCAGGCTTGACCCCGGCTCTGTGCAGCAGCCCTGCCCGCCGTATAAAGCCGGGCAGCCGCATGCCAGGCGCCTGAGCGCGGCCGGGACGGGGAGCTGCCTTCCCAGCCCAGCAGCCCATGGCTTCGGTGTTCATGTGCGGGGTGGAGGATGTGCTGTTCAGCGGCAGCCGCTTCGTGTGGACGGTGACGGTGGCAGCGCTGCGGAGGTGGTACGCGGCCCGGCTGCGGGCGTGCCGGCAGGCGCTGCGAGCCTGGTGCGGCCTCCGCGATGTCTACCAGGTAACAGCCCCGGCTCCCCCGCCCAGATTTTCCTTGGGAAAGCATCCCGGCACCCGGCGGGTTCGCTCTCCGGGCTGGGTCCCCTGCGCACACCGCGGGCAGGCGGCCGGGACGGGGCGAGGAGCATCCGGGCAGAGCCGGGGAGGCGCTCGGAGGATGCTGAGCTGGCTCGGAGCTGGTGCCCGGTGTCGCTTTCAAACCGGCCTGAACTCGGGGTTTGGGGGAGATGTTTTCTGTGCCAAAAATGTTTTGTGTGTCAGTCTGTCTAAAAGTGTTTGGGCAGCCAGCCGCCCCCCGTGTCACAGCCCCTCGGAGCCCTGTGCTGCTGTCACCATCCTCGCACTCGGGATCTGGGGGACGGAGCTGCGGGAGCTCCTCTCTGCCTGCTCAGAGCACGCCGCTCCCATGGGAGAGACGGGCTGTAGCTCTTTCTGCTGTGTTTGTCACTGAGCAGTGGCGATGTTCCTTTGCTCAGCAGAGGGATTGCTGCTGGGGGGCTGCAGCGAGTCCTGGGACAGCATCTGGGGGGTTCCCGTTCTTGCAGGCACGGAACAGCCCTTTACTTGCAGTTATTGTGGTATCCAGTTGCAGTGAGGGTGGTGTCACTCTTTTCTGAGTCTGTTTTTGCTGGCACTTGTTTATTTCTGTGTGCCTGTATTTCTGTCTCGTATGGGAACTTGTGCTGTGTGCCTGCTCACAGCGTCACTCTGGGTGTTTGCTACATCAGGGTGAATATTTCAAAGCAGCTTCTTCCCTCTCCCCGCTGTGTTGCAATACAGAGAATGACACAGCTCGTAGCAAACAGCTCTCCAGAGCCATCGGGATGTAACTTCCATGGGAAAGTCATGCTAACAGGACATCTGTGCCTGTTTAATCCTAAAGGGATCTGTTGCTATTTAGCTTTAAGGTAGGCTCAGGAGTGGGAGAGCAGCTTTACAGTGATAGAGGTACAAGTGCTTGAATGCATCTTGTAGAGATGATGGATGTAAACACTCCGTGATGTGTCTGACACAGATGTCACTGTGGATATGGATATGGATCATGACTAGTTAGGGAATGCAGGAGTAAAGGCATCATTGCTCCTCATTTGCCCACCTTTACTGACTTGTAGAAATGGAGTGGGATGCAGTCCTGGCTCTCTTCTTTCTCTCTAAATAAAATCCAGCTACACTTGTGCTGCATGGGTGTTATTTTTGGAGTCCATTCACATAAAGAGCTTGGAGCTCAGACTGCCTTCCCTCTCCACTGCATCCCCATCCCTCCAGGGCTGGAATAGTGGTGAGGACCAGCACTGACAACAGCTGTATTCAGCCTGTTCAACTGCCATACTCTGATGGTTGGTTTGAAGTGAAAAGAGATTTTTTTCAAAAGAAAATGTGACTGTATCTCTGCCCAAACTTCCTGAGTCCAAGTGGTTGTTTTGTCCTGACTTTTCTTCATGAAAAGCATCCCTGACATGTGCCTGTGTCTGAAAGTAAGGATGTGAAAATGGGTAAAAAGAAAAGATTGGTCCTACTCTCATCCTGCCAGGCAGACTATGAGCCATGGGAGTGGACAGGGAGTGCTTCTTCCCCTCTTCCCTCTGCCCACACCTTTTCCCAGCCAGACTGCTGGGGACATGCAGGGACCTGTTGCTGCACATTCACTGCTCCAAGGGTCATCCCTGGGAGGTGAAACCCGGCAGGAACAAAGCAACTCTCCCATTTTAACATCAGGAATTTCTTAGTGGCAATTTGGGGTGCATTAAAGCATGATGGCTGAAAGAATGGCCTGCAGCTCTTCCTTGTTGGGTTGTGTAACACTTTGCTTTTTTGTGCTGAAGTCCTGGCTTTTGGCTGCTCAGTCCTCTGGCTGAGTCCAGTGAGTGCAGGACTGAGCACACAGCATCAAATGTCACCCAACTGCTCAGATACCAGAGCCCTGCATGAGGTTGAATCAATTATTCTTATTTTTCAATTTTTGAGCACTTCAAGCTATGGAAACAGCTAGAGACAGTGTCTGGGTGACCCTTGCATATAGGGATGAACTCTGCCCTGTGCTGGGTTGCTCTTGTTCAGCTTGGGCTCAGTGGAACAACAGGAGCAACACATGCACTGCAGAGCTCTCCGTTTTGGGTTGTTTCTCTGAGGAGGTGGATGTTGCAGTGTCAATGGGACAAGACTCTAATCCTGGATGTGAGATATTTTTGTCCCATCATTACCATAGATCCTCCATGATCTTGGGCAAATTGTCTTCCTCTGTATGCTTGTTCCTTATAAAATAGGGGTAATAGCACTCTCCTGCCTGCCAGGGATGTTATTTGTCCTCTCAGATTTTTGCTAGAAGTCCTATAGTTAGTGCAGCCACATGAAAGCACCGTTTTGCCCTGTGTTCTTATTAAAACTGACCCCTGGACAGGTGCTTAACAAAGTCCTTTCACACCCTGGCTTCATGGAGAACACTCATATTTCTGTAGCTCCTTTGCATTCATATTCCAGATGTGGAAAATACCACAGGTTTTGTATACAGGTTCTTTTGGCTAAACTTCCACTTGAGCCCTCTCTGAGGACTCTCTGGACTGTGTGTGGTGTGACAGATCAGGACACCAGGCAGAACTTTGTCACTGAGCTGTGTGCAGGGAAGGCTGAGGTGACAGGTCTTTGTGCTGCTGGTCAGCTCTGGAAGCTGCTTTGCTCTGCTCAGTATTTGGGGATCACATTTTTCAGGCCAGTGGCTATTTTTGTGTGAGCTGGATGCTGCCAGTAGATCTCTGTTTAATCATCAGTACATTTTTGTGGAGAAGGGAAAGCCGGTAGGATTCCTTCTCCCTGGGCTGCTACATTTGTTGTTGCGGTGAGGGGGCTTTTTGATTTTTTTAAAACACAAAATACTTGGTGGCCTCATGGGAGCTGGAATCCCAGCAGGGAGCAGCCCAAAGCCCTTGGTGTGGCTGAGCAGGGTCCCCAGCAGTGTTTGGGAGCCGCAGGTGCGGGGCCCATCACGGGGCAGGGCAGCCTCAAATCCTCTCTGCCAGCATAAAGCCCTTACCTGCCTTAGCTGCTTTAAGCACAACTAAAACCCACCCCAACAAGCACAAACCAGCCTTTGTCAGTCACCTCCTCCTCATCCTTGGTGTTTCTGGCGTGTGTGTGTGTGTGTGGGAAATGCCTTCCAAGACTTTACCTGTTGTTTCACCCGGTCACTGGCACAGGGACTTCCTCAGGCTGCTTCCCATCACCTGTCCCACCTGCCAAAAGAGAAGGGATGTCCTGCTTGCCCAGAGCCCCTTCATCTGGAGGGGGCTGTGAGCCAAAGCTCTGCTGGGGTTTCCCATTTCACTCTGAAATAACCCCTGAACCCACACGAGGGGAGGGGCTGCACAGTGTGTGAGCTGATTCTCTGAGCCCTTGGCTTGTGTGCCAGGGAACATTGTCTTGTCCATGGCAGGGAGCATTTAAAGCCTGTCCTAGAAATAACAGATTTGCAGAGACAGCTGATAGAAAAGCTGGCACAGGTCTGTCTTCTAACAGCAGCGAGTCAGTATGAGTTATCTGGACTGTTAGGGCTTGGAAAAAATCCTGGATGAGAGTTTGACTTGAAAGCCTTCAGTCAAGGGTTCTCATTTCCTGCCAGAGAAAGGAGTAAGGGCTGTATTTTGTTGTGGAGGTCTGGCATGTAGAGCTGTGGCCTGCACCTGGCCTTTGGGGGTCTTCCCAGAGCCCCTCCTGATGCCCAAGATGGGAAAACATGGCATTTCTAGGTGTCCCAATACTATACCAAAAGAAAGCTTTCTGCAAAGCTCTCCACATGCTGATTTATAGGCCACCTGTCTTAGATTTAATTATAGAGCAGTAAAACAAAGTGAAATTTTTATATAAATGAGGTTAATAAGCAGCTGCAAAGCAAAAAACTTTCAGGATCAACAACTATTCCATGTTTAGTTACCTATATTGCCACTGGCCTGATTTTTATTGGGGTGTTGATAGTAAGTCTTCCCCTGAGGTATCCATGCCAATTGCCACCAATACATCCCACAGCAGAGAGATTCCTCATTATGGTTAAGCATGAATGAAACATTACATTGAAGTCTATTTGATGATGCAACTAACTTATAAATTACAAACTGGTTGAGTGAATGCTTTAGTGTCAGGGTTAAAGATGTGTCAGTCAGTCTGCTGCTTGCAAAGAGGGAAAGAAACCAGGCAAACTGTCCCCAAACTCCATGCAGAATATACTGCAATGTTGTGATTGATCTGCTGGACGTGAAACCAGATCTGGGAGCATCTCTGTGATTAAGCAGTTCACAATTAACTGCAATTACCAGTTATACTGGTAATTTGGCTGATAAATTCGGGTGTAAACTTGTAAGCTGAATTCATGTGGGTGTTTTGGACGACGTGCTTTTTAACCTCTGAAAGGTCACTTCCTCTGCATGAAGTGAAGAAAATGTTGCTGATGAAGCACAATAAATGAGCTTTGTACGTGTGTCTGGCCCACGATACCTGGGGTGGAGGAGCGGAAGTTGCTGCCTTCTGTTTCCTCCAGTGCTAACGGAGTTGGTTTGGATAGTGAGCACCATGCTTCCTCTGCTACCACACCTTTTCATTATGAAAAATGCTGATAGCAAACTGAGATGCCTTTTTTCCTTCTCTTTTCACAATGATGAAGAGCAGTGCTGGAGCTGGGAGGGGAAGCGCAAAGCAGGGGCAGAGCTTTCCTTCCTCTGCACCAGACAGACCCCAGGAGTGATGCTCAACAGAAGCATCTCAGGTGTTCTTATGGGTCAGGGCTTTTCAAAGGGAGCTTGAAAACCTTTTTAGAGGACACTGAATATGTATCTGTGTCCCTCCAAAGATTTAAACTTGTGCCCTGGGGATTACTGGAAGGGCTTTGCTCTGGCTGCTTTCATCCAGATGTTTTTCTTTTTGAAGGGATCTGATCTAATGCTGTGATGCTGCTTTGGCTCTGCTGAGATTCCCATCGTGTCCAAACAGGACATGTGGAGGTGTCTCTGTGGCTGGGACTTCGGGGGAGCCCCGAGCAGAGCTGAGAACAGGACCAGCTCTGGGCACTGCCTCCTGACAGCTTAGAGTTAAACTTGGATCTGCACACTTCCAACAGCAGCTTTCCAAAGCTCTCTGCCAGACAGATTTCCATTTGAGCTCATGATATAGCATTTTCTGTTTGAGAGAGTTTATTCAAACAAAAATATGATTTTTTTGGTACTGCTTCTCCCTCTTCCCTCACTGACAAACTTCACAACCAGACTGTGAACTTCATCTCGTTTCCTTCAGGGTGTCACAGTGCCAGTTTCAAACAGTGCCTTCTATTCACAAACCACTTGGGCCTGTATAAATATTTTTCTTCTTCGATGTGACGCAGCTCACAAAATACGTTGGATTTCGAATGTCGCTGGCGCTGCTCCTCAGAGGCAGAGTCTTGTACAAAGGTGTCACTGTATGAGCCTGCCTGGGTAAATCTCCCCTTTGGCCTTGTGCAAGGGCTGGCCAGTTCGCTCTGACTGGACATGAGCTGGATGAAAAGGTAAATTCAAAGTGTTGCAGGTACGTGCTGGTTTCTCCATGCTTCTTTTTTGTCCTTCTGAGTGTTTCTGTCACTCCTTTTGCTGGTGTTGTCACTGCAGCACTTTGTGATCTTGGATGGACTGTCCATGTGCTTAAAATAACACTGTGCTATCTTTGTCTCCTCATTTTCTAAAAATCAGGCCACCCCTTGTTCAGTCTGCATTGCTCTTAAAACCTCTGAGTCATAATTAGTGATTAGTAATTCTACTAATCTTCTGTACAGATGGAGGCCAGTTCATTCTCAAAGACTGCAAAGAGGATAAAGCTATCAGTGCTGGAATATATTAGCTTAAATACCCTCCCACACACAAATATACATGTACACTTTTCACCACTAATTGATCTGTCATTCATTTAAACACGCATCAGTGGTGTGTTGGGGAAGGAGATGGGGAGAGTAAGTGTCATCAAAACACTGAGAAGAGCCTGAATGTGCTGGGTTTAGCCATCTTTGACAGTCCAGACAACGTTAAGATTAAGACTGTGAGGTTTCTGTGGTTGCTTTTCCAGCTGATGTGGAATAGGTGCTGTCCTGGTGGTGGTGTCCCTGTGATGGGTGCCCCAGTGTGCATCCTCCTGCTGCCAGGCACGGGTGTGTGGTGCCAGCAGAGCTGGGAATGATGATGGGGAAGTCACTGCCCTTACAGCCACGGTGATGTGCTGGGTCCTGAGCATGCTGGATTTACTTTTGGCTGGTTTCTGGGCAGGGTGATGTGGGCTGGGCAGTGGGGATGTGGTTTGGAGCAGGACATGTTCCTTGGTTGGTCACTGCCCTAGGCCAGGAGGTCCCCACCTCTTGGTGTGTGTGCTGAATGTGGAGGTGCTTGGCTGCCTCTGGACTGGATGTGTCTGGGTGCCACAATTGTTTTGGGAAGGTGAAGGTGCTGGTGGAGATGAAGCCCACAGGGAATGTGGCTGTGCAGGCACGCTCAGCAGGGGCAGGGGGCTGTTTGCTAAGCCGTGGTGAAAGTGGCCATAATTCCTCTCTCATGTCAAGCACACTGCATCTGTTCACCTGGGCATGGGGGCTGGGTGTGCTGCATTCCCTGCAGGGTCGTGCATCCTTTGGGAAGGGCTCTTGGCACTGCTGTCCCCACACCCAGCTCATTGGTGCCTCAGAGTTGCAGAGACTTTCCCCTGCTCAACTCCCAACAGCTTCCCACCTCTCACAGGTGGGCTGTATTTCTTTTAAACTCTAATTTGTCTCATTTAAAAAAGCTATCTGTACAGCTGAATTACACAGCCCAGGTCTGTGTTTGTTTGGAATCCATGGATCCTCCAAGGAGCTGTGCTCCTTCCCTCCTCCAGCTATTCCTGTCCCTGTGGTTATCCCAGCAGAGCAGAAGTTGGCACCACCCAGGTAACCTTCACGTCATTTCTCTAAGGAAACATGACTCACTGTCTATTTTCCATCTTATTTTTGGGGCTTTGCAGTCTGTGTTGTGGAGACAAATGCAAGTTTGTTGCTCTGAAATCCTCTCCCAGAACTGTCTTGCTGCCACTCTTTAGGTTGCTGGTGCAGTCTGGAGCAGCTGGCTGGACCTGAACTGGCACCCTCCTGCCTGATGTGGGGCCAGCTTATGGTTTTTTCATGAAACCTGTGATATTGAGCATTGTGTGGAAAGCTTTTGTAGTCTCATGATTATGAGAATGTTGGCTTTTACAAAGCAACTTCAGGAAAAAAGACAACTCTTTGTCTGCAGCTTTTTAAGGGGTGGATATTTGATCAAAGCTGGTTCTTCTGAATTAAACAAGGAGGGTGAGACACCTCTGGCACCTCCCTGCATCCCAGGTGTCTGGGGTTGGCTGCCTTCTGGAGGTGTCTGGGCTGATGGTGATTTAGGGAGGTGAGGGGAGCAGGGCTGACACACCCTGTGTGATGGGTGGACCAGGCAGTCCTGCTTCTCTCCCCAGCACTCTTGGGGAGGCTCTGTCTTTACACAGTGCTCTGCAGCTTCATGGAACTTGTTGCTGGCCTCAAATGCTCAGCACAGAACCTCCTGTTTGGGGGACTTTAGCTGGGCCAAGTGGCCTCAGGACGTCTGAGAAGAGGGAGCCACATCTCTGAGGTGTTGCTTTCAAAAATTTGACCCCTTTTCATTCTGAGAAAAGCATGTTAGTTTGATCCAGGTGTTGAACTTTTATTTTTTCTGTTAAAATAGATGCCTGGATTATAAAAACTGAGTTGGGAAATTCTTCATAGTTTGTCCTCTCTGTGAGTGATGACTGCTCAGTTGGGATCATAAATAGCTGAGTAAGAGCATCCTAGTAAAGGGAAGAGGGCATTCTTGCTCGCAGGTGAGGAGGTTGTGTGCTCCTCTGCTCTGATCGCATTCTGTGCTGCTCCCCCAGCCCATGTTGGATGCTGTGGCCCTGGGCTGTTCCATTGGCATCAGTCTTCCTACTGTAATCTGTGCAGCCAGAGCATGAGTCAGTGGGGTGATTTAAAAGCTTGGGTACCTGAACTCGTGGCATATTAAAGGAAATTAATAATCCTGAGCTGTGTTGTGAAGGAGGGGCAGGCTTTTATTTCAGGTTTTTGAAGTAACTGTGTGTACAGATGTGAGATTTTGTGCCTCTTGTGTACCTGCCTGGCAGTCAGGTTGGAGCTCTGGAGGTTGCAGCCTCCTGGATTTGGGTGCACAGTTCTTTGGTTTTCTGCTTCTTTGTTTTCAGTGAAAGCAGTGTTAGTTGTTTGAGTTTTCTTTGAGAGCTGTTTTTATGTCTTTGTGACACCCGTGCTCTGCCTGACACAGTTACACAGTTTGTGCTGCTGTGTCAGAGCCCTGAGCTGTGTGAAGCCTTGGGGGCTGATGTGCCAGGGGGGAGGGAATCGGGGAATCAAAGTAGAACTCAGTGTTTTGCACACAGAGAACAGCCTGCAATGGGAGCAGCAGAACAGCAGGTGGATGATTTATTCCTCTACCAGCAGCAAAGTGCACTCCTGGAGACCAGGAACAAGCTCACATTGATGGCAAAGGGTGTAAACTGTGTCTGCACTCTTGGTTTTCCCCCTCAGAGTGCAGTACCCCTCATCAGAGGCAGCAGACCCATGCTTTGGAAAGGAGTTTGGGAACTCCAGTGCAATGCTGTACCTGGGGGGGTCTCTTGCAGAGAGGGACTGTGGATGTGAGGGTGGGTGTGCTGAGAAGACAGCTCTGGTTATCTGTTCCTGTATCCCTTCAGATGGGTCAGTCCCTGCTGCCACAGGGCTCAGCCTTTCTCCAAGGGGTTCAGAGAGGGGCTGGCTTGAAGTTTTAGTGCTGTGCCAAGTTTTTACACGAAGGCCACTCCTGTATCTGGGTGGGGATGTGTGTCTGAAAGAGCTGGGAGGGGTGATGGAAGCTCACAGTGAGCACAGAGCTGCTGGCACGGGGGTCCTAAGTCAGTTGTTGTGGCACAGGGATCATGATCCCACACAGAGGGATCTCACTGCCCCAGGACTGGCACCTGTGCTGTGCCTTTGGTCAGTACCTGCAATTTTTAAAATTCATTTTTATTTTATAATAAAGGGGTTAATATCACAGATGGGAAAAAAAAAAACCCACCAAAACAGCCACACAATTGTAATCCTTTCCCATTTTTAACAATCCCATTTCAACCCCTTGTGTCCCCTGACTCACACTGGAAGAGCTTTTGTTTCTGAATCTGTAATCAAAGCAACAAATGCGAAGGTCACTTCCTTCAGATTAAATGGCAGCGGAAGAAGTCCAGGATCGGGTCTCCCTGCTTCCCCCAGCTCCAATGTACAGAAGGCATGAAGGCTTGGTGCAGGCACACTGGGAGTACTTCTTGGCTTTCTCCAGCCCATTGAAACCAGCAGGGTGTGTGAGGTGGAGGTAAGAGGCTGTGTTTTAATTTCTGATGCTTAGCAGGGACAGATAACGTTGTTCAGTGCTGCTGCAGTGTGTCCTGAGTTAAATGTCCTGCAGAGCTCGGGGCTCTGAGCCCCACAGCCAGAAAGCAGCACGGAGCTGAGAAAGCTTGGGGTGGTGCAGGCTGAAACCTTTCTGCTTGCCCTTCTCTTTGCCTTGAAGGATCAGTCCATAAAAATTTCTTTGCATCTCTTGCACTCCATTGTGGAGATAAGGGGCTGTTTGTTTATCCCAGCATTTACAGCTGCTTTTTCCTGCCTTTGTTGTAAGTGCTGTCCTGGCTGCTTTAGGAAAGAGCTATATCCCAGCTGGATTCTGGTAACTTTGCTGCAGCTGGAGAGCAGGTCTGTAACTCCTGGTTAGAGAGAAAACCTCTTTGCAGAGATTACCCTTTTGGGCTGCTCAGAGATATGATTTAATCTGAACAAAGCACAGATTCATGAGTCCCCAGACAAGGCGGTCGGTGCCTGGTACAGTAACTCCTTTCAGCATGCAACTGTTAAATATCTCCTCAGAAGGTTCCCACCCCTCTCACCCCCCAAAAAACCCTTGTGAAGAGGTTGCCTGGAGATGCAGCAGTGCCCACAGAGCTGGGGGGTAACAGCTGCTGAGAAAGAACCTTTGATCCAAAGCACTTAGTTTGCTTTAAAAGTGAAGTTTGGAGCCATCCAGATCAGCCCCGAGTGCCTGGGAAGGTGCTGGCACTGGCAATGTTGGCTCCTCATGCTGCTCGCTGCCTCTTCCAGCCCATACCCGCTATTGTGACTTTCCTTGGTGTATTTGCTTGCTCTTTGCAATTTTTTAAAGATTTACAAATTTAAAGGATTTATGGTTTAGGTTTTTTTGAATTATTTTTCATCTCCTTCTTGGCTGGCATCTAGGTTTCCTGGTGCCAAGAATGAGTGGCTGGAAGGGTCTGGGGGGATGAACAGGGTGCAGGGACCTGGATGGGGCAGGAGAGGAAGAGATTCAAGATGCCTTCAGAGGATGAGGTGCTGCCTGGAGGGGGATGGCAGATATATGGTGAGGGCTTGCTCTGCCTGTGTCTCCTGCCTTGGGAGCTTTCCCTCAAAAACCCAACCCAGGGGTGAGCAGGGAGGTGGTGGAGTGGACAGAGGAGCATCCTGTGAGAAGCCACTGGAAATGGGGGAGAGTTTCAGGGCTGGGGAGAGGCAAAAAGGCATCAAGGGCAGGGTGTGAGTCTCCAGGGATGTGTAACCACTCTACTATAGGGGTATTTTTTAATCTGCTGTAACTATTCCCCTAACAGGGAAACCTGAGTTTGTTCAAGTGGGTCAGGGATGGCTTCTGGGGTGAGGTAAAACACAGGAAAAGTTACCAGAAGCTCTGCACAGAATATCCCCTGAGATTCGTGTTGCAGAGACTTAAGCAAAGAAGCAGGAGCTTAAGTGCTTTGCCTCCTGGTTGAGGAGCAGAGGTCAGGACAGGGCAGGGGAGGGCAGATGGCCAGTCCTGCCCAGGTGGGCTCTGCTCACCCCTGGCCAGAGGGTGCTGCTGCCTCCAGGCAGGGCCCCTCCCCGGGCTGCCACTGCATTTGTTCTGTCAGGTAGCATCAGGACAGCTCTCTGATCCCACAGGATTGGTTTTTCCCCTGAATTCCCAGGAGATTGCACTGGAACAAAACATCACTGTGGGCCTGTGCACGGTAATGAGTTGCCTGCAGTGTCTCAGCACTGCTGGTGATAAGCCTGTCTCCAGCAGACACAAATTTATTAGCTGTGTTCTGCCAAGGAAAGCAGATGTTGGATTTCATTGACTTGATATTTGTGGCAGATTTGTACCGATTGTTTCCTATTAATTTTCCTGATTTTGCCTGCCTATTCTTTTCTTGCTGTTGTTTTAAATACACTGCAGAGTGGCAGGAATGGTGCATCAGCACTTGTGGAATGACATGACCTGTTTGAGAAACACTTCAGCTTTCAGCATGAGACACCTTTGAGGAGAATACTCCTGCAACAAGGGGGTGATCCTTCAAGAGGATAGCTAACCTCTCCCCCTTTGTCAGAGCATCTATGATAACACTGCCAGAGAGATCCTGTGGCCTTTGGCAGTGCCAGGAGAGGTGAAATGCTGTCTGGATGCTGCTTGTCAGCTGGAAAGTCTGAGGCCAGCAGGGCCAGGGAAGGGTTTTTAGCTGCAGTTCTCTGCCTCCTGCCAGGGGCTGATGCTGTCTCTGCTCTCGAGTGCTTTCATCCCTGTGCTGGGGCACAGTGAACAACCCAGGCACCCCCATGTGGGATGGAGCAAAGGCAAGTGCAGGAAACAGCCATGGGCAGCATCAGGAAAGGCAATGACCCTGTAAGGTTTCCTCATGGGGAGAGAGGGGTGAGTTTTCTGTATTGCATGCTCCTGGTAGAGAGCAAGAAGCAGCAATTCTCGTGCTTATATTTTGTTCTTGGCAAAGGGCTTTATCTCCTGGCTGGGTTACTGGATTTATCATTTTGAGGAAGATTGAATTAATTTGTTTCCTGGATTTTAGATTATCACTGTTCTTTGGGGGTTTTTTTTGAGTTCTTTGGGATTTTTTTACAGCGTGCTCATCATTATTCCTGAGAATTTTGGGAGAGGAGGATGAGATTTAGAGCCCCACAACCTGCTCTGCTGAGTGGGATCTTTCTAATGACCACAAGAGGTTGTGCCTGTCATCCTGTACAAGCCATCAATAGAGTGAATTAAAGAGTCCCTTAGATTTGCCATCCCCTGCAATGAGAAATAATAGAAGAAATGGAGAAAAGGAGAATGGCATGGAAAGTGTGTTGGCACTTGGCCCTGCAAAGCCACAATGCCTGCAGTGAGGGAGAGCACTTGGGCTGTTCCTGTGCCAGACTTTTTCAGTGGCTCAGCTGGTGGGGCTTACATGAAAGTCAGTTGATGCTCTGCAGGAGCCAGTTTTTTCATCCCATCTCCAGCTCACATGGCTATTTTAGGAAGGTGCCATGCAGCCCAGGGAGCCTCTGAGCCCCCTGTTCCAGGCACTGTGTTTTATCTCTAACTCTTTGCCAAACTTCAGCAGAGCCAACATTTCCATGTAGAGCATCATCAAAGGGGCATCAAAGTGCAAAGCTTGCACTTCAGTAAGTTTTCTCCAGCCTGTCTCATCTTAAAATGTTATTTCTGTGCATGTCATTCAGTCATGTCTCCAAGTGTCTGCCTGGCTGGTCCTGAGAAACATACCCTGAGGTGGGGAATGGCTCTGTGCAGTCCCTGCAGTTGCTGTGGGTAAATATCCCTTGAGTGTGCAGAGCCAGGGTGGCCTCTGCAACCCTTGGGAGGGATGAGAGTGACACTTGGAGTCACCTGGTGAGGTGAGAATGGTCCTACAGGATGATTTGCCTTAGCACAAAGGCTGGAAGATGTAGCCAGCCACAGTGGTGCATCACTGACCATTTAACATAAAGCAGTTACCGGCTTCTGTTAAAGGTTAATGGTGAGATAACAAATGATTTAAGGCAAAATCCTGACCCTATTAAAATTAATGGCAAAATTAATTGACTACACTGGAGACAGGACTTCAGCCAAAGGCTTCTTTATGACTTCAAGATTAGGAAGGAGAGGCAGCATGTCTGGAGACATGGTCTGCCCTCGTAAAGCTGGTGGAAGCTCTGCCATTGCCCTCGAAGGGATCACTGCAGGTTTATTGCGTCTGTGTGAGCCAGACTGTGCTGTCATGGCAGGAACTCACTGGCTGCCCTGCCTGGTGGGGGCACAGACTGGGAAAACCTGAGTTTTTGGACCCAGAGCTGTTGTGTGTGGCAGGAGGTATCAGCGAGTCCAGAGGAGAGGGCACTGCACTGCTCTCTGGCAGAGGAGCTGCTGGAGGGGCCCACAGTGGGGTGGGATGTGGCAGTGGGATGGGGGAATGTTTCCCTTCCCCAGATTTTCACCCAGGGGAGAGCAGAGCATTTCCAATCCCCATCCATCAGATCCACCCTGAGCTCCTCCCACCATGGGACAGTGGGTGGTGGCACCCACACTGGTCAGGGAGGACCTGTGCGTTGCAGATGGGCTCCCCAGAATGTGCATCCTGGTGGTTTTGCACAGCTACACAGATCCTTTAAAATGCTTCCATAGAAATGCTGGGATAACCCCAAACTTCTGTCTGTTATTTTTCTGCTTATTCCTTAAAGTTTTGAGAGACTCCAAGTGCTGGAACATGATGAAGCCTTGCTCTCCCAACAGACACACCAGGAAACTCTGAGGTCATTTAAACCATTATAAGTTTTTCCTTCTTCCCCCCAGCTGCATGCAGGCCCCTTCCTTCCAGAAGGACAGGCAAAGGCTTTTATTTTCCTGAGATGTGCCTGGTTAGGGCAGGCAGCTCCTTATTGCAAGACATTCTTGCATGTGATTTCACATTTTGATTAGGCTGTGCACATTCAGGGGCCAGACACAAGCTGGCTGGTTGTACCAAAGTCAATGAAGCAATGCTGATCTGAGGCAGCTGAGGAGCTGATCCTAAATGCCTTCAAAACCAAAGGAAAAAACCCACCTAAATGCCAATGAAAATCTGAAGTCAGTGTAGGGGCTTCAGTATTAAGCTTTGAAATATCTTACAGGTTTATGAAGAAGAGAGGTTTGGATAAAAACCAGAACCTTTGCAGGAAATTACTGGTGATGCTTTAATGGGTGGTTAACTGCAGCTCAGGTAGGGATTTGGACATGAAATCCTTCAAAGTTCCAGGCTGGTTCTCTGGGCTCGTGCACCTGGAAAGCAGAGCTGCTGCCTCTGGGTCACTGGCCAAAAGCAGGATGGAAGCAGTTTGGGATGCCCGCATGGCTCAGGCTTTGTGAAGTCCCTGTGGCAAAGGGACACTATTGCCTTCTGTGAGTAGGAATTTTGCTCTTTAACTTTTTGTTATCTGTATTATTTTCTTCAGTGCTCTGACTACCTGAGCCACAGTGCTTTGCCTGTTCCAGGAATAAATGAGCCAGTTCTTATAATCTATGTACTAATGATGTACCACAGTCCAATTTCTCCAGGTTTAAGGCTGTGTGCTGACCATTTATTTATTGAAAATGGTTCCCCTTTCTCTCTCATCAGTGCTGGTGGTTTTTCCTGCCTGTAAAATATCTTCTGGAGCTATTAATCGGCCAGTGAAGTTTAATTTCACGTGGTTACACTGCCAGGAGTTTATGGAAATAATGGGCACAGTTCAGTGCAGCTGGGACCAAATCCCTGGTGTCACATTCTGATGTTTCCAGGCACAGCCCTGGGGGTGCTCAGGAGCACCCAGCCCTGAACAAAAGGGTTTCTCTTGGGAGGAAGGAAAAGAGGAGAACTGAGGGAAGAGGTTTGCTCCTTCCAAAAGACTTCTCATGGAATTCAGGTGTACCAGGTGGGAAGCCTTGCTGGATGTGGGCAGGGGTGGGTTTAGGTGGCTGCAGGAGCCTGGCCAGGCTGCATTTCCTCAGTGGTGCAGTGTGTGCACAAGGGCTGCTGAGGCCAAACCATGGCACATCCCCAGGGCCAGCAGCTGGGATGCCTGCACAGACCTCTGAGCCTGCCACTGGCAGACACAGTTTCCAGTTTTGTCTTAATTATGTGCAGCTTATGTCTAATCCTCTCTTCGTTGGCCAGAGAGTTTTTAGCGTTTGTGTTTTTATTTTTTGCTTTCCCTAGACCTTAAGACAAAAAAGGCTTAAAAATAGAAGTCAGTGACAGATAGGCCAAGTGACTTCTCTGTAATTTGCCCAGTTCTGGGAGGAGAAATCTGACCTGGAGAGAGTGCAACACGTTGGGGTTTGCTTCTGACCCAGACCCTTCATGATTCTCCATTCCTAAGCTTCCCTTCAGGAGATGTGTTATTCTGACAGCCTTTTTTTTTTGCTTAAGTTTTTACTTTGAGAGTTCCTGTTTACACCCTGTCTAGTTACTCTTTTTTTTTTAATTTTTTCCCTAACGGGATGACACACATGGGTGTCTAAAAATATTGCATGTAACAACCAGCTTCGAATAGGGAGGATGTTTCTGTCCAAGAGAAACAGCATAAATATCCTGCATGTGCTTTTTTTCCCCAAATAAACATTCAGGCTCAGGATATTGTAGGAAATTGGTTTAAGTAGCCAAGAAGTAATGTGTTTCTTTTTTTTTTTCTTCTGCCTTGTTGATATCTTTTCCTTTTTAAAGGATGGATGTTTTGGAAAATCTGCCTCGATTATTTTAGGTGGAGAATTTATCTTATTTTTTGTTACAAAAAAGGGAGGACAAAATGTTATTTTCTCTCAGCTAATAAAACCTGTATAATAATGTTAATTCGCTATGTAGAAACACAGTCTCACCATATGCTTTAATTTCCACACATGGGTATTCTGAGAATTGTGTTTCTTTTCCTTCATTATATTTTTTTACTGAAGATTTGGCTAATTAAATTCTTGCTGACAGCCCACTGCCTGTAAGTTGGGAGAGCTGCAGTATTTTAATAGAACTGTTTCTGCATTGGACAGTGTTTGTCTCTTCAGTCCTCTCCATTTTTGAGGTTTTATTGCTTACTTGTGTACAGAGAATACAAGTGACTTTAGGAAACAACAAAAATCCAGCATCCCAGAATGGTTTTGCCAAAAATAGGGCTGTGTAATGTCTCTCTGCTAATTTCCTGTTGGGAATGAGATGAGACACAGGGATGCTTCATGAATTTTATGCTGCTATTTCTTCTATGGATGATAGGCTAAATATTAGCAGGCTTTTAGAAATAACTGCTAAGGCGACCAATTTTGGGGGCATGTTGCAAAAATTGTTCATTTGTGCAGACAATGCCCCATCAATGAGAATAAGCTGAAAACAGATGTGTGTGTGTATATATATCTCAAGAGTGTTCACACCAGCTCTGGAGTGAGCAAACAGCTGTGCTCATCTGGTGATGGATTGGTCCAGCACATAGAAATCAATTACATTTTTCAGATTAGCAATGCATACTGAATTAAAGATGAAATAAAATGTATCAGCGAGGGCTCCAGGGCGCTGGGTCTGTGAGGAGCCCAGCGCCCTGGGAGTTGGGAGCCAGCACGAGTCCCTTCCCAGAGCCTGAGGAAACAGACCTGGGAGCGGATGTGCTGTAGGAAATAAATCAAATCAATCACACTGGGGGAGTTAAAAACGAGTCCTCTGCTGCTCCAGCTCCAGGAGGGAGCTCGGGGTCTCCAGATGCTGAGCTGGAGGCAGCTTTGCATGGCCAAAATCCATTGATGCCCCAGAGATGAAAGCCTCTTTGTGAAGCTCCCCAGTTTTTCTTCAGGCAGGAGGAGGGGACCAGAGTTGGTACCTGTGACTGTGCTGGAGCATTGCTGTGCCACAGTCCCATCACACCTGGGACTGTACAGGGCTGGTGGAAGGGGATGGACACTCCAAAGCTTGTGAGGTGAGCTTGCAGCTGCAATAACTTCCAAAACTTTTGGGTCTACCTCCTGTGCAGAAAAGGCTCGTGAAACGTGAGCGCTGCCTTGTATCACAGAGCCCTGTCTGCAGAGACAGCTCCATGGGAGGAGAGAGCTGTCTCCTGGAGATGACCTCTCTGGTGGGCGACATTCCTGATGTAGGATGGGCTGGTGCTTCCCTGTGATCGTAATTTGGAGTGATTTGCTTCTGATTATGTTTGCAAGAACTGAGTAAGCCAAGTGAAGTGCTCTCTGCCCCATCAGGAATGGGGTGGGGATATTTGGAGTGAGCTCCTGCACAGCTGCAGGAACCAGGGTGCTGGTGACTGAAGCTGTGGGTCTGCAGGAGGAGGATCAGGGCTTGGCCTGTCTGGGTTAACACTGCTTTGTTTAGGGATTGGAGCCTGTGGGTGCAGAGCTGCTCATCGCTCCAGCAGGTTCCTGTTCCCTGCTCAGGCTGTGGTGCCACGCAGTGAGTACCCTGTTGTGTCTCAGCCCGGGGGGAGAAGGTGTCTTGGCAGGAATGCAACCCTCAGGTGTGCAGGAAGGGGCTGGGGGGCAGAGGGGTGTCAGCAGCTCTTCCTGGAGCCACAGCAACAGGCATTTCATGGCCCTGGGCATCGCTGTCGTGTCCCACCGTGTGACAGAGTGTTCCTGGGGTGCCGTGAGCCCGTGGCCACAGAGAGCTCTGGGTTTGTCACAGCAATGGCAATTCATGGTGCTTTGTCACTGAGCACCTTGGCATCTTCTGCAGCTTCTTGACTGAGCTTTCCAGTGCTCTGAGAAGTGGCTGTATGATTTCTGGGAAAAGATTCCTGCTGTCTCAGGTACTAAATGTTGTCTGTATCTGTATTTGTAGTTCAGACTTCTAAGCTGTTTCCTTATGTTTTCTCATCAATAAAATTAGGGATAATTATATCTTGCCTATATTCAGGGGTGTCATGAGGTTTATTTACATTTGAGGAGCTTTGCAATTACCTTGGATAGCTGAATAGAAGCACAGATGATGCTTGGTATTTCTTTTAATGCTTCTGGATACCTTTCTCCTCAGCACGAGGCTTTGTGGATGTGTTTGCTATAATAAACCTTTTTTACTTAACAACAGACAACCGAGGCAATTAAAAGAGTCAGAAGTGATTAATGTGATTTCACTGGGTGAAAGCTAAAGCAGCTCGCAATTAAATAATGGCAACCGTCGTGCTATCTCAGAGCAACAGATGGGGAATGATTTAAAAACACGACTGGATCAGACACTTCGCAGCAGGGCAGATTGGTACCAGTGTGTCAGAGCCAGGAATGTGCTCCACCTTGAAGGCTGTGCTGATGAAATGATTAATTGATGGTAGCGTGGAGCTCAGTTACGAGCGTGCTGTGGCAGCCCTTCGGCTCTGGGGAGCAAATGGACCTGTGAGTGGATCATAATGGGTTTAAGTGCTCTGCACAGGGTGTTTGGACAGGGGATAAATCGCAGGGACCGGGCTGCAGGCTGGAGTTGGGCTGGTGCAGCTTTGCTTCCAGAACCCGAAGGATGAAGTGCTGGAAGTGGTGCATTGCTGGCAGCTCAGGGCATGGGGGACGATGCCTCTGCAGCACCAGGGGATCCAGTGGGATCAGTGCTGCCGCTGGGATGGTGCAGCCTCTGCTCTGAACTCCTGCGTGCAGATGTCACCCTTCATCTGGCACTTCTGTGCAAACCCATGGTCAGAGCAGTGGGAGAAAGGGAAAGGAAGGGATTTCTTTCAGCTAGACTCGCTCTCCTGTCCTTGTACCAGTACTGCTGCTTCGGTGGGCGATGGGATGTTCAGCAGGGCTGGGACACAGATGCTGCAGCCCAGCCCAGACTCTGCAGGGAGTTGTGTCTGCTGCTCATCCCTGACCTGCTTGCAGAGCCCCTCAGGAGGGCACTGCCTCTCGGCTTTTGGTCAGAATGAGCGCAATTAGTTGAAACAATGAAGCTTTGTTAATTTGAGTACTTAGGGCTGGTGACAGAGGCGGCTGTGTCTCGGCAGCTCTCGCTGTGCAAACGGGGCAGCCCTGGGCAGAGGCGGGAGGTCTCTTCGGTTTTACTGTAATCGCCTGTCAATTGTATTTATTTTTAAGTCTTGGTAAGGTTTGGTTGTGCAGCGTGCCGGGGCAGGAGGTGATGAGAGGAGCTGAAGTAATGTGTTTCAGCTCTGTCCTTATCCCTATCCCTGCGCAGCCAGAGGGATGTAAAAGCAGAAACCCTGGTGTGTTACTGTTTAATCCCCCTGGGAGCCCCTGTCTAAGCAAACCACCCCCGGCCTCTGCTCACAGCTCACAATTTATATTCGGCTGGAAGCTTGTGCTGTCAGGAAAATGAGTTACTTTGAGGCTGGGAGAATAAATATGAAAGCCAGGTTTCCTTCACCAGCTCTCACCCGGAGAGTGTTGCAAAGCTGGTCCTCACTGAAGCTGCTGAAAGGCCCAGAATTAGAACAGATATTAAATAATGTAAAAGCTCTCATTGAAATGTATTAGATTTCAAAGGACAGATATTAAAAGGGCATAATGGGCAGCTATTTCTGAATTGCTCGCCTCTTAAAGAGAGGAAGAGACTTTGTTTGCAGGAGATAAATGTGACATGAAATAGGTGGTTCAGATATAGCATCAGAGGTTGCAAAGCTCATCCTGTTCTTAATCATGCACTTCAAGCACCTTCTTGAAGAATCTTATGGAGGCAATGACTTCCATTAGTTGTCCAAGGAAAAATGTTAGTGTGCTAGTAAAGACTTCATCTGCAGGGAGGGTTGGATGGATTTGGGTTTCCTGGGTCTGTGGTCATCTTCTCCTCACCAGAGCAAAAGGCTGTGGCTGCTGTTTGTGGCTGTGGTATTGGCCAGGTTGGCTCATCCTCAGGTTTACTTTTCACAGCATTTATGTTTGGTTTTTTGTCTGATCCTGGAGTGCTGCTAAGCACCCTTAATTCCTGAAGTCGAGAGGAGCTGAGAGTGCTGAGGCAGCTCCCCAGACCGAGTCCCTGGAGAAGGACTCTCAGCTGGGGTCGGTTCCCTTATCTGTGCACATCAGACACTTGCTACACACTGTCCTTGTCCCCAAGCCTGCCATGCCCTGGTGCAAGCCAGGAAAGCTGGGGATCCTGCCCTTCCTCACGGGCTGTGTTGCTGTCTCTGCAGATGACCGAGGGCCGGCACTGCCAGGTGCATCTCCTCGATGACAGGAACTTGGAGCTGCTGGTTCAGGTAAGAACCTCACCCTCTGGGGGACTGGGAGCCAGAGCCAGACTTCTGTTTATTTCCTTTCAGGGGCTCAAGTGAGAGTTGAAGAGAAGTTATAGCTCGTATTAGAAAAACTCTCAGAAGTGAGAAGATGAGAGAAGCATGCTCAGGCAGATGTGCTTTCCTCACACCTGGATTAGCAGGAGGGTTTTCCTGTTGATCCTGGGCAAAATATCTGCCATCAGTTCTGCATTCAGCTATTGCTTTCACCAAAATTCATAAAGTATATTAAACACACCTTGTGCTGGTGTTTTTTGTCATTTAGATGGGAAGATAACTGTGGTTTTGAGGATATTCACACAGGATATTCACAGAACCCAAAGCACAAGATCCTTTACTACATAATATTTTCTTAATTGAAAAATTACCTTGCTGTCAGTGCAGGAAAGCTGCCTTCTCCCCCAGAGAGAGGAAAGCAGCACTCAGGCTGTGCCCTTCAGCTTATTGTCATGGATTAAGCACAGAATTGCCTCTCATGCTCCACACAGCTCCATGGAGACACCCTGAGTCTGACATGCCACTTCTGTACTGAGTTGTGCAACTGGGTTTTAACGTGGCCATGTGAACTTAAATGTCAGTATTTGCAGACAAAAAAATTACTTTATGTAAAAAGCCTGGACTGAAATGAATAAAACTATTTTTATTCTTTCAATAGCCCAAACTTTTGTCTCGGGAGTTACTGGATCTGGTGGCCTCACACTTCAACCTGAAAGAAAAGGAGTATTTTGGGATAACATTTATCGATGATACGTAAGTGTGTTTATTTATTTTAAGCAGCTGTGTGATTATTGTAATATGAAACCTTGTCTTTGACACTGTGGCAGCTTGGCATGATGGAAAAATGGCTTTTTCTTTCAAAGAAGAAAGATTTTCCTACGTTGTGCTGCTTGACGAAGGAAAGGAGAAGGCATGAAATAGAAAGTATTTGGAAAATATCTTCTGGGCACAAACCAGAGAATACTTGTAAAATACTTTCCTAATGCTTTTACATTTCATATTTGTCTCACAAGGTGAAAAAACTGATTCAGTGATAATTTCCCATGTGAACACTCTCAGCTTTCCTCCTCTGCACTTTTAGTAACAACAAAAAGGTTTTGCATTTATTGCCAAAATGAATTGCTCCTATTGCTTTGCACCTGAATCTCAAATGTGTGGAGTCTTTTAACCCCAAATTGCCCAAGCAGCAGTGAGCTGTGAGTTTAGTCCTGCCCAGAAACAACTTGGCTCTGGCTGAGCCTGGGAGTGATGCTTGGTCTGGGCTCGGGAGGGCTGTGGGAATTGTGCTTCCATGGCGTTAACCCAGAGTCAGCCAAATTAATTGGAATCTCAGCTGGTGTTTAGGCTCATCTCTCTGCAGGGTACTGAAATGTTCCCCACATCTTCTGGGTGCAGGGCTCTGCTGCCCAGGGCCAGCATCTCCTCAGAAGTTTCCTTCAGCTCCCCCAAAAAAGCTGGAGCAGAGGGGACGTGGAGTTGTGCACTAATGCAGCCCCTAAAAAAACCTCTTCTTATCTGATGGGAATAACATCAGCTCCTGCTGCTCCCCACTGCCACCTTCCACGCAGTCCTGGATGGAAACCTTCACCTGCAGGTCCTGTCAGAGCCTGTGGGGCACATCCCCTGTGCAGCTGCAGGGCTGGCCTGGGGACAGGGCTGGTGTTCATGGAGCTCCTGGGAGCTGCTCCCTCTGGAGCCCTGACTCTGGGATGTTTACCAGCTACTCTTCTCTTGGGCTATCCCTGGAATATTTTTGCCACATCCTTTCACTTGCTGGAAAATACTTTCCTCCGGCTCTCGTGTAAATCCCTTGAGAATGCTGTTTGCCCTTGTCTCATCTTTTCCCCCAGAAGAGCTGCCATGAAATTCTGGATGTTTTTGGTTGCTGGCACTCTGTCACAGTGAGGTTTAAAGTGCTGCCAGGGGATTATTTCAAAGCTGTTGGCTTCCCCAGGAACTGCAGCGGGATTCCAGAGCCTGCCTTGGCGTACAGCACAGGGCTGGGTGCTCGGAGGGAACCTCTGGCCTCTGGAGGGCACCCATGGCTCAGCCTTCCAGGGCAGCCACAGGTTTGTGTGCTCCCCATCGGCCTCCTCAGGGGGGTTGTGGGGTTTCAATCATAGGCTGGTTGGGGCTGGAAGGGATTTTAAAGCTCATATCTGTCCAGTCCTACCGTAGGCAGGGACACCTTCCACTATCCCAGGCTGCTCAAGCCCCATCCAACCTGGCCTTGAACATGTCCAGGGATGGGACATCCATAGTTTCTCTTTGCAGTCTCCTCAGGGGATTTTTTGGTTTCTTTCTGGTTTCATCCCATTTCAGTCAGAGAAGTCACTGCAGAGAGAACTGGCTCGTTTAAGGAGCTTGTCTGTGGTAAAGCTCTCTGCTCTCAAACGGGTTTATGTCACACTGGAGCTGGGAATGCAGCTGCAGAGCTGAGCCACCCTGTGCAGCAGAAGGATCAGACCCATATCCACTGCAGGCAAACATCAGCCTCTGCTGTGGATCTGATCCCCCCACTAGACACAGAAAGTCAATGGAATTGTCCCCATCTATAGCAAAGAAGGGTATTTCAATAATATTTAATTTTTTCTGGGCACCATGATAGGACTTTTGTGCTTCAGCAGAAAATACAACTGCAAAGAGAGCATTCTTGAACATCCAATAGTGAATTGTGCAAAAATCCAAAAGTTAAAAAAAAAGGAAATAATTTGATGATATGTTTGCTTGTCTTGGAGCTGAATCTTGAACTTTTTAAAGTAACTCTTGGAGTAAACACAGGCACTGAAAATAACCAATTTCTGTATTTTCCATCCATTTTAACCTTCTCCCCAACCTCTTTCCATAGAGGTCAGAGTGTCTGGCTGCAGCTGGATCACCGTGTCCTGGACCATGACTTGCCCAAGAAACCAGGGCCAGCAACTTTGTACTTTGCCGTTCGGTGAGTAATCGTTTCCTCAAGAAAACATTGCCACTTGGGTTTATTTGTCACCAGGGGGGCTTGTTTAAAAGAACTGATTACAGATTTGATAAAGGAAATAAATGCCAAAGCAATGTGTTATTTTTAGAAGGAGATTAGGCCCTGGCTAAGTGCTGCTCTCTTTGTATTTAGCTATGAAATAAAGTAGGTTGGAACTTGCTACTTTTTAATCTCTTGATAGGACATTATTCCCAGGGTGGTTTTGGATTTGGTTTTTTGTTTTTTTTTTGTTTAAAATCTCATATTTGAAGTATCTTCTTTTCCTGACTCGTCTTTAAGTGTGCTAAATTGCAATACAGTTTATTTAAACAATGGTACTTACTTTTTTCCTTCTGTTTACTTAAGGGTTGTCTGTACTTTAAAGGGATTGCTGATGGCTGCTTTGCTTACAGCTTAACCAGTCCCCTGGAAAGAATAAAATCCCTGGCAAAATGATGATTTTGGCCAATGTAACTGTGTTAGTTTAGGGCGGTTGCTGGCAAAGCTCTGCTGGTTAAGGGCCTGAAAAAAACCACGTCCTACGAAACAGAGCTGTGCTGGCAGAGAAGATGAAGCATCATATTCTTAATATTGTTGGAGTTTTTGTTTTCCTTGCAGTGCATGAGGAAAATGAGAGCAGGCTTGACCTCATTTGCTTTTCAGATCTGGGTAAATTTATGCCTTGTGGCCTTAATTGTTTGAAGCACTTCCAAGGCAGAGGCTCTTGTGGAGCGGGGTCGGTTGGCACCTCCGCCTCCCCGCGTCCCCCAGCGCTGCTCGTCCAGGGAACGGGACACACAAGGGGCACTTTGTTCTGGCTGATGTGCTGTGTAATAATAATAATAATGTGCTGCTTTGGGGTGCTGTTCAGAGCTCCTCTTCCACACTTTGGACAGAAAGGAAAGAATCCATTTATAAAGGGATGGTGGGCTCTTCATTTGCTGTGTTTGATCAGGATCTGGGAGGCTAAAGCCTGACAGCCCAAGAATGCTGGGAAGGCAATCCTATGGCTTGAGCATCTTTTTGGTTGGAATTTATGCTGTTTGCTCATGGTGTTCATTTTGGCCCTCGCTGTTGCAAGATGGTCCTTGACAGGACAGGGTGTGCAGGGACTTGGGCAAGAGTTAATGTGTGAGCAGGGGGCTTGGAAAGATCACCTTCTAGAAGGTGATTTTAAGCCTGACTACTCCAGGGGTCATGAGATCCAAAAGAGGTAACCAAGGAGGTGGGCAGTGAGATGCAGAGGAGGAAGAGGAGGGTACAGAAATAATTAGCACTGTTGAAACTGTCTGATCCGTAGAAAATAGATATTCCAGCAGAAATACTGTGTTTCCAGTTACATTACTGGAAATGGAGGAATGCCCAGATTCTTGGTTATGGCCCTGTCTTTCTTCATCACTTCTCATTCCTGAGCCTTTGCTGTTCAATAAGGAAACGCGATCATCCTTTGAGATTTTAATTATTGCCAGCTGGCATAAACTCAGTTGAGTCATGCAGCTTTGTGGATGGTGCACACAGCTGAAGGGCTCTGTAATGCAGATTTAGGACTTACAGAAGTGTCATTTTAGTTTCAAGAATGCTGATAGCACCGGAAATAGAAGCAGAATGGACACTTTATGGTGTTCCCAAATGTGCCTGTCATCCCCTGAACATCCTTATCTCTGTGGTCTGTTGTTCCCCATCTGTCCCAGGGTGATAAGAGGGCACAGCTTGTACCATGGAGGAAACAGAGCACAGGGATACAGCTGGGGCAGGGGGCATTGGTCTCACCCTAAATCCGTGGATCCTACAGCTTCCTGCTTTGTACCAGCAGTGACTGGGAGCTGCCTCTCTTGGGAACCAGGGGCACTGTCCTGCTTCTGAGGGTGTCAGCCACGCCTGATTCTGGCTGAAGGAAACTGCAAGTGCAAGTGAGGTTATTAGCTGAGGGAAATCATGTTTTGGTGCAGTAAAGGCTTTAGCAGGCTGAGGAAGGTCCACTCTGTGAAGGGCTGGTCTGGCAGCAGATTGGGAAGGGATGAAGAGTGTGGGTCCTGCCCTCTGCTCTGCACTGCTGTAGAGAAACAAAGGTACTGAAAGTAAAGTTTAGCAAAGCAGTTGGAAAAAACAATATATCAGGTGTGATCAAGAGAGGGTGGAAATGCCTGTGGCTCCTGGAGTTCATGGGCAAAGGTGAGTCATGGAAATGTATAACAGCTTTTCAAATGTCTGGGGCAGGCTGCTGGGCTGCCCCTTGGACAGGCTGCATGCCTGTGAAATGGGTAAATTGTCTGCAGAGGCGTTCTGGAGAGTGCTTTAAAATTAATTTGATGGAACACGGTGTAGGAATGTGAAATATTAAAGCAATTACTGTTTAATGTATCACTTTTCTGAAGTCACACACAAACACTGCAAACATTCCTAACGTGTGTGGCAGGTCCCAGCTTTACTGCTCCCTCCCACGTGCTCCATGCTGCTGCTGGGGACTTGTTCCAATGTCTTGCAAGTCATCTGTGCCAAGATGATCATCAGTGGATGGAGCTTGAGGCTGACAGGAGCCTTAAGAGGAGCACCACAGGGCTGTGGCAGGGCTTGGTCTGGTTCTGATGGTCCTGTGCTGGCCATCCCACCCTTCTGCTCTCAAGGACAAGACATTGGGAAGCCCTGGGGTGATTCATTGCTGGGGCAGTGCTGGTCCAAGGCTTTGCTTGGCTGTAAAAAAGGTTTATTTTCTGCTCAGCCTTGAGTGGGAGCATCAGGACTGAATGCACTCATCCTGCCCAAGGAGCTGAAGAACAGGTATCCTGCTTTCAGAGCCAGCTAAAGGAGGATGGACAGGACCACATTCACACAAATTTGTCTCTGTTTAAACAGACATGGCAGCTCATACATGTGTTTTCCCTGCACCATTTAATGCATCTCAGTGCTGTTGGCTGAGATGCCCTGAGCCAGTCACAGGCAGGCTGTGTGTGATTCTGCCAGCAGCACTCATGGTGTTTGCTGGAGCTCTGCAACAACCTGGGGACCCATTTGCCAGCCTTGGCTGGGCCACAGTAACCAGTGCTGGCATCACTTTGGTGTGTGATGGCCCCATGGCCCTGGGCAGAGGGAGCCAGTGCTGGCAGGAAGGCAGTGGGTGCTGTGGAGAGCAGTGTTGTGATGCTGAGCCCTTCGTGGAAGCTCCTGGTTTGGGGGCTCCCTTTGCCATTAGGGTGGATGTGCCTGATGGGACTGAGCTGAGCTGAAAGCATTCCTTTTGTGCTTTTTTTCTTCTCCCTCTTTGCTTGGAGCAATTTAATGGCTTTTATTAACATTTCTGCTCTCCTCCTGGAAGGAAGGGGGTCCTGCAGGGCTGCCAGCAAGCCCTCTCCTCCAGCAGGGTTGGACTGGCTTCCCCACCTGCAGCACATTTGGAGTTGCCTTTTCCACTGCTGTGACTTCATCTGCAGAGGAGAGATGGGCTTTGCTCCTTTAGCATTCAACAGGGTTTTCTTCTTGTTTCCAAAGTCATCAGATATCCAGGATCTGTGGAACCAGGAGCCCCTGTTCCCTGTGTGCTGTCAGCCTGTGATTTCTGCTTGTTCCCTCCTAATAGGCAGGAAATTAAGTGCAGTAGCTCATAGTTCCTCTATGCTATTTTATTTCTAGAGAACAAAACACTGAGGAAATAAAATTACTTGGGAGGAAGATGAAACCTATTCAAGAGAGTAACTGATTTTTTTTGGTTCTTTTTTTAATTTTCAGGTTCTACATTGAAAGCATTTCCTTTCTCAAGGACAAAACTACAGTAGAGCTGTTTTTTCTGAATGCCAAGTCCTGTGTACATCAGGTAAGACTCAGTGTCTTTCAGAGCTCCTTGTTGTGCATCTCTCTTCTATTGCTCCTCTGCCACATGCACAGTCCTGCAAACTTGGTAGGAGCTGTGTCTGATTTCTAGAACTAATTGAAGTATTAAGATCTCAGCATGCTGACTTTCCTTCCCTTGAATGCTGATGCTTCAAGCAAATGGATAAGAAATTTTCACAGTCCTGTTTTCAGTCCTGCTGTGTGCTCAGTGCTCTACAAGGAGTCTTAAATAATCAAAAGCTTTTAAGTTTTCTGAAATCTGGATCGTAACTTCCCTGGTAGGCTCTGCTCAGTGGCACATCCTTCCACAGTCTGCACAGCAAACACTCAAGGCAAGCATCTCTTTATTGACCTCGAGTAAAACTTGTCTGCAGAAGAAAAGGCCTGTGAGGAAGGTCCTGTGTTGTGGATTTGATCTGTAGTTCCCTTATTTCCTGCATTAATTCAGTGAAGTAGTAAAGTAATAGTAAATAGTAGTAGCAAAATGCTGTAAGTAGCAATCACAACTAGTTGGTGGAATAATTTCTGTATTTACTTTCTGGTTAAGAAGATTCCACTGTTTCCTTAAAATGTTCACATTGGTAAAATATGTTTTAAAAAGTCACATCGTGATGTGGTAATCAAAACCTTAAAAAAAAAGGTTGATTTGCTGCAGATACCTTGGTCTGAAAAGGAGTGGTGTGACAGCCACCTTTGCTGTGCCCCTACATGTAGCTGCAGCTCAGTGAACTACACTCTGATGCTTCTGGGATTTTCCAGTTAATGTCAGACTCTGGTGCCTTTTTTTAAATTTTTTTACTCATGGTTCAATCAGTCTAAGAGGGTCACTTGGTTCTTAGTACCTGTCCTTGGGAAACAATCCTGTGTCACTGACTGGTGGTGGAGCTCAGTGTAGCTGGCCAAAGTTTTCACCTTTAATATGCTTCAGACTTTAGAGGATTCTTACTCAGTATCCAGTATTCATTATTTTATGGTGGGATCAGAAACCTGATGTGAAAGTGGTTAATAGCAAAGTTGTGACTGCTTTGTACAGAAGTTGCTCTCTGGAGGAAGGGAGGAAATTGGTGCTTTTTCACAACACACTGAAGTTTGAAAGATGCTTGAAGAACTTGGGCCCTCACTGGTTATGGTTATTAAAAAGCAAATCTCCATTTGACATATCTGCCACTTTAAATGAAGGGACTTGGCAACTCATAGCCATCCTTAAACCTCTCCTTAAGTGGAGCAGTTTAACTAGACAGCACAAATAATATTGGAATTGGAAAATGTTTTGGGATGGAATGTGGAAAATGTCACTGCTATTGAAACAAACCCTAGTCAATATTAGAATATTTGGGTACAAGTATATGTGTTTATGTGTGTGCTTAAGGCATAAGAGAAAGCAAAGGAGAAGAGAAGCATAAAAAAGTGTGAAGGCAGGCTGGCTCATGTTTTTCCCCATGGCTTTCAAGGTGTGTGCTCTAATTGTAGCAACCCAAAGTGTGGCTTCCCCATTCCTGCAAGCAAAACTGCCAGAAGCAGGGATTTCTCTTGTGTCCAGTTTCTGTGGGCAGCAGAGGGATGAGGAGCATCACTTCCTCCTGAGAGGAGGATCTCTGTGGGCAGCACCAGGTGATTCAGCAGGTAGGGAAAGCTGGGAGCCCTGGCTCTGCTTGCAGCCCTCTCTGTGCTGGCAGCTTCACAGCCTGCCTCAAGCCTGTGGCTCCTTCAGCAGGAGCCAGTTCCTCTGCTTTCAAGTAGCTTTTAACCTTCCAATTAACTCTTGTGAAAATATTCTGTCCTACGTGACGAACTGAGGGGCAGTCTCCAGGTTTCAAGTAGTCATGGAGGGCACATGGGGCCAGTGGGATGTGGACAGGAGGATGCACAGAGGCACCTTGGATGTGCTGCCCCAGGCTGTCCTCTCTGCTGTGGGGCAGGGAAGGAGCCATGGGATGAGCAGTGTCTGAATATGAGCAGATCTGCAGCTCCGTGAAGCAATGCTCACTGATGGCAGCCAGGAATGTTCCCTGGCATTTCTCATCATTAATCCAGCTCCAGGAGGTTAGACCTGCCTCAGCTGGGCTTTTTTTCTTTTTTTTTTTTTTCTTTCCTTTCCTTGCTGCATTCATGGAGTGAGGAAACCCCAGTGTGTCAAGAAGCAGGAACGCACACCCAGCCCATGTGCTTGGGAGATCTTCCCAGTGCACAGGCAGTGCTGGAGGATGCCCTGCCAGAGCAATATCCTATCCTGGATCTCTGCATGAAGCCTCTGCTCTGTGTGGGCCAGGAATGTGGTTCAGGATAAATGCTGCAATAGCTGGGGTGTGCTAAGACTTGTGTAGAGAAGATTGCTTAAAAGTCAGTCATGTTTTTTTGCTTTCACAAAGGTGTTTCCAAAGTTTTCACTGCAGCTTGTCCCCATAGGGGAAACGCAGATCCAGGGTGGTGCAAATGCCTGATGCTTGAGTGCTCTTCTGACGTTTCTGAGCACTGGCATGTGTTGACAGCACAGCAGTGTGTGGGTACCTGTGCTTCCTTCTGTGCTTTGAAAGGACTGTCATGTTTTTCTGAGCAGAGGGGGAGAGGGTGATGCTGCCCTGCGTGTGACAGTCAGTGCTGCTGGTGGCATGTGGGACACACCAGGAGAGGCAGCTGAAGGCTTGGACAAGCACAGCCAGCTCTGTGCCAGCCCTTCTTGTGGAGGGGATTTATCCTTGGCTTAGAAAGTTCAGAGGCTGCATCAGAAATGTATTTACAGTATTCTTTGAGAGATCTGCATGTGAAATCCTGTAAGTGGCTGTATCTAATCAAAGAGCATGGAATCCCCCTAATGAAGTCCAGCACCTCTGGGGTCAGGCTGCAGCTGCTGGGCAGTGTGTCTTGGCCATCTTGCCCCAGATGAATAAAAATTTAGAATAAATAATATAGCATATTAACTATCTTCTTAGTTACATAATGTATTACAAAATATTATTGTGAGTAATAAATAATGGACTCAAAACCTGCGTGACAGCTCTGAAAAGGGTGAAGGCTGGCTCGGTGCTCTGCAGTGCACAGCCATGATTCTCCTCACCTTTCAACCCCACATTCCTTCTTGCAAATCTCTCTGCTCCTTTCTGCAAATCAGGTACTGCTTTACCCTGCCAGGACTTGGAGGAATCTGGGGCTTGTGCATTTTGCAATCTCTGTAGACATTTTGGCAAGGAAGGGACAAGACAGACAATAAAATCTCAGCTGCCAAAAATGTATTTCTTTCTACTCCCCACCCACTCCCCCACCTCCGTGCTCTTCTGTACAGTGAAAGCTCCTTTGTGCCTCTGGGACCTTTGCTGGCACGTGCCAGCTTTGAGCATCCTCTGTGACCTGTGCTCTGTGCACTCTCCTCTGCATGTGAGCAGCTGGGGAGCCAGGAGAGACCCCTTCACCTGAGGCACAGGAGGGCTGAGACCTCACTTCTACTTTTGTGAGGTCTCCTTTGCACGTGACCAGAACACAAACAGTTGCTGTTGCACTTGCAGAGTGCCTGGTGCCCCTCACTGCCCAAGCCTTGGCCTCCAGCCGAGACAGCAAATGCTGCCAGAGCTCTCACCCTGCCCTCCTTCATCTCAAGCTGCCCATTTTTTCCCCCTGATGTGGTGCTGCAGTCCCCAGGCCCTCTCAGTCCCGTGTGGTCCCACCAGCTGCCTGGCTCCTGCTCTCCAGCATCTGTGCTCCTGGAGTTGGAGCTTGGAGAAGCCACATCCACTGCCAGGAACAGCTTGGACCCCTGAGTAGGAGATGGGAGCTGGTGATAATTATATATCCAGGTCTGTGGAAGTGCCTCCCAGTGACTTGGTTAAAAACTCGTTTATCCACATATATTTTGGAAGAATGCAAAGGCTGGAAGTGCTTTGGGTATGTCTGGGCTCTTGTTTTCTTATGTGCCTCTTTTCCAAGGCTCTGAGGATCACTGCCTGAAAACCTCCAGTGGTGACAACTTCAATTTAAAAGCTTTCTCTCCTGTCATTGACTTCAAGAACCTGGGTTAAGATTTATAGCTGTCTGAAACCTACTGTACAGCTGGAATGTAAGAGAATGAAAGCCTGGTGCTTGGTTCCAGGTGAAATGGGTGTCTGGGAATGGATGTGTTTGCACAGGGAGCTTTGTAATGTGCTCAGTGTGTTATTGCACAGCCCATGACCGTAGCTGGGATACTTGGAGGGGAGGTGGGTCAGAACTGGTCACGCACATGCTGATGATAAATTTGGAAAGATAAATGAGTCTTTTCTTCTTTTGAAACAGCCAAGTTTGGAAAAATAACACCCTACTTGGCTAGGGAAGCACTGTCAAGTTTATTATGCTTTAGAGCTAACCTCCATATAGCTCTGCAGCCATACAGTTGACTCTTTGCCAGGCCTTGAAACATGTTCTGTAAACGAAGATCTTGGTCAAGTTGGCTGTGTTCCCCTTTTCCTCTGTATCTCTGGGTGTTGGGGGGTTTATTTAACTTCCCATTTGTTTCAAGGACTTGTAGGAATTGCTTAGAAAAAAAAAAGGAGGAAAGGTAAAGGAAATGTAAGTTTTCAGAGGAGTGTGTAACTGTGATAGCTCCATGAACAGCAGTGCTTGTGAGCACTTGGCAGCCTGAAGACCACTGCTTACCAAGAAGAGCTGTTGAAATAGACCCCTGGTGTGAGCATCAAGTCTGGCTGGCTTCCAGCTCATGGGGAGCAGAGTGGTCATATATCAGAGAGCTCTCGAAAGTTTTATAATGGATATTTCCTCGTTCTCCTCCATCTCAAGGGAGAGGGGAACGTTCCCATGTAGCCTTGTAACATGGTGCAGTCTCATCCTAGCCAAGGCTATTAAATACCCTCTGTCCATTGCCTCAATTTGCTGTTCTGCTCCCAAAGACAGCACAAGTAAAGCCCAGGATGAGGTTCAGCAGGACCAGTTGGCCTTTTGCTCCTCCAGGGCTGTTCTCTGCTGTGGATCCTGCCATGGCAGCCACCTTCATGGCCCAGCCTTGATAGCAGTGTGGCAGCAGATGAGGAGGATGGAGCAGGGCTGTGCCTGTGAACACAGTGTGACAGCAGGAGGCAGGAGCCCATGCTGGGGTAAGCTGGCAGATCTCCATGGGGGCCCCCACTCCTTACCCCAAGAGACCTCACATGGGGCTGTGCTGGTGGCTTTGGGGAGGGACTTGGCCCTGGTGTGGGAATAGTCCAGGGCCTCCTCTGAGAGTGCTGAGGTTGAGCCAAGGCTGCCTCCTGTAAAGGGTGATGGTGCTGCAGGGACCTGTGAGGCTCTTGGGGGGTGTAGGTTGTGTGCCAGCTGGGCTGGCCCATTGCACGTGAAGATTCAGTTGATTTGCAGCCTAAGCTTTGTACCTCAATATCTCTTGATGTAGTCACCTCCTCCTGGGTCTTACTACTGGGTTAATTGCCATGAGGAGTTCTGCACCTTTGATCTCCTGGCCACAGAGCAGAGATGCTGTGACAGCTCAGGCAGTTCTGTTGTGTGTGTTGGATATCTCACTGTGATGCTGGGGTAGGAGAGCGACAGGCTGTGATTACATGTTAAGTCTAATGACACTTTTTATGTACCCTGGCTTGCAAACAGGGAAGTTTTTGTCTTTCCCCCATTGTCTGCTTTTGGTCTTACATTAATGAAAATAAAAAGTGACAGTCAATGTATTCCTGTTGCACTGAACTGTGCAGATGAGTCTTGGAGTAGCTGCTCCTGTCCGTGGAGTTCCATCTAAGTGTTGGCTGAGGCACAAAAGGCAAAGGGAGATGGATGAGAGTGGCTGGCAGAGACAGCAAAATAAAGGGTGTAACAGGGAAACCTGAAGCTGTTCCTCACCACGAGGCACTAACAGCTTTTATTTTTGGGCTGGGTTGGCCTAAGCCCCTGAGGTGGGAAGCAGCAGGTCTGGCCAGGAAAGAGCTGTGTGTGCTGCTGCACATGCACTGAGCTGCGTTCGGTCTCAGGCTGTGCTCACTTGGGTTTGGTGTGAAGGGCTCTGGGTTCCACGGATGAAATGAAAAACTTCATGGACCATCGAAATGCTGTGGAGCAGCTGTGAAGCCTCCTGAGCCACCCAGGCTGCAGGGCCCCTGGGGGAGATGCAGCACAAGTGGAAATCTGAAGTGTCTTTTTGAGGAAGGTCAGCAGGAACAGACTTCCATCTGCTCCTGTAACAGCTCCTATTCTGCTGCTCTCGTGCTTTGCTTTACCTCCCGAAGGTGTAGCAGGCAGACACTTGCTTTGCTGTGCTTTTTCTCAGTCTGGAGTTTCTGTCCTTGGGAAATGAGGCCCAGTTAAGCTGCTCGGCAAAGCGTGGAGCATCTGATCCAGCAGGGAAGTGGGATGGTGCACCCAGTGCTTTGCAGGGCAGCGTGAACAGCAGGTGCCACCACCAGGACTGAGACTGAGGTGTGAATGGCGGTAATTGGGACAGGCAGATGAAAGCTGGAGGTTATCCATGTGTTGCCAGTGTTTGTCTCTGTGCAGTAATTAATTACCCAGCGCAGCCACTCCGACAGGGCGAGTTGCTGGATGTGCCTGACCTAGTTCCTCCTGCACAGCTTGTGTGGTGTAACAACTTGCGGCCAACACCCACTGCACTCAGACTGTCAGAAAAGCCTTAAACGCTGCAAAGCTGCTAAGCTTTGTGCACTGCTGGCACCTGGCAGCCCCTCCCAGGCTGCCAGGACACAGCAGGGATGGGGCAGCCCTGGTGGAAGGCACCGCGGGGCTGGATGAGGGCACGGGGCGCTGGCATTGCTTTGTGCTGGGTGCACACCCAGCTAATTGCCGGCCTCGCTTGCAGACGTTTGGGTCCTTCCTTTCCCTCTGACTAATTGCACCCTTCTTTCAGCTTTTTTGAAAATCACCTTTCGGTAATCACCGGTAATTATATGCAATACTGTGGCTGTCTCGAGGCTATTCAATCACAGTGTGTGCATTTTTGGGGGCGTCTTTGGTTAATGTGAATTTTTAAGGGATTGGTTTGAGGGAACAGGTGTGTTGGTGTCTCATCTTCAGGTGAAATGTTTTTGTTGTCAGCCTCCAACTTTTGGAGGTTATGTGTGATTTGAACAAACCATGTCTGCTTTCACTTCTTGTCCTGGCTCTAAAGAGTTAAAGGTGGCAGTTCCTGTGTGTCGTTTATTTTTTTTAAATCTGCTTTAATCTGAGTTTACAGCCTAAAGATTTGCTTAGCACAGTTAATGCTCATCTGACTATCATCACTCTTGATCTGAGTTTTCATCAGGATTTCAGACTTGTATCTCTATGGCAGTAAATTCTGGTGTTGTTGCTGTGTCTAATGAGGGTTCACTGCTCTATTCATGACCGAGCTTGTGATTTTTATCACATTCTAAGTCTGTGTCTGTGCAGCAAAAGCCTTGAGCTCCTATCTGAACTGGGGGTTAAATTCTGCCCATGGGCACTGAAGGCTGAGTTGGTCTTTCCCGGCTGCTGAGATAGTGACCTGCTCCTGCTCTACAGTAATTGCAGCCAGTTTGGACACCTGCTACAGCCTTTTATTACTCTGATGTTTATCAGGAAGACAAAAGCCACTACCTGAATCCGCTGGACCAAGTGCAGGGTTTAGATAAGCCAGTGGTCCTCTGGAGGAGCTACACAGGGGCTAAATCTGTCTCACTGGTTAAAATGATTGGTCCCTGTGCAAACTCTACCTGAAAACTATCAGTTTCATCCCCTCCCTGGAGCTGCAGTTACCAGTCTGTGTAAACTTATTTACATCTCAAATGTAGAAGACTGATTCCATTATCTGAATTACATACATCTACTTAACCTCGTGTTAGTGACCTTGTTCCCACTTGGGATAAATCTAGGAAAACCTTCCATCTTTATCCTCAACCCGTGGCCGTGGGAGCACCTCACTGCCCTGGCTCTCAGGGCCCCCCATTTGCTTGCTGAAGCCTCTGCTTGAATTACCCTGGTGATGGCAGGCATTGCAAATTAATCTTCTTACAGTCATTTTCCTCATCTATTTTTGAAATCTGACCTTGCTGATAAAGCAATACTAAAACAGAAACCCCCATCTGCCAGCCTCCAGGCTGAAGGATGATTATAAAATCAAAATATTGCCTGAGTGAGTGGGCAGAGTCACAGTCCTGTTCTCCAGAGCGACATGTATCACTGTGTGGATTTGTGTCAAGCTAAGGGCTGACCAAGCTCCATGATAGCCCAGGGCAGGGCTGGATTACATTACAGCAATAGCCAGTTGGGGAGCCAGATGGCAAAAAATGTTATATTATGATGAAAAATATTTCTAGGCTCAGAGGGAATTGTCCAAGACACTGTCACTTGCAGGGCATTAGTCTGTCAAATACAGGCTGTGCTGGGCTTTGGCATCCTTTGCTTCAAATCCATTCTCTGCTGCTTAGCTACTGCAGGACTTCTGGGCAGTCCCTTCACTTCCCTGAATCTTTTTTTTTGGCGTTTTTAATCCCTTTAAAGGGTGGGTTGCTCTTTGGTTTGTCTTTTTCCCTCACTCTGAAAGCAAAGACTGAAACTCCATCACCTGTAGAAGTCAGTCCCCCTTCAGCCTCTCTGTGGTCTCCCAGAACCCTAAATGAAGTGGTTTGTGGGATCACTGTTAACACTTGTGGCCATGCCATAGCAGCCAGTGAAGTGACCAGAGTTTCTTAGTACCGGTATCTAGGAAAAAGTACATAAACACAGAAGAGCAGCCTCGTAATTACTATTGCTAATTAGTTAATGGCTGTGAGGTGCTTTGAAGAAGAAAAGTGAGGAGGTGCTTGGTTACTAAGTCCCAAGCACCCCTGGAAGGCCAGCAGCAGCCCTTGCTGTGGGTCAGCAGAGACTGCTGTAGCAGCTCATCGAGTGCTGCCAGGTTTATCTGGGAGCCAGCAGTAAATCCACGAGCACTTTGGAGAGTTAAAGCTCCTTCTAGGCTTAGAAGGTGATGAGCCTCATGTGGCTGATTCCACCTTGGGGCAGGGAGATAGTGCTGATGAGCTTTTAAGGTCCCTTCTGGCTCTGTTTTCCCTGATTTTGTGATCCAGGGACAGCTTTGCTGAGCCAGATCCTATCTTTCCTGCTGAGCTGAGCTTCCCTGTGATGGCATTTTCTCATGTCTTGGTTCTTTGCCCTCTGGTGCAGGAGAACGTGGTGCTGGGGTGACCTGATCTCCTGTAATCCTCTCACCACCACAGCTGGCCTCAGAGTTTGCTTGGGCAGATGCAATTTCAGCTTTAAAAAAGCCAGCTCAGATACGCATGACAAAGACTAACCTGATACAGACCTGGAAGTAACAAAGTGCCTTAAAATTGCACCTATGTGCGGAGCTCCTGGGCTGCAATCTTGCCTCTTTTCTTAAGCATCAACATGAAAGAGACCTGAAGGGGGGATGAACTTCAAGCTACTTCTTTTTCTTTTAACTTGTGATGCACCCCTCCTCTTCTTCTAATAAAATACGTCTGGGAATGCTTTGGAGGCTACTCCTGCATAGCTGCTGCCACACCTGTTGGGAAGGGGAAATTCCTCTTGGTCTGCCTGTCGAGAAGCCTGGGGGAGTGCTGCTGCTGCTGGAATGTTTTATTGACAAAGCTGGCAAAAAAACTTCCTTTCCATGAAAATTGAATTATTTGTTTGTTCACTTTTGAGTTTAGTCTCTGTGGGCCAGACCTGCAGCTGTGGTAAATTAGCTCAGCTCCAGATGTGCCCTCATATATTTCGAGATGTCATTTCCCTGTATCTGTATGTAATTCTGTAGATCTTCCTGCTGTCCTGGGTTTGGCATTATTTCAGCCATGGTCTGCTTTGTCTCCTCATTCAGCCAACAGATGCTGGGGACAAAGGATGTGTTGGGGTCGTCTCAGTGACAGGAGACAGGCATCATGTTCACTATCTCACTTGCACAAGGTCAATAAGAAGAATCTGTGTTCATGGGCTGGTTCACAGACTCAGTTTTGCTTTACACAGTGTTTGTAGGATGCAGGAGTAAAGGCTGTCAGTGCATCTGCTTTACTCTTCAGTGTTACTGCTGGTCCCAGGGTAGAACCAAGGCTAGGGGGGTTTGCTGGTAAGAAAGTAACTTGGAAAGTTTGCACTTAAGCTTGTAAGCAAGGGGGAGAAAAAGATCCTTGTGTAGTTTTGATGCTTTGGCACCCCTGGAGTTACTGAGTACATAGAGCTGTTGGGACAGGGCTGGTTTTGGAGTGGCCTCAAGGCACAGGAAATTTCCAGCATGGGGGTCCATGCAGTTTTTCTGAACATTGTTCTAGAACTGCAGTGGACTTAGATGATCTGAAAGTTGTATGATCCAGACCAAGTGGGGAAAAGGACTCAGTTATGCTGTCCTTGTGGTTATGTATGTATCCAGTATGATTTGTTTAGCATCAGGGGGCTGTGGATGTGGTTTCTCATGGCTGGGACATGGCTGTCCCGGGGGTTGATGCACTACACCCATCCCACCTCTGGACAGCATTGAGCTGGGAAATACCTTTCCTTCTGGATCAGTTTGGGGGTTTAGATGTTGTCAAATAGTGATACTTGTCGAGCTGATGTGTGCTCCTGGGTGCCATCTGACCATTTATCTGTCGTGGCCCATTCCTGCAAGTGTTGAACGCCAGGTTGGACAGGGCTTGGAGCAGCATGGTGTAGTGGATGGTGTAGTGGAATCAGGGTGTTGTTACCATCCAAAACCCAGCCAGTCTGTGATTCCAACCCAAACCAGTCTCTGATTCCATGAACTGTGGACCTTGCCCTGAGCAGGGGGTTTGCTTCGAGCCCTTCAAATCCCTTGGTTGCTGTAGGGCAAGGGCTGGCAGCGTGCGGGACCGCGTCCCTGCTGAGCCCGGGCGCTGTGTCCCGCGCAGCATCCCCTGAAACGCAATAATAGCCAGATTTGTAGAGAAAACAGGCGGAGGGCAGGGCTGGGGTGGGGAGGACGGGCGGGTCGCGGTGGCAGCGGGGGGACACGGGGCGGGGAGCGCCGCTGTGGCAGCGAGAGCCGGCACCGCCTCCCCGCTCCCCCTCCCTCCGCGCCCGGCTCACGCTCTGCTCTCTCGGCACAGGGGCACATCGAGGTGGACAGCGAGACCGTCTTCAAGTTGGCCGCCCTGGTGCTGCAGGTGAGTGTCCCCCCCGGGCTGGGTCCGGCTCAGCGCATCCCCTCCCCGGGCTTCCTCCCCGGGCTTCCTCCCCGGGCTTCCTCCCCGCTCCATCGGAGCAGCCCCCGCGGGATCCTTGGGGTCTCCGCGGCTGCGGGAAGTGAGGGGGAGGCTGGAATACTTCGCGGTTGTTTTTCTCGTAGGCAAGTAAGAGAAATATTTATTTGAAGGATTCTAAATTGAAGAGTGCAAACTCATCAAGGGAAGTCATTTATCTGGGCAGGTTTCCATTCAATTTATCACTTAGCCTAATTTAAATACATTCCAGAGATCGGGGAAGGAAAGTGTAAATATTGTGGCTAAATCAGCTATATTATGCCTGTGACTCTTCCTTCCAGAGCATATGGGTTTGATACCTATGTTATGCTGAAATACACAGTGTCAGTTTTCCCGCTGATTAATCAAGTTTTGTTGTACTGAGACTTAAACTCCAGTTATTTACTGCTTTCTATGAAATAAAATTATGCCATTAAAATATTGGGGGGTTTCCCCCGTTGCATTGTCATTGACAAAGTGCCTCGGCAAAGCTGCAGCAGCTTGATCTGCCTGAGCAGTTGTTTTCATCTCGAGTGAGCACAATTCCTCCCAACTGCTGACCTGACTGTACAGCCAACCTTCGCCCGGATGAGAGAGGGGAGAGAATTGTATTTCACTTCTTGTGCAGTAAAAGCGACATTTGATTTGCAATGTGAAATTCATCCCCCTTTTGGAAGCAGTTTTATTTATACTGTAGGTGGATTATCTACAGCTGGGAGCATAAGGGGCCAAGTTCAGCTCTTGAGCACATGCAGGCAGGCTCCGTGTTTTGCAGGGAGTGTGGCGGGGGTCAGGATCTGCCCGCAGAGCTGTGGGAGTGGGGCAGAGAACAATGCTGGGAAAATCGAGGGCTTTTGAAGAGATCATGTTTTAATTCTGTCACTGTTTTTCAATTGTAGGAAGCTAAAGGGGACTATTCCAGGTAATAACATTTTCCTTTCTAATGCTGGTGTGCTTGATGGATGTGTTTTTCTGTGTTGGCATTGTATTGCAAACAATCACAAATGGGGGTAAAGTCCAGCTGCGAGCAGTGCCCGAAGAAAGTGAAATGTGCTGCTGGGCTGGATAAAATCTGAGTCTGCAGGGTGAGTAATGGCTTTTGTGAGCAAGCTCTGAGTCAAAACACTGTTTCAGGCCCCCACGCTTTGCTCCCCTCCCAAACGTGGGTGCCAAAGTGGGAGAAGGGGAAAGCTCCCACACTTCCCTGCTGGGAAAGCCTGTCCTTTGCCAAACTTCTGCACAGCAAACTTTCACCTGTGCTTTTGCAGGACGGTGTTTGGATCCCTGTGGGTGACCTTGCCCACAGCCCAGCACGTGTGGGGCCGTCAGCTGCCCGTGCTGGGCTCAGTGAGCCGTGTGCTCCTGCAGCTGCCCCGGGGGCTCTCCCTCCCCACACTTGACCCAACACTTGTCTTGTTCCTCATGTGAGACCCCGTGCTGGGCTTGAGCTGTCTAAAGCTGCAGCATCAGACTGGGCTTCCCCTTGGAGGTGCTTCTTACCCTGCTGTGATGTGATAAGGGGCTGCAGGGAGCAGGTGGGGTCACACTGGGACTTGTTGGAGCCAGGGGGAAAGACCTTCCATTAGGAACAGCTCACTAAGCAAATAGCAATTCAGAAAGTTGGCTTTGGTCATGTTAATATTTTACTACTTGCTGAGTTTCCATATGGGAAGAGAGAGAGGTGTGTTTTACACTTTAGCTAAAACAGCTTTGGAGAGTGCTCAGTAAAAGAGCTGTGTGCCCAAATGCAGGGAGCAAGTCACATTTGACTGCCAAAATGACTCTGCTTTCCCTTCAGGGGGCACTTGTCAAGTAAGTGCCAGTGCTGCTGCTCATGACCCCTTCTCTCCAAAGGCCTGTCCCTTCTCTGCTGAAGGACATGCTCTGTGAAGTCCATCAAACCTGCTCCTCCTTTTTCTTGGCATCGTGTCACACCTGCAGGGAGAAAAAGTTGTCCTTGATCAGCTGGGTGGGCTGGCTGTGCAGGCCATTTCTGTTCCTGTTCATGCTGTAGACCTGTTTTGTGACCCACAGTATATTGCTTATACCTGCAGCATGCTGCATTTTTCTCTAGAAAGACCTCCCATCCTGCCTGATCTCACAGAGACACGCTAGGCTTAGCTCAGTTTAGGCACAGATAGCCAGAAAATCACCACAGTCTCCCGAATAAGTAACTTGTTAATCTGTAACAACTGGTGAGACTGTGCTCTTGATTCTCAAGAAGAGGGGTTAAGGTTAAAAACCACCTTGGTGGTGAAAACCTCCCTTATGTGGTTTAAACTTAACACTGACTCCTTATCATTTGCCATAAATAGGTTTGTAAGTATGGCTTCACATGCCCAAGAACTGTGTCTGTGGTTGTTTTCCATGGTTCCCTGGACACGCTGCAAGGAGTGGATTGCCTGTGGTTACCTTCAGAAGTATTTAAAGAAAATTGGAGGGAAGAACACTCTGCTACAAGAGTGATTTCCAAATGCAGCTATTCCCCTGAGAGTTGCATTAAAATAGCTGCAGCAATTGTTTCCTCTGTTAAACTGAGCATATGTTGTACCCCTGTAGCAAATGAGCATGGCCAGCTGTCCCAGGCCCAGTGAGCACACCAGGAGTGAAGGAATTTCATGTCGTGTATCACAAGTGGTCCTTTGGGCTGATAAAGCACTGGCTTAATTAGCACCATATCTTAACGACGATACTGAAGCACTGCCCAACTTGCTGTGGTGCGGAGACTGTGTCCCTGCAGCAGCTCTCCTTTGCTGATTTGCCTCCCTTTGCAGTGCCTTGGGTTTGGTGTGTTCTCTGCTCGCTGTCATGTGGCCATTCTGCTTTGAATCACCTTGTGGAATGTGACTCTTGCACCATTTCTGCTTCCGTGAGAACGTGCAGGTTGATTTTTTTGATATTGGATTAGTGCTGAATGAACGTGGATAAATACAGGAATTGCCTGAAGTCCTGGAGATTAGCTCTCTGGAAGTGAGGATTGGGCCAGTCCAGGCAATGCTGGGGATCTCTTCCTGGCTGATTTTTCACACACTCCCCATAGGGAGCTTTTCCATGGGGACACATCCCGTGGTGGGGTCACCGTGTGGCGTTCCCGCTGACATCAGCTCCGTGCCAGGGCCCGAACGCTTCAGACTCCTGCAGTTCTGCAGGAACCTCTTTCCCAATCCACTGCTCAAATTCTCAGATAAGGCCTTGATGGCAGGGAGCAGCAGCCTCCTGAGAAACACCCTCCCCTGCCCCATGCTGAGTGGGTGAGCACATTCCTTGGAAATCTGTTTATTTTCAGTGAGCAAACCTGACACGTGGGCGCTTGGAGAGAAAAACTTTCCATTTCTACACCACAGAGATTGCTCTGCAGGGGCTTTGCAGAATGGTAACACTGAGAGCATGGAAATATCTCGGTCTTTGGGGTGTGGCCCTTGCAGGTGCTTTGCAGTAGGACCCCAAGGTCCTGAGCTGGGCTGTTACAGGACAGGGGTTTCACAGAATCATAGGATGGTTTGGGTTGGAAAGGACCTTAAAGATCATTTAGTTTGTGCCTTATTATTTGAAGAGAGGCTTTTTATAGAAGATAAACCACCCAAGTCCCACTTTGAGAGAACACTGGCTTTTAAGACATCTTTAAAAAACTTAAGTATGTGCTTCAGATTTGTACCTGCAGCGTGTCCGTGCATGTGTGCCTGGTTCAGACAACTCCTGATTCTCAAAGGGAGCCTAGACTGGCTTCAGGACACAGGAGGATGAGGAACAAAGGTGGCAGCAGACCATGGTTAGTGTAGCTCACCATGTACCCATTTCCTTTTCCTGTTTACCCAACTGGTGATCGCAGCCAGGATAATTCCCCGCTGTGTGCTGAGGAGTTGTCACGGGGATGCTCAGTGAGCCGTCCCTCTGCCCCTCACACAGGAGGGTGTCAGGGCTGCCCTGGGCAGAGCGGTTCCTCTGGACAGTCCTGCGGCTCTGCTGTTCCCAGGAAGGCTGGGATGCTGCACATTCCTGGCCCTCTGCCTTCCTGTGCAGCGCTGGGCACGCTTTGCTCAAGAGGAAGGATGTAACACTCGCTGTGTTTGCTTTTCTCGATTCGCCCATGGCTTCCAGTTGACTGCTGCTCTGTTTGAGCTGAGTTTCCAGCACTTTATATCCCCAGCTCCTGCAATAAGAACCCCAGGCAGGTATTAGTCATTGATTGGAGTTTTGAAAGTCTGCGTGAGTTAACTGCATTCCTCTGCTCTCCTGTGTGCAGATTAAACAGAAAAATCTGCAAGCCTGATTTCACAGAATCCTGGTTTTTAAACACTGTGCAAAGGTCTTAAAAAGAGGATGTGATTCAAATTGCAACTTCTGGCATGGCTCAGTTTTGGGGGGAAAAAGGACATACTCTGCTAATTTTAGGAATTTTATTTAAATTTTAAAGAAACAGTGTTTTGGCAATCTGTTAATTATTCATCTTGTAAATATGCAACATTTAAAGTCTGGCCTCCTTGGGAAATAAATGATTTAGCTGTATTTAGTTTACAGATTATGTGTCTGCCCTCAAAAATGCTGCACACTTATATGCTTTTATTTTCCTTTGTAGCCTGATGAGAGAGACAGTTTATAACTGTCCTAATATTGGAAAAATGTTTATTAAAATCAGATTAGCTACAGGGACTATATAAGGAAAGTAACTTGGAAAAAAAAAGTTTATTTTCTGACTGATAATCTTGGCCCATATTTTCCCCAGTACCACTTCCAGGACTGAAACCCAGCCATGCTCCCTGGAAGTTAATTAAATTGCTGGAGGAGGGCTTCTATTTTCTTTAAATAGCTGACGCATTCGTTTTTGATTCTGGCCTGTGGGCTGCAAAGATAACTCCCGACTGGTGTAACATAACACAGACAAAATAATGAATTCCTGATAGCTGACATGTGCGAGGCACCGGGGTTTATCGTTCTGGGGTGATAAAGACAGTTTGTAGAAGGAAAAGGTTTGGGTGAGAGATAGCCCTGCAACTGAGGTTATGGAGTAATTGGCTCAGAAACTCGTGAATTTAAAAATTCTGCTGAGAAAAAAAGTGAAGGTCTTGGTCTAGGTACAGAAAACTAGTATTAACAGCTTGCTTCTAATTAATAATGAGTGCTCACTGTTTGATTTTTGGGTAGCATTTCCTTGGGAAGCTGAATATTTGGCCAGCCAAAGTGGAAGATCTCTTGGTAGAAAAGAATGTGGGAAAGATAATGTGGGCAGCACTAAAAAATAGCTGTTAGGAGAAGTTAATAATTGTCCACAGCAAAGCACCTGCTCACTCTACTGCCACCCCCAAGATTAAGGTACCCTCAGGAACAGGACACACCTGAGATTTGTTGGAGGCAGCTTGTCCAGCCTGTTTTTGGGAATCTTGCCACGTCCATGTGACCAAAACTCCAGGTGTGGCCACATCCAGGACAGGTGCTGGAGCAGGAAGACAAGTTTGGGATGAGTTACAAGGGGACATCTCATCTGGCAGCCAAAGACAGGAGCCCAGTCTTTGAGCTCCAGGTGTTTCTTCACACCTGTCTCAGTGGGTGATACAAGGGGTGGTGGGTCAGCAGAGGATTCAGTCTCAGAGCATCCAGGTGCCTGTCATAGGCAGCACCACAGTTTAGATTTTTAGTTCTTTTCCTTACAAGTGCACTTTTTAAGTGCCCATGCACTGATCTCCTGGGAGCCTTTTCCCAGCCTGTCCCAGCTCCCCCGGGCTGTGTGTGCCTGGCTGTAAATCAGTGCTCAGCACTGGCGCTGCCTTGTGCCCCTTGTGCTCCTGGCCCTTGTTTGCCAAGTGACTCATTGTGTGTTTTGCCTTTCAGCTTCGACTCCCAACACTTTTTCTTTAAATACCTTGCGAGGCACTGCCTCTGAACCATTAACTCTGTCCGGGTCAAACCCAGATGTGTGTTTTCCTCACCTCCCTCTTTTGCAATGAACAGCTAATTTGACACAAGATGAGCAAAGATCTACTAACTCGGGGTGTTAGTTGAGGGAGTTGATTATTTATTTCATTTTGTTTGAGAAGGTCTGATGAACTAAGGTAGTAAATAGGCAAGTTGAGGGAAGGTCGTGTTTGATTTCTGTTTCATACAATGATGATGGTTGCCCTACTGATGGGTATCAGATACCCACTTTCCAAAAAAGCTCTCTGCTTAATTAAATGTTATACCCTCTTCAGAGAAAGCTGGTTGAAGACTGCAGTGATTTTTTTTTTCTTTATCAGGGTGCAAATTTTGCTTTCCTTGGTGAGTTCCTGCAGGTTTGCCATGAGGAACAGGAGCTCAGGGAAAGCAGCAGGCAGAGGGGAGCCAGGCAGGGAACTGCTGAGCTCCATCTCCCTGAGCACCGAGGCAGCAATTATAAGATGAAAACGTTGTTTTCTCCTGGTCTTTTATTTTTCGTGTAAAGCAGGTGCAAATACAAAAAAAAAAAAGTGCTTAAGACCCCATTTTTTAGATAGACTTTTAACAGCAAGAGGGTTTTTTTTCCACTGGTGCTACTTGTAGATTCATCCAGTTCATGGCAGACCGAAGCATATGTAGTCTCTGCAATGATGTAATTTTAATGTTTTTTTACAATTTCCTATTTTGAAGCAGTTCTGTAAGGACTCTTAAGGAATTTGTATAGAATGCTTATTATGTAGCAGATTAATTAGGTAGAAGCACTGTGGGTTGAAATGAGCAAAAAGGATTAGATGAAGAGGGAGGAAAAAAAGGATGTTTGCAGTAATTTAGTAATCTGGTCTCATGGGATTTACTACATGCATATAGCAGTGTAACTGTTAATATTCACACATAATTATGGCAGTTTGGTAAGGAACAGTAGTTTTTAGGTTTCATATGCATGATGTTTGTACAGTTTCCAGAGGGGCAGAAAAAGGGTTATTGTGTTTTGTCCTCTTTAATTGTCCCTCCACAGTACTTTTTTTTTTCTTCGGTTTTTCTTTCTTTTAAGTTACTTTTAACTCAGAGAGCAGGGCTGTAGTGGGTACAACCCAGCCACCTAGAGAGGTCTTTTGTGTGTGCTCTGCATCCAAAGCAGATGAGAGGCAAGGCAAGCACGGTGCCAGGAAATTCTTCATTCCCTGAGTAGTCTCCCATGCAGGGGAGAAGCTGTCACAGCTGTCAGGCTTGGAGTAGCAGCATGACATCCACAGCCATGGGTAAAAGATGTTTTTCCCTTGTCCCTAGAAATTCCCTTAAGTACAGGTTGAGCATTAAAACACATGGCCTTTTCCTATTGTAAAAAATCACATTTCATGGGTTTTGCATTATAATGTATTCACCTCCCTTTTGTTGAATATCTGAAAAACTTTGTCAGGTCTGCAGGGAGTTTTTCCAGTCTTGCACCATCAGCTGTGAGCAAGAGTTTGGGCTCTGGTCTGATTCTAATAGCACACTCACCCTAGAAAAGCAAAAGTAAATCTTTTGCTTTTCCTTCCCATGGTGCCTGAGATCTATCATATGAGGTGTATTTTGTGCTTGGAGGAAATGGAACGACAGCTTTTCAACCTCAGCCTTTTTGCTTTTGCAGATTTGTCAGGCCTTTATCATTATTTGGATACTTTATTTTTCTTGTGGTTCCATGTATCTCTGTATCAGCACGCTGGGCTGTGATAACAAGCTTTAAACTTTGCTGCTGTACTCAGACATGCTAAAAACCCACAACTAATATGGCTAAGCTGACTTTTGTCTGAACAGGAAGAAAGTGTGAACGTTAGAAACAACAGTCTGTTGTTGTGAGGAAGGGCTTGGGATCCTTCAAGCGTTGTATTAACTGTGAGTATCCATCTTTTGCTTGGCAGTAAATCCCCAGGTAAAGCAGAGCCATTCTGCTTTTGTCTGGTCTGTTAGGGAACCACTGCTAATATGTGCTGTGGGTATGACCAAGCAGCTCTTTAAACATGGATCTGTCATACCAGGTCTGTGGGATGGTATCCATCACCAGATGTAGGTGGTAGCTCCAAGGACCAAAAGGGTTTGTCTTCATGAAGAAGACATGTGAACGTGAGAATGCTCATGTTTCACATCAAGAGCTGTAAGAGATGAGCTGAGGATTTAGGGCAGCTTCAGGTCACAGATTTTCTCCAGCTGTGAAGAGCTGCTTCCTTGGCACCCTTTCCTCATGTGCAAAGTGCAAATGTCCTGATATAGAGAGGTGTGTGCATATAGCGGTTTGAAAAATATTGCATTTTCCTTGGTGCTCTTGGTCCATCTTCCAAAAGCCAATGTGTGGGGTCACCAAACCCTGTAAGATCAGTAGGTGCTGCTGATGCTGCTCTTCCCAATAGTCAGGCAGTGCTTTGGAAGCAGAGAAGTTGGGCTCAAGGAGCAGGGCTGGAGCTGGAGGTCAGGCCTGGGAGTCCAAGGCTCTGGTCCAAGTGTGGGGAATGGTTGCCCAGTCCCAGCCACACTTTGTGTTTGGTGCAGGTGCCCCTTGAGCTGTAGAACTAAAACAGCACAAGGTGGGAACTCACAGCACAGCCACAGACTAAATGTGCAACAAGCTGGGCTTGAAAAAGCCATCTGCACTGCTTATCAGGGCCCTTTTCACAGATGGGGTTTGGAAGGCTCTTAAATGCCCCTTCAAATACCTCTCTGAGCAGGCGGCTGCTATCTGGTGTTCAAGTGGCAGCCTCTGCAGCCCTGCCCCTGGCAAAGCTCCTGCTGGCCTGGGGGAAGGTCAGGCTCTGGCTGTCCTGTGCAAACGGGAGCCCCTTGTTCATGGCCTTTCCACATCCTGGGCTCCCTTCAATAGAAAAATAACTTTCTTGAGTGTGCCAGCAGACCATAAAGCAAAAGGTTGGGAAATGATGGGAAACGTCTGGCGTTTGTCACAAAAGAGGATTTGTCGGAGAGCACATTTCAGAATCCTGCTGCCAAGATCCTGCTGCTCTGGCATACTCAAAAGCTGCTAAATCCATCTTCTCTCCCTGTGCTTCTCCTGCTCTCTCTTCCTTGCCCCCCTTTTTTATCTTGCACCTTTAACCCCACTCATTTTTTTCCCCTCCACTGCCTCTGGTTCCTCCTCACACCTGCTCCTTGTGGTACCTCGAAGGGCAGAGCAGCCTCCACAGGAGCCTGAGGTTGCCACGCTCTGCCCATCCATTTATTTTACAACAAACCCAAAGCCTACAGAAAAGGCACCTGTTGCTGGAGCTGCCCAGCTGCAGTGGAACGATCCGTGTTGCTGGTTCTCTTCTGTGAACATAAGGAAAATGGGCACCTTGAAGACTTTGGTGATGTTACCGTAAGTCTGGTCACTTTAAAAAGTCACTTTAGGACCAGGCTGGGGTGTGGGCAGCTTCACAGGATGTTTTTCTACAATTTGGTGAAAAGGAATTTGGTGGCTATTCTAAAGAAATCAGACTCTTACTGACATCAACCCTCTGAAACCTTGACTGTCATGCTTTCAAGTATCTGCTCTAATTGTGTGCTCTTATGGTGTGTTTATTTTGCTGTCTATAAATATCTTGAAGATAATAAGATTAGAAATCCTAATGGAAATGTTCTGAAGCATCTTCAGGATGCAGGGTAGTAGTGTTATCATCCTTTAGCTGTGAAGCTCCACATTTCCTTGTATCTCATGTGTAATTCTCAAATTTGCTTATATGTAGGTGTCCGTGAAATAACTTTGAGGTTAACTTGAGAGGCTGATTGACATTTTCTAAAGGCAAGGCCACTCAAAATTCTATCTGTGGTGTGCCTAAAATTCATTTCAAGAATTGACTGGACATAAAACAGTGACATTCAGAATGACCCGAGAGTGACTTATTCCAATGATCCTGTACCGACACAAGAGAAAGTATTTGTGGGAGGTCAAGAGGCTTCATGAACAGAAGAAAGTCACCATGCAAAGCACTTTCCCCAGTGATAAATTTGTACCTTATAAAGTGTTATCAACACAATTCAGCAGAGACAGACACACCTGCCCTTCCTTTAGTCAGTTAAGAGTTGTCTGAAGTTTGGTCCTCATCAAGTTGTTAATATTTACAAAGAATCTGTGGGCTGATAAGCTTCTATATTGTAGCCCAATATATTGCTTTTGCTGCTGGGTGTGTCACTTGCTCTTCATGTTTTGCTAATCTCATTAACCACATCTTACTCCATCTAAGCTTTTACCTGCCTTAGCAATGGGCATAAGCTGGTTTTTGACAGTGGGTGCAGGGAGAATGCCAGGGCACCCATTGACAAATGGTCCTAATTAGCACAGTTCTGTAAATCTTTGCCTAGCAGGGAGTGTTGTATCACTCCACTACAAGCTGTCAGGATGTACTTTCTGGGGGCATAAATATGTAACACTTTTTAAATTTTCAGTAGTGTGCTTTAGGCAGAGCATGCCACTATAGTCTGGCTTGGTTCCTTCATGGATTTCTCATGTGGGTTTTTAGCAAGATGCCTGTAAAATTTCACTGTAATGTCGGTGGGTTGTGCAAAGCTCATGAGATTGGTCCAGTTTTGCTGGAGGTGGTTTGAAGTGGAAAGTCCTGTTGATATTATGGTACATGATTAGTTATTATTATTGGTTATTTTAGAGTCAAGCTGCCCTCCCTCTCCATAGTGCTGGCACTGACAAGCAGGGCATGCTGGGGACAGCATCTTGCCCCATGTTTGATCATGTTGGGACAGAAAATTAATGATGGGCAGTACCAGGAGTGCAAGTTGAGGTTGTGTGTGAGAAGGCTCTGATGCAGATTTTCATTATTTCCATTTGCATTGCCCAGATTAATTCAAGTTCTGCTTCCTATCTGCCAGAGAGAAAACTCCTGTTTAGAGGGTGAAATAGGAAGGAAAGGGTCTGTCTGCTGGTTTTATTTAATTCTTTTCCATAGTGGAAAAATACTTGAGATGAGAGTTTCCTATATTCTCCTCTTGGGGAATAAACAAAGGTTTTGCCAGAAAATGTTCAGTCTCATTGACTCTGGGTAGTTTATGTATTGAAATTACGCCAAAAAACCACCAGTCCAGAAACCCCCTCTGTAGCAGAGGTCAGATTAAATATAAGTTGGGCCTCCCTGTCCCGACAGCCTCCTCCTCCTGGTGGGAACCCACCATGGACATGCCAGATACAACACTGGGGTGTTTGGCTGGCAGATAGTGTGGATGGTGGGACATCTGGAGCCAGGGCTGTCTGCCCTGGGATTGCTGTATCGTCTCGTGGTCATTGTGAAACCAAACAGGAACAGGTCATAACTCAAACTGCCAGCTCCTGCTATCTGGAGTTGTCACCTCTGGGGAACGGCTGGATCTCAGAGGGCTTGGGAAAGTGATCCTGAAGGTCAAGGGGAGACTTGCTTGGTGCAGATGAAGTGATAATGGACTCTGTGGAAGGAGGGGGAGGACCGTTTGAGGCTTTTATTATCCCTGAAGCCGTGAATCATCCCAAATGCTAATCCTGGGGCTTGCAGTCAGCAGATCCAGGCTGCTGCGTGCCAGCCTGCACTGTCTGAAGGCGTGCAGCATACAAGGAGCTGTGCCTTGTTTCTCCCAGGTCTTTTACATTTTTCTAGGATTGTTTCATGCTTTATCTTACAATTATGCAGGAGGAAAAAAGATCCTCATGTTGCTTGTCAGAGAGTTTCAGGCCTTATAAGTCCATTTTGATGGACTTCTCCCAGTGCGTGCAGATGGGATGGTGTGTCAACCTCAATGTGTGAGGTTGGGTCCCTTCAGGAAGACAAGTCCCAGGGGCCAATTTTAGCTCGTAAAATCAGTGTATTCTGTGCTGTGGCAAGACGTTGGATGGGTTTGTAGCTTGGCAGAAGAAGAGAGAAGGCCCAGCTCTGCTGTAAGTTGTCACAGCGCCGTGGACTCTGCTGGCAGACTGCAGCAGGGCTGTGGTTCTGGGTCAGTGCTGGAGGGACGTGCCCCCTGTCATGGCACAGACGTGGTGACAGCCCTTTGATCACTGGGTGTCCCAGCCCAGAGCCCACAGGCCCTGCCGGCAGCCGCGTTTGCTGGCCGGCCCTCAAAATTGAAATTCAGCCGTAGACGTTTTCATATTGATGAGCTGCTACTCATCACTCAGGCTTAACTAGCAGCCTTGTTTTGGCATTGATGAGGATAAAGTTGCTACTCAGCCAGATCTAGAGAGGGAAGGGGCCCAAGAACCAAACAGGAAGGCAAGTAGCACTGTTGGAGGCCGTGGATGGTGCAAAAGGTGGCGTTTCTCAGAGCATGGGAGATGCAGCTGCCAGGATTTGTGGCATTTCTGCAGACTCTGATGGGGAGGCTCCTGGCCCTGTCATGGTTGGTGAAGGAGAGTTTGAGACCTCCCAGCCCATGTGTAGAGGTGACAGCTGGGCTGTCAGCTGTCCCCCCTGCCCGGCTGCCTCTGCCAGAGCTCAGCCCTGGCCTCCCAGCACCAGCCTCTGTATTGCCTCAGCCCTCACAACCAGGTTTCTAAATAGAGATTTAATGACCACCCATTAAACCTCTGATTGTGGGGCTGAGAATCTACATTCAGAGGAACAACCCTTTTGTTTGATAAAAATGAGCTATTTTGTTATTACTTCCTTCCAAAACCTCTCCTACTTCACTGTATTTCCCTGCCAACCTTGCCCGCTACAGCAGCCATTGCAGCGATGAGTCAGGCTTAAAAATAGGAGGGAAATTGTTATTTTAATAATCAATTATCCTTTGAGTCTGTGATTGAAGTTGGGCAGAACCTTATGAGGTCATCTGGCCAAACCCCGCTCCAAGAGGGAGTTCAGGCCAGGTTGCTGAGGGCTTGTTTTGGTTTTGGGGTGTTTTTTTGTTCTTTGCTCTGGTTTCTGAGGGCTCAGGAGAGCGTGCTCTGTTGTCTGCATTTCCATGTGACCCTACAACCCCTGGTGATCCACCTTCTCTCTGCAAGCCAAGGTGTCCTGCAGCCTTTTGATCACATCAAAATGGGCTTGTAAAGGGGTGAATAAAACTCAGTTTTGTGAGCATTGGCTGTATTGTATTGGAGCGCTGGAAGGAGAGATCCTGATTTTCTACCCAGCTGTTTGTGGCACTTGGGTGCTGGCCAGCTTGCAAAGAAAAATGGATCTTCCTGGCAGAAGAGTGCAGCAACCAGCGCTCCTCGGCGCTAATTGACCCCTTCTTGGCAGCTTCATCAAAGTCGCTGAAGAATAAATAGGCTGTTGATTGAACTGTTTCCTCGTCCCCAGAGGTGGTCCCTCTTACTCAGGGCTGAGGCTCATTGTCAGGGCTGGGGAAGAGCCTTGCAGAGCCATTAGCCCGCACTCCAAGGAACAAAAAACCTTTCATCTCCTATGCTTTCCCTGTGGCATCTGGGGGGTGGAATCATAGAGGGGAGTTGCTGCCTCCTCTGTCTGCAGAGCTCCATCCATAGTGCCCATGGATCCACTCTAGGGATGCGCAGGGTGTGGAATTTGAGGGAATGGGGACGGGGGCATGTAGCTCTGATGAAAACTCTACTGATGCAATCTGATGAAAGCCGAGGTTGGGAGCAGAGAATCACCTTCAAGGAAAGCCTGGACAAAGTTGAGGCAGATGCTGATGGACGTGGCTGGTGCATTCCTTGCATAGAAAAGTCGTGTTGGTGCTTGCTGGCGCTGCTGCGAAGGCACGCAGAAATCCTGCCGAAATGGGGCGTGCAGGTTTCAGCTGATTAATTAATGGACCGTGTGAGGAGAAAATATTAACCATTTTACTGATGCCTGTAAATTGTTTTTTAAATAATCTGCTGGGTTTTCTTTTGTGACAAATGGCATTCACATATTTAACCCCCCTGTATTTCATTCCAGGCTGGGCCTAGCGTCCAAAATTCCAAAATTTGAACTTTCTATAGAACAGTTCAGGAGAACTGTTTTCGGTGAAAATACTTTAAAACATATGAACTTAAACCTTTTGTTTTAAATCAGATCACTGTTAAACTCTGAGATTTAATAAATACTGCGCTGCTGCATGAAATGTATTGTCTAGAGGTAGGGTTTTAGCTAAACACAGAGCAAAATTTAGCACTACAAGCCCTGCTTTTGGGCAGGGGCTTTCCTTCTGCAGATGTTTCGGGGCTCCTTCTGCGCTCAGCAAATAGAGTGAGGGTGTGCAAAATAAATATTGATACGGTGGTGGCCTGAGCATCACGTGTGTGTATAATGAGCCTGCATGACACCATATACATCACTGTCATGTGAGAGGGCCTCTAAAATTACGTTGCTATGACAGCCTGAGGTGGGGCAGTGTGCCATGTTCTGGGTAGCAAATGCAGCCCTTCCTTCTGCCCAAACGAATGAGTCCATCTCTGATTCACTGTCAGTGACTCTGTGCCATTTTTGGTTTTTCAGTGATGAGAACACTAGAAAAGACTTGAAGACGCTGCCTGTGTTTCCTACCAAGACACTGCAGGAGCATCCATCACTCGCTTACTGGTGAGCTGTTTAATTTAAAATGCAAATCATTGCTATGAATGATAACAAGATCACTTTTAAACAGTTTTGCAAACTCTGTAAAAAGTTTTCAGCCCAGGACATGGAGTTAATTGCTCATGTTCAAGCATTTCCAGTTTTTAGAAGGTTACAAATTATGCAAGATCTGATGCAAATTCCTCCTTGAAAGTTTGCTCAAATTGAATTGCTGGATCAGAAACTGCTGGATCAGAATATGTGGGGACCCTGCATTAGAAGGAGTTGAAATCTGAACTCCAAGCCAAGCCTGGGTTTGCAGAGAGACCTTCAGTCTTCATCTGTCACACAGTGGAGCCTTTGTGGTGGGGTGACCTTTGTTGGCTGCCAACTGCCCACCCAGCTCCACTCAACAGGACAGGGGGAGAAAATAATCTAGGAAAGCTGGAAAGAGAAAGGCAGTTCCAATTCTGGGGCTTGAATTTGCTGTAAAGGAGCACAGCATTTAGGATGAATCAGCAATACTGTTTCCTTGGAATTGATGCTGTTTGTGCAAGTTTAACTCCCTCATTTGTTTTGCTTTTTTAGGCTTGATGTGTATGTGATGGGTTTTCATGCATACCATGCTTGCTTATTATTTGTTTGTCTCAGAATGAATACTGCTGGTTTTTTTGTTTTCTTTCAAATGTCTGACACATAAATGCATATTTTATTTCACATTCCTCCAAAACAAAATGTTGAGATAGGTAAGAGGAAAAATGCAAAAAGGTCATTGCTGACAAATCTGTATTTTCTTCACCTATGAAATGTCCACAGAAAAAAAAATACACTGGAATGAAAATGGATCTGGTTAAACTTCTGTCTTACATGTGAAGCATTAACCAGCCTTTGAAGTTTGGGTCCTTTAGAACGTTCAGATGAGTTTATACAATTAGCACCATTATTCTGCAGCAGCATCTGCAGCACAACAGGCTGATCCGAAATGGTTCGTTAATTAGTCTGGAAGGCAGGATGGGATGGTGGGGATCAGCCAGGCAGCTCCACGCTGCTTAATGCAGGGTGAGAAAGAAATCAGTAAGAACCAGAATGTAAACTAGAGCAAGAAACATGCAGAGGGACCCTGCTCTGCATGCTGAGCAGGTGGCTGGGCTTCGACAGATGCCGTCACACATGAACAAAGTCACTGAGCCTCTAAATTGGGTTTTGTGCTTGGTTTGCAGTGAGGACAGAGTAATTGAGCATTATACACAAATAAAAGGTCTGACCAGAGGACAAGCCATTGTTCAGTGAGTATGACACTTGTTAATTTGTAAAGATGGTATTTTTACTTGTCTCCTGTTCATTTTTGGTGAGAAGTGGCAAGGCAGGCTGTTTTGGTCATTATTGCCTCCAAATGATGCTGTTTGTATCTGTCAGATTCTTTTTTTTATTGTTATATTGCAAAGTGGAATTATTTGAAGTTTCACATTTCACAGGCTTGCAGTTCAGCATTGTGTAGTCGTTTGGGTACCTCAGATACAAGAGAAATTATTTGGATCTTAATTTATTGGAACACTCTTCTCCATACCTTGCTTGCCATCAATTAATTTTCACTCCAAACCGTTAAGGGCGAATATTACCCTAAGTCCTGTAAAAAATTCTGAAACGTTCAGAATTTGGCTTTCAAAGCAACAGGGTCTTCCAAGCTGCACAGAGAGCCTGTGGAATTGTATTTTTCCTTTACCTTTAATATGACTGTACTTCCTACAAGCAGCTGCAGTAGGATATGTTATGAGATGTTTGAGATGATGGCCATGGCTGCATGGGGCAGACTCCCTGCAGTTTTTCTCACGTACCTCAATGCCTGTAAATCTGTCTCAATAATTCGTGGTCGTCTTTCAGTAGGAACAAGGGAAAAATGGTCTGTTCAGTGGTTTTCTGAATTGCCTCATGAAACAGTTGTACAACGGCATAAACGCTTTCATTTGGAGCCTCTCTGTTGTAACCAGAGCTCCATAATGGAATAATTATAGGCAGGTCTTTACTGCCAGCATTTCCCAAAAGGCTCACATGTTCAGTTCAGAATTTTTGCTTTCAGTTCTGTGATTTTCTGATAAGAGATTGAATGTTCTGTTGCATTAGAGATTTTCCTTTTGCTTTAGCTGGGCCAAAACATCCCATCTTTCCCCAAGCCACAATGCCAAGTTTTTTCTGAAAACTTGGGCCTTCAAAATATGTAAATGATAAATGACGTGTCCTGGCTATATGTGTGAAAAAAATATGTTAATAGATATCATTCCCTTCAGAGAAAATAATCTGAAATGCTATAAATCTGTCTGCAGGTACATGAAAGTGGTAGAAGCTTTGCCAACATATGGAGTTCATTACTATGGAGTAAAGGTCAGTAACTGCCTATAGATAATGTGATTGCTGAGCTTATTACATGTGATTGCATTCCTATAGGAGCAGTTGGATGATTCAGTGCCCTTCTACCACTATTAAACCCCACGTTTTTCCACCTCTGTAATTTTTCCCCATTCAATATACTTTAAAAATTGTTTCCAGAGAGCAGAAAGGAATCTCTGTAAAACCTTATGTAATCCTATCAGGAGCTAAATTCCTATCATGCTAATTAAACTGGATATCACTTCTAGATCCGAAGCAGTTAATAGTTTCCCCAGAGACATTAATCAAGATTAGAAAAAATAAAATGTGGAAAAAAATCCTTCTAGGTGGCAGGTGATTAGTGGTGTGTGCTTGGAGTGGGCAAATGCTGAGAAATACTTTTGGAGAGTGATGGAAATACACCATTTATTCCCATTTGTAGAGCAGAGCCGGGGCCAAAGTGTTTTGTGCCGAAGAGCTCAGCGGAGATGATGTCTCCTTACTTTGAGTCATGGCCATGACTGTGGTACCTAAGAAGCTGATGTTTTGTGCTGTTCTCTCCTCCTGTGGCTGTCCATGCCTGAATTCAATGGATGCAGTCATTGGCCACAGTTTTTTGTGTCCCCTGTCCCTCCCCTTCACGGGCACTCCTCCAACCAGTGACACCCCATTGTTTCAGCAGCACTGTTGCTTTTCTGTCCACATTGCACAGCCACCACCTGGTTTTGTGCCTCTGCCTAAGAAGGCAGAGGGAGAAAGTTTCCACGTTCACCCCAGCGATCCACTTCACATCAATTTGTTTGCCGAAAGGTCTTTGTTGCGTCCCTACTTGTCCTTGTCACAGAATGAAAAGGGCTCTAATCTTGGAATTGCCTAAGTCTTAAGTAGCTCTTGGTTCACGTAGACGTCCATTTTTCAGGATAAACAAGGAATCCCGTGGTGGCTTGGAATAAGTTACAAAGGAATCGGCCAGTACGACTTACAGGACAAAGTTAAACCCAGAAAAGTAAGTTGTTTTGCATCTGATTTTTTTTGTGGAGGGAATATGGGATGGTGTTGCATGTCAGAATATACTTTTTTAAGCCGTTGCTTATTAGACTGGTGGGCAAAAGACCAAGGGCTGGAGGCAGAAGGAGATTCTGCTGGCACTGAGACAGTAAATTTCTCCTCACACAGATAGTGGAAACTCCCTTTGGGAGCTTTAGCTTGCATGTCTTGAGTTTGGTGGTCTCAGGAGGGGAATTTTGGCAACCTCCAGGGATAACTACAGAAATAGGAAGCAGTTGGGTCTCTGCAAGGCCTTGTACTTGGGCAGTGTTTTCACTTCACTTTCTTAGAGTTTTTTTTGAGTAAAGTGTAAAAGGCTCCATGGATAGAGGCAGAACACGAGGGAAACTGCGTGAAATTTCAGGCTGGTTGCGGCAACTGTTTCCATAAATTTTAAGGGGGAATTGAGAATAAATGGCAGGTACTGGAGGTTGCTCTTCTCCTTTTCCAACCTACTGCTTCCCAGTCTGCAGAGTGAGCTCTGCCAACACCCTCCTGTGCTGTTTGAACAGGGCAGAGGGTCCTGCATTGCTCTGCTGGCTCCCTTGAGCTCCCAGCAGTGAGCCCGCACAGGCTCTTGAGCTGGCAGCCTTTGAAACCCATCATGCCCCCAGTACATGGGGTGTTGGGAGCTCACCCCATCCTGTAGCCACACATGTCCTTGTGACAGGACTGACCCCTGAAAGTGTTTAAAGAGTTATTTAACCCCCATGGCTGGGGCAAGAGCCAGGGTTGTGTGTGCCGGAGCTGCGATGCTGGGCCGGGGGTGTCGTTGTTTCTGTCATGTCTTCATTGAGACATCCAGGCCATGAGGAGATGGACACCTGAGAGTTTGCTGTTCTTCTTTCCCCAGGAATGATCTGGGCAGGAGTTCACATGAAGTTGTGCTCCTCGCCAGGGAATTTTTACATTTGCAAGATGATATTGTTTAGTGTATTTGAGCCAAAAAGCACAGCTTAACAACTCTTCCTTGTTGAAGTGTAATTCCCCTTCCAGCTTCCAACTTGATCTTCTCTTTTTCCAGAGCAGGCTATAACTTGGTTTCTTTTGGTGTATTTGTATACCTGTGTGGCCAAGGGTGAGCTCTCGTGTTCTTCCCTTGCTTTGTTTAGTAAAGCAGAGTTTCATCCCAGGTCTTTCTTCCCATGCCAGCACTAAATGACAGTGACACAAGAGGAGGCCGTTGAATGTCAAAGGGATAGCATCAAGGAGGTCCTCTTGCCCTTGAGCACTTCCCTGATTTTAGGCAACATCTGTAAGATTTTTCCAGTCAGGAAAGGATCATTCTGCAGCCAAGATGTCCAGCTGTGACCAGCAGTGCTCTCCAAGAAAATGGAGCCTGCCTGGCTGGAAGCATTGCTTTGCCAAGCACTTTTTATGCTTGTGGGATTTCAGTTTACAACATCAACCAGGCAGATTAAGAAAATTTTTTAAGGTCAGCAGGGCCCAGATACCAAGTCACACCCTGCTACAGTTAGTTACGAGGCGTTGCCTTTGAATGCAGCAGGAGTTGTGTTTAAGAAAAATAGAATAAAAACCAGAGGTCATCTCTGCAGTGGAAGTGTTACAATGGAAATGGTAATAATTGTTGGCTTTACTGAAATTATAGTTATACAACAGAGGATAGAGATTAAAAGAGAAGGTGAGAGAGAAGAGCCTAAATGCAAATGGAAGGTTTAATTTAATGCCAGTAAGGTAATTGAGAATGTGGGGATGGATATGGCTGGAGTGTCCTTAAGGATTTGTCTGATGTCAATGCAAGGGAACAAAAATTACTTAAGCCACAACTTTTCCTGATCCGTGACTGCTTTTAACACATAGTTAGGTATGCAAACAGTTTATTTATATGGAAAGTGTTTCAGGGTTTGAAATACATAGTGTACTGAAGTGTGATCCGTGCAAGTGACTGGCATGAGATTGCTTTGGGGAGGAAAAGCAGACATGAGGTCTAGAGAGGCACCTACATCCAGACTTGGGTTTGGAGTTAAAATGCTGAGATATTGCTCTTTATTTCAGTGTAGCTACAGCCCTACTGTCTGTGATGCAGCAGGCAGAAGTTTCCTTTTAACCAGTACTGTTGTTTGTTCGTGTTTATGAATGCATCAGAATTTATTTCAGAGAGAAAAGAGTATGTACAGCTTGCCTGAATCTCCCAGGAGTGTCTCTGGAGCAGCAGGCAGGAGGGGAATAGGCATGTAAACTATTCCTGTCTTTTGGAGCAGAGGTGCTTGTTTTGCTGAATATAGCAGAATTTTCTTGTTTTGCTTTTTGGGATGGAGCCAAATTCACAACTGCCATGTGCTGGTGTTATCCAGCTGTTTATACTGTGGATCAAAACTGCTGTTGTGTTTATCCTCAGCCATCTGGGGAAGAGCATCCTCATTGTGCTCCAGTTCTCCAGTTGGTGATGTTTAAATATACATGCAGCTGATTAATAAACAGAGAATAATAAAATGGAAAGGCTGAGTTCATCTCTAATGAAGACCAAGTTGGCCTTTCCAAATTTTAAAGATACAAGGGATCTCTGAGTGTGCAAACCTCTCTGATGCTGGTTGTGGTGGGAAAGCTGCAGCACTTCAGGAATTGGTGCCTCTGTCCCAGCTGAATTCACACCAGGGAGATTTATTCTGCTCCCCATGTCTTTTCTGCAGTGCTGATGGCTGCAGTCAGATGTGTTTGTTTAATCATAGGCATCTGGTAAAAGCCAAGTCCATATTTAGAATAAAATTTAACTATTAATCATAAAAGTTGTATATATATATATAATCTGTACCCATTAATGAAGGGTCACTTAAATCCAAACAAACACAACCACCCTCCTCAAAAAGTGAAATCGTTTGGCTTTATCCAAGTAGGTCCTTAGGCAAAGACACCTAAATGTGAGCCTTGGAGCGCAGTTATCCCAAGATTTTGTTATTGGATCAACACTGTTGCATGAAGTCCAAGGCTGAGAGCTCCTGACAGGCAGCAGTTTGCAGGAGAGCTGTGGATGAAGCAATCTGCAGATGTGTATCAGCCAGCCCTGCCAGTGCTTGTGCAGCCATCCTCGCCCAGCCGTGAGGGGGGTGTGCAGTGTCCCAGGCTGGTGTGTGACTCGGGGCTGGACCAGGAGAACCTGCCCTGGCTGGCTGTGCAGAGCTGCCTGAGGAGGTTTGGCTCTGGCTATTAATATTTTGCTGGTTGACCTGAGATGGTTTGGACGAGGGAGTTTTGTTGTTCTAAGTCACTCCTAGGAGCTGTGTTCCTTGGGAAGCAGTCTCCAGCAAAGTGAGCCCGTGTGTTACCCCCCAGCCAGGACTGCCAGCTGAGGCACTGAGGGAAGCACTGTGCTCCAACTCTGCAATAGACTGAAAAGGGAGCATTATTTTGTGTGTCATTTATGAAAATTGTCTTTGTAGATAAAAGCAGTGGCTCCACGCTGGCTGGAGGTTACACTGAGCTCACTTGATTATCATCCTGAAGTCTCACGGGACATTAAAAAAGACTGGGTTTGGCAACCCTTGCTCAGATTTGAGCTCAGACCTGGGATTAGCTCTGCAGTCCTGCTGCTTTGCAAACATATTCTCCCTTCAGCTGCAGTTAATAGTGAGAGACACCTCCTGCTTGGAGAAGTGCCTCCTGCTCACTGTGGGTTGGCATGCCAAAGACCCTGTCCCCGGTCTCCTCTGAATCAATTAGGAAAAGTATAAAATAGGTCCCAGGACTTTGTGTGTCCTTTCAAGCCAGAATAGATCTCCCTTTATCTCTACCCCATTCTTCTCACTGGCGAGATAAACAATGCCTGTCTTGTTAATAGAGGGTGTATCAGGGCATGAGCTGAGCTTATTCTGTGTTCAGCCAATATGTGGGGATCCTCTGAGGGCTTGAGAAGGCAGTTTGCTGCCTCTTTGACTTGCTCTCCCACTTCATTGTGTTTCTGTGGGCAACTCCCTCGTGATAAATGGACTGCACTATCTGAAGAGAAGAACTAATCTTACCATGGTATTGTTTCAAATGTACGAGAATATCGGTCCCACTGCTTGATGCCTTGAATGCATTGTGTTCTCAGAAGTGTTTCTGATAGCATATAGTTGTTTTGAAATGGGTAGTGTAGTGTTTATCATAAAGTGGTGTGGGTTGGAAGGAATCTGAAATATCATTTCATTACACCCCCTGCCATGGTCAGGGACATCTTCCACTATCCCAGGTTGCTCCAAGCCCCATCCAGCCTGGCCTTGGACACTTCCAGGGATGGGGCAGCCACAGCTTCTCTGGGCAACCTGTGCCAGGGCCTCCCCACCCTCACAGTATCCCTGGCTGGATTTAATTGTCTCAGGTCTTTAGCTTTCCAAAGCAGACTCCTGGCTGCCCAGACAATTTCGCTGTATTTCTCCCACCCTCTATAGGGGATTTTTTGTGTTTGATTTGTCCAAGAGCTCCTTGCTTATCCATGCAAGCCTCCTGATGCTTTTGTCTGACTTTCTCTTTGTTGGGATGCATCACTCCTGAGCTATTAGGAGGGATTATAATATTTTTTTCATAGTTCAGCATATGCTGAGAGTTGGTGCTGAAAGTTGTCCCTTGCAGAACATTTACTTCATGTAAATTTGCTGCCCTGCTTTGCTGAATAGTTCAGAACTCAGCAGCATTGGTACAGCCTTCTCAGCAGGCAGCCCTAATTAGGCAGAGATTTCTTTTATGGTGTTTATTTCTCACCAAGCCATTGATTTAGATAGAAGATACTAAGCTCACGTAATTACTTAAAATAAACACAGAGTTTTTATGAGACTGCTCTGAAATTCAGTTCTTTCCAGATGTGCAAAAAGTTTCTTGAACATCATGTGCTGCAAAACACAGACCTTTTGGGACAGTTTGGTGCTGAAACATCTGTCTTACAGTGCCAATGCTAGTGAGGACCAGCCAAGGATGGATCATAAAGTATTAGAAAAAAATAGGATTGAAGAGGTTTTCAGAGGAGTGGCTTAATATTTAAGAGATGAAGGATGCCTTCAGGTGAGCTCTGCCAGGTTATGCTGGCACAGGTGGGAGCTGTCTGCCTCCCTCCCTCAGAAGGTGCTGCAGGTGGGGCAGTTTGCTCTCTGCCATCTCCTCAAGTGCCTCCCTCGATGAGCAGTGTCAGGCAGAAGGGTTGCAGTGGGAGGCAGGATGCCAGCCAGCCAAGTGCAGCGGAGGGGCTGAAACACAGCCCTGCTCCCAGCGCTGCTGGCAGGGTGGTAATTTCCCTCTGGGGTGGGGTGCATTCCTGTGGGCAGAAATGTTTTATGTTTCCTTGCTCTGGATCGCCAGATTTGTCTGCAGATTGCTGTTCCCAGCCAGTTCCTGAGGGGCTGGTTGCTGAGCCTCCTTACGGGCACTGCACGTACCATGAGGTGCTTTGGAAGTGCTTCCCGAGGGAAAGGCTGCTGCAAACGCTGCATGGCATGGCTTGCACTTCCATGCTGACCTTCCCCAAAGATTCCTTGGGTGGAAAGTCAGAGATTTGGGTAGCTTAGCTCTTGATCAGAGTTTGTCATCAACCTTGGAAACAGCCCAGGTGCAGCCTTGGCACGTGCTGTGCCTGGGGCTGGTGCAGGCCTGTGTGGCCACACAGTCCCTGCACTCAGCTGCTCTCCACATTTTCACCTCCTTGTAAAAAAAAAAAACTTAGAAAAAAACCCTAAAACATTTTTTTTTTTTAAACAAAATCCATCAGACTCACAGGAATATTGAGCCAAGAGCCCCTGAGCAGCTCTCCTGCACGTCTCTCAAGGTAGGGGCTCTGCCAGCTCCTGCCTGCAATCTGACAGGGTTTTTCTGAGCCAGTTTGCTCCTACTGTCAGGCCTGGACAAACTTGCATTTTATTCAAAACTGGATGCAACCTCAGCCAGGTAAAAAACCAGCTTCTTTTATTGAGGTGTCTCACCATTTAGGCAGTCTGTGTCTGCTTGGGGTCACCTTACACTGTTACAGTTCTTTTTGTACAGGGAGGAGGGTGATCCCTTTTTGTTCAGTGTTCCCTGGTATCTGGAATTGAATCACAGTAGAAATGCAGGAAGCTTGAACTCGTGGGCTGGAAAAGCAGCAACTGGGTGGTAGGAGTCTGGCTGATGCACAGAGGTGCCTGAGTAATGAGATGTGATCAGAGCTGCACCTCCACCTTCTACAAAAACACCCAGAAAACCAACCTTGACCAGGCCAAATTCTTCCCAAAGAGGCAGACAGGCAGCCCCTGGGATGTTCAGTGGGAGTTTTCAGGCCCATTTAAGGATCTGACAACCTACATGGATGGGAAGGCTATTAAGAAAACATTAATTAACTCAGGTGGACTTAATCATCTGGTTAAAGAGAACATACATTGCAAAACTTCCACAAAAACATTTTAATTATTCCTAATTGTTCTTCCAACCCTCAAAAACCAGTTCCAGATTTTCAGTTTTTTTTTTCTTTACAACTCTTTTGTCTTTAAATATGCATGTAGTTTAGGTAAGATTGAAATTAGGAATTATTTAGGAACATGTCTGTACAGGGTAGGGAGTATTTGAAGGGAGCAGGATATCTCTAGTGCAGTGACAGTTTCCTGAGTTTTGTCTTTTGACCACCAGTTAGAAAAATTTCAGTTGAAGAAGGGTATTACTTTATTACCTGTTTTGTCCTTGTTTGTTTTGAGTCCATTTTTCTCTTTGTGTTCATGAATTCAAGCATGTTAGGCAGAAACTTCTAGTACTTTCATTCAGGATTATTTTTATGTCCATCTCTATAAATATTAATAGTTCACAGCTTATTTTGAAGCCTTTTTTTTCAAAGACCTGACTTTGGAGGGTTTGTCAGAGGTGGTGATTGCTAATGAGCTGATACTGTTCTTAAGTGAGATAGTTTAAGGACAGGGAACTTTTCAGTCCCTAAGAGAAAAAATTGGGTCTTGGGTGCAACACCAGTTCCCATCTCTCCTGCTGCAGAGCAGCAGAGGGGGAATCTGGAGTTATCCCAGACTTTGGGCAAGGAGGCAGACATGTCTTTGTGCTGAATGTACCCTGCTGCAAATGCTTGGAGCACCTGTCAGCTCCTTCTGGGCTGGGATGGATCTCACAGGGTGGGGAGGAAATGGGGCAAAGCTCTGCCCACATCCTGAGGCAATTCCGTGCAGGTTTTCTTAAAAATGCAAAGGCTTTTTTTTTCCTTTCTCAGCACTGCAGATGATCATGGTGTGGGATTTGCACAGGCTCACAGAAGGGTCCGCCCAGATCCCCGTGTCCCTCTGCCTGGGCAGGAGGCTGCTCCAGGGGCTGGGGCTGCTGCATTTTGTCCTCCTACCAAACACGACCCCTCAGCACCTTCGGACAGGTGCCCCCTTCTCCCGCAGCCCTCAGGAACGTGGGGCGTGTCCGGAGGGGAAAACCCCAGAGGAAGTGACAGAGGGGACGGAGCCGTCACCCGCCGCGATAAGAGGCAGCACGGCAGTTTTTTTTCCAGAGGTCATGTTTGAAGCACGCCCATGGTTTTTACGAGCGTGGGAGCGAGCGGCCGGGAACTCCGGGATGATGCTTCTGGTTGAACCTGTTGCCTCTGGGTGTGAGTCAAGGCTGGCGGGGCTGGGGCACGGCACCGCGGGGACCCCGCGGCAGCCCCCGGCCGCTGCCCGCACCTCACCCCCGGGACTCGGGGTGCTCCGAGGGTGCAGCCCCTCGGTAGGAGCCTCCTTGATGCCTCCGCTCGCTGTTGGGTTTTCCCTGTATCTGGGGAAAGGGGTGTGGGAGGCGTCGCAGCGGAGCTGGCGGGCGGTGATGTCAGGCGTGTGTCAGCAGTGGGAGGCGAAGCTGCCAAGGCAGAGCAGCAGGACGGAGGGACAGAGGGACGGCACGGCCGCCTCGGCTCTGCCCTGCCCATGTCACCCCTGACACCGCCCGGGGGGGCCGGGGAGCGGCCGGGATCGGGCTCGGGGCCGCGGCGAGGTGAGTGCGGGACGTGGGGAAGCGCCGGGGCTGCGCTGGGATCCCTCCTGGAATCCCTGTCGGAGCACCCACGGGCACTGTTGCTCAATGTCCTGACATACTGCTTGGGCTGTCGTGTTTTTTTAAATGTATTTATTTTCAAAGTTCAGTGCGGGGTTGTAAAGAGCTGCTTCTGGGAGCAGTGTGATTGGGCAGGGAGGCTGTAAGACAAACACAAACTCAGGCAGTAGAGTAGAACTTCCATGGTCGTCTAGAAAATGATTTATTAATTTAAGTAAATTGCATTTTCACTTGCTTCACTTTTTCTACAGCAGGTTCTAGTACTCAGTTACAGTCCTAAAAAGAAAAGTTTTCATTAAACAGAGGGAAAGGCTGCTGAAAGAGACACTTTTTCCCCCAGACAAATGCGCTAGGTTGTGTTTCATTGTGTTAAAAATGTTTCAGATGCAGCACAGTGTAACCCGTCATTTTTTACGAAACTTGAAGTGCTTCTGTAGTGGGAGGGAGCATGGCAAGTCAGGTTTTGGCAGAGGCCAGCAGGAATGTTGTGTGTCCTGGGGGCTTCTGGTGTGGTGGCTGCACCCTTGGAGGCTCTGGAAAAACTCCAGTGGGGAAGGAGGGAGTTGCTGTGATGGCCAGGGTGCCTTGGCTGGATCGTTGGATGCTGATCTCTCCCTGAACCCTGTCCCTGCCTGCCCAGCTGCACGGGAGCGCCTCCGGTACCTCCGTGTGGGCTGGAGCTCTGGAAAGCAGCTGGTGTCACCTGCAGTGTCTGCTGCCCCTGTGCACCCCATCATCTTCAGGGGACACCCCTGGTGACACCATAGGGGTCTCTGTGTGCGTCCAGACACCCTGGCACTGCTCGAGAGGGGGCAGGAGGTGGTGCTGCCCAAACCTGTGCTGAGGGGCTCAGCTGGGAAGATGCAGCCCTTGGTGGCTCATCCCCAGAGGGTGGCTGATGCTGCTGCAAAAGGAGAACAAATTAATACGAAATTCTGATCCCACGGGTGCAGCTGCCAAGCCCTGACTGACTTTGATCTCCTCTCCCAGCTGGCAGTTTGCAGGAAATATGTGGGTTTCTACCAGGAATATGTGCGGGGGGTGGCTTCCTCCTGTAGCTGCTGTTTCTCTGTACATGCTGTACCCCTGCTCCAAAATGTCATGCTGGATCTCTCACTCAGTGTCTTCACAAGAGAAAGGTCTTGGTTTTCTCAAACTGCTGCCATTCCCTGGGGATATTCTGACTGAAGGAAGTAGACCATAGGTGTCTATACAATTACTTTGTAAAGAGATTTTTGCTTTTAATCAGAGAGAAAATAACTCTGACGTTCGAAGATGTCTGGGAACTTCTAGCAGTGAAATTAAATGTGCTATTGGTGGAAACAGATGTTGTCACTGGCAAATCCTCAATTTGCAATGCACTGTCTGTAAGAGTGTGAAATTGCTGGGGGTGCATACTGTATTTGTGCTTCTTTTAATTGATGTTATGAACATAGTTATTGCTCAGTCCATGCCATAGCTGAGGATACACAGAAATTGTAATTTGCTGAAATTGTCACCTTGGGGAGAGAGGACTGGTGACACTTTAGTGACAATGTTCTGCTTCTCTCTCCCAATTCTCCTAGCTATTTCAATGGAAACAGCTGGAAAATCTCTATTTCCGTGAGAAGAAGTTTGCTGTGGAAGTACACGATCCCCGCAGGTGAGGCTGGAGGAGGCAGTTGTGTCAGTGGGGTTAATCTTTACCCAGACTGGGGACTCAGCATCTCGTGTTAGTGAATGGGTGGGAGGTGCCTCCCAGTTAACACAGACACGAATTTACTCTGGGCTTGGGGACTGATCCTGATCCAGCACTTGGCAGGGCAGATCAGGGCTGTCACAGCTCTGGGTGTCCTCTCAGATGCCCTGTGTGTCCATTCAGGGAGTTCTTGGAGCAGAGGGAGGGCTCTTTGCCATGGCCAAATTTGCAGCAGCACTGAGCGATGGGCAGAAGGAAATCTGAATTTTTGGATCACTGAATTAAAGACTGAGCCTTGCCTGGTTAAGGGAGAGGTGTTTGGACTTGAAACCTCAAAGATCTGTCTTGAAATTGCATTTCTTTTTCACCTCCTCAGAATTTCAGTGTCAAGAAGGACCTTTGGTCAGAGTGGGCTGGTGGTGCAGACCTGGTATGCAAACACTTCCCTGATCAAGTCCATCTGGGTGATGGCAATCAGTCAACACCAGTTCTACTTGGACAGAAAGCAAAGCAAAGTAAGTCATCAGGCATTTTACTGCAAGCATGGGTTTCAACACCTTCCCTGCATATCCTTCAGTGTATGTTTTTCCACGGATGAACTGCTCTCCAGAGAAAAACTACAAATTGTTTTTGTCAGCTTTTTGAGCAGTCTGTTAGTGGCAGTATTGTTATTTGATCCATTGTAGCCTGCCTGCAATTAAGGGCTATGGAAGTGTAATCACGGGAGGAGGAATTCCCACTTCTGGGTGTCTGATCTGCCTTTTCTTTTGTCTCCTTCCTGTGTTTGTTTTGAGAACTGGTGCAAACAAGAATTTGAGCTGGGAGATGGTTCAGGTTTTGGGGCAGAGGGGAGAGGAATGCCAGAACAGCCCTTGCACACCGCAAGCACCTGTGTGATGCTGTTGCTTTAGCCCTTAATTTTGTGGGAGATGAGGTGTGAAATGTCATCATCTGTGATGTGTTCTGAAGTTAATTAGAGGTAACTCAATGAGGCTGGATTTTTTTTTTTTAACTCCTTCAGGCAAAAATTCCTTCAGCCAGAAGTTTGGATGATATCGCCATGGATCTGACAGACATGGGAACACCAAAGGTCTCAAAGCTGGTGACTTTGGAGGCCAAGAACCAGCTTATTATGGCCAGCAATGGCAGCCTGATCTCATCAGGTAATGCTGCATGGAAATGTTGGTAGCCAGGTACAGTAGGGCCTGTGTTTGTTAAAAGGGAAATGAGACTACCAGACCATAAAAACAGTTTTTACCTGGAAATCCTCTGATACAGAGTGTGTTTTCCAGGCTCTCAGGATTCAGAGGTCAGCGAAGAACAAAAGAAGGAGAAAATTATGGAACTTAAAAAGAAAGAAAAACTCCTTCAGGAAAAACTGCTTCAGAAAGTTGAGGAGCTGAAGAAAATCTGCCTGCGAGAGGCGGTGAGCACTGCACCTCACTCTGGGGTCGGGCAGGTGGGAGCCCTTTTCTCCCACTGAGCCTTACTTGGAGCCCTCTCTGTTCCCCAGGAGCTGACAGGCAAGATGCCCAAGGAGTATCCTCTGGGTGCTGGAGAGGAGCCTCCCCAGGTGAGGAGGCGTGTTGGCACGGCCTTCAAGCTGGATGACAACCTGCTCCCCAGCGAGGAGGTGAGCATGGCACCTTGTGTTCACAGCTGGGCTGGGCTGGGCTGGCCAGGCCAGTGGCCAAAGCCACTTGTAAATAATGCAGCTCTTCCCCAGGCGTTTCAAGAGGAGGCAGCTGGGACAGCTGCTTGCATAGAGGGGGAAATTTCGATGGGTATTGCTTTTCTTTCAGCCACACTGCCTTTGAAATGACCAGGAAATTGGCTGTTTCTAAAGGACTTAAGTTCACCTGACCTGAACCCCTGATTTGGTGACAGCTACATGAATTTTAATGGATATTTTGCTGCTAATTGCAGAAGATCAGGTGCATAAATGCCATTTGGCAGCCCATGGCTCTCAGCTTTTCTGGAACATTGACTTGTGTTGTATTGGGGTTGTGTTTGAACCCAGAACTTGTCAGGTGTGTGCACTGTCCCCCTTGCAAAATCACCTGTCTGTGGGCATAGTTGTGTGACAGGTGACAGGAGGAGTTTTACCTCTGGCTTAATGCAGGTTCCACCTGAATAAAACCTCCTTGTATTGCTCAAGAAGGTAAAACAAATTTTGCTGGCAGAGACTGACTCGAGTGATATGGTAATTCAGATATTTGCAGTTTCTAGACACAGTCCATTCCCCCTCATTCCTTGTGAGGTTTGTTAACAAGCTGTATCATCCAAGTAAGTAGGTATTGGGCACTTGGCATCTGTCTTTTAGCAGAAACTCACTGCCCTGGCTTGCAGGGCTGGTGTGCTCCATGTCTGCAGCAAAGTGATTTTATGTGGACTGCTTAAATGCTATTAAACTAAAATCCTGCTGACCAGATTTAATAACGTGTTGCTTAGCACTTCTGCAGTGCCTTTCATCTGAGCTTCTCAAAGTAGTTTACAAACAATTAATTAAAGCCTGAAACTCCCTCTTACGTAGGTATGGTGATACCAATTTCCATTTCTGTTTTCTCCAAAGTAGGGAGAGATTCTGAACAGATGTTTTCAGGGTTGGACTCCTAGCAGGAGGTTTAGCAGCCTAAATCTGTATTTAAGAGCCTGTGTTATGTCACCTGGGCTTGAGAACTTTGGACCTTGCCCAAGAGATCTCATAATTTTACCCTAGTCAGAAATAAGATCTAAGAGTTGCATATGCTGAAATTGTCTTGTGTATAAACTTCGATATTTCTGTATTTTGTGCTCAAAGTTTCACTTCATTGCCACAAAAATAGGTCTTCTATTTAATAGCCTTCATTAGTAATTTCTCTCTGGAGTACAAGCAAATAACTCATCTCATGAATTTGCAGGATCCTACTTTGCAGGACTTGGAGAGCAATTTTATCATACACCAAAAGCTGGTGGAAGCTGCAAAGAAACTTGCCAGTGAGCCAGACCTCTGCAAAAATGTGAAGAAGAAAAGAAAGCAAGAGTATGCTGATGCTGTAAAAAAGCTGCAAGAGATAGAAAACTCCATAAATGAATATAGAATCAAGTGTGGCAAAAAACCAACGCAGAAATCAACTCTTGCTCTACCAGGTGAGAGAATTCCCTGTCTTCTGATGCGAACAGGAGGGAGAAAAAGTAATTTGGCTTAGTTAGAAGCTTTGTTTACATCGTTTCTGTATGGTTTTTGTCTTCTCCAAAGCAGTTAAATAAGGAAAAAAATACAACTGATCCATCTGATACACTCAGTGCACTGCTGTGGGCTGGGGGCAGAGTAAGCCACAGTTTTAGGAACAAGCACAGACGTGTTCCAGCACCAGGTATGGACTGAAGGTGCTGTACACAAAAAGCCTGACAGGAACACCTTGAATGAAGCTTTTCTGGTGCCTGAATTCCTGGTGTGTTGAGTACAGTTGGATGTGTGTGCTGCCACATGTGAGATCTCTCCCCCTTCCTGCTGCGATGCTTCAGCTCTGGCAGAAATAGAATGGGCAGGTTTTCCTCCAGGATTGAGGAAATAAGGATCAAAGACATTGATTCTTGACTCAAAATTCCTGATTGCCAGGAAGTCATAGGTGGAGTTCAGGACTTTATGTATGCAATTAGTAGCAAACAAATTAATTTGCCAGTGATGAGCACAGTGAAAGCAGATACCCTTGGCCCCTCTGTTCTGAAAGTTTTCCTCAGGGAGGTGAGATTCTTGCTGCTTCATAGACAACCTGTGAAAACCTGCTAGTATCCCAGCCAGCTGAAGGAGTTTTGGATCCTTAACCCTCACACATCACAGCAGCACTGGGCTATCCATCATCACAAAGTGCTTGTTCTGAAAGGCTGATGATCAGTACTTAATGTGGCCCAGCTAGTTCCTCACTGACAAGGAGGGAAACATCTGTTTTTCCAGTCTCTTGCTCACCAGCCTGGATACTGATTGTGGAAGGTCCTGTCTTACCTGGGACACATGGTGTGTGGCAACAGCCAGGAAGGCTGGTGAGCAGAGAGAGCCTGGTTGAGGCTCTATCCCTCTGTCCACCCATCCATCCATGGTTGCTGTTTTTTGTTGCTGGCAGTTTCTTGTCCCATAGTCCAAGCCAGCAGTAAGCAGCTGCATTCCCTTCCAGTCCCAGGCTCTCACACTGCAGTGTGTATTTGTATACCTGAAGCAGAGTTGTCACCTCTTTCAATAATGGATTTTATGTGTGACCTGGTCACCATCACCAGCGGTGCTCTCGGGCTCAAGGTCCAGGTTTCAGGAGGCTGAGCAGTGATGAGTCACTTGTGTCTGTGAATTTGGGGAATGACTTGTTGGAAATAGTATGTTAATAGTACCATTGATTTATTGAATTAAACCCTAGTTATTTTTATCCCAGCCCCAAGGGATAGGAGGTGAAGGACATATTGGACTGCTCCCTGTGTTCCACTTTCTCTTTCCTTTCTTTCTTCTCTAATCCAGAGTTTCTTCCTCCTTTGCAGGGAATTGCACGATCTGGGATTTAAATTCAGATATGTCACCATATTGGAACATGTCAGCATTTCAGTTCCAGACCCCCCTGAATTCAGCATTGTAGCTTTAGGCTGGCTTTTTTCTTTTCCTGGATAGGCTTTGTTCTTCCCTGCACTGGGCCCAGTTCCATACCTCACCTCCCTGTGGTCAAATCCACATGAATCAGCTCCCCTGAAGCCTTTTCCCAGTGTCAGGTTGCAAGCAGAGCTGCAGCCCATCCTCGGTGGTCTGACAAGTCCCCCCAGGGCAGGGGCCAGTGCTGATTTTTGCTGTTTGTGAACAGCTGCTCTATTTACCACATTCTTGTAACCAGAACTTTCCTTTCAGCAAATTTGACACCAAGAGCAACATACATTGCACGTGCTCATGGTGGCTGAGGGGACAGCCAGGTGTCACACACGAAGTGGCTGCCACTGTCATATTTTGTTGCTTCCTTTCTCTCATGCATGAAGGTTCATGGAGACTTTTTACCTCACCAGTATCTTGCCATAAACAGCCTAGGAACTGAGTCTTCCATGGGTTAATTATCTCTAGTTCAGCCTCATTTCTCTGCTGCTGATCTGCTGCCAACCTTATCACAAGGACAGGCTGTTTCTTAGCGAGGGACAGTGTGCAGTGTCAAGGTGAGGCAGGTACAGTGAAGTGCTGTGAAAAATCAACAAAATATAAGTATATCCATGCAACAGTTCCTGCTTTTTGTGTTGTTTGAATCTGCAATAACTTTATGGAAATCAGTGGACTTATTCTGGACTGATATTAATTTAATTGAAACAGAATCTGTATGCTGATGAAACACTCAAAAGTGAATGCCAGATATCAAAAGGCTTTTTCTACCTACCTGGTGGGGTTTCAGGTGTACCTAGAGGAGATTAGCTGCTAACAGCCAAGATCTACATGTCTGTGTAGGCTCCTGACTGCTACTGAAGCACCAAAACACCCTGTGAGATCTCTTGGAAGTTGAGTGGAAAACACCTTTGTAAATCTTGGCCTGATTCCTGCTGCAGATTAAAAAAAAAAAAAATCTCCTTTGATAATTACCTGGGTCGCTTGCTGAACGTCAGTGAACACACAGAGTGATGATGTACCAGGGCTGTCTCCAGGCTGGGGGGCTAAAGCAAATGCATTGCAATGTTACAAGTAGGAGGTGGCTCTGAAACTGTAAGAAATAAACTGTAGTAAGGTATTTGGAAGTTGATGTTGGGTGTGCTGTGCCTGAAATGTTTGTTTTTATCCACAGATGATATAATTCCATCCGAGAGCAGCTCCCTGTCCGACACCACCACCTATGATGATGGTATGATGCTTATCCTGTTCTCCCTATGGAGTGTGTCCCTTCAGAGACATTCCTTTGACCTGATGTCCTTTAGCATGTCCCATCCCTGGAACTGTTCAAGGCCAGGTTGGATGAAGCTTAGAGCAAAACCTTTTAGTGGAAGGTGTCCCCCCCATGGCAGGGAGATGGAATAAGATGAACTTCAAGGTCCCTTCTGTTCTATGATTCTACAATTTTGGTGGCTTTTAAAGATAATTTACTTTATAGCAGAAATAAGAAGAACTTAGGAGGAAAGTCTTTCCTCTTAATGGGTCAGTTATTGAAACTTTCTGCTCTGTGAGCAGATCTGAGTCATCCTCTGAGAAGGAAGTTGGTTTTAACATGACCAACCTGCAAGCTCAGGGTACTGTGGGTGCCAAATACTTCATCCCTAGGACCTGGCCAGAGCTGGATGAGCAGCTGAAGGACTTAGAAGCTGGGAAGATTAGCCCAGCCCTTCTGTCCTCACAGCTGCTATAAAACTTAGAGAAAAGTAGAATAGTCACAGATATTAATGCTCTGTTTACATTTATCTGCTGCCCTAGTGAGCTTGTATCTTGCAAGGGTTGGTGTTTGCTCAGCTTACTCATTTCACACACACACCCACAGACACACACTCACACCCTGTTCCACAAGGTGGAAAGGACTTGGCCTGCCTCTCCCTTAAACTGGATAATCATCATTTGGGGACAAACATTATCTAAATTATTACTCACTTTTCAGTTTGGGCCTGATTCTGATCTCACTTTGTCCCAGTTTTAGACCTGTACAATCCAGCTGGTGCTGTAAAATGGATTTGCACCTGATTCCTGCTTGTACAAGTAGAAGTAGAGCCAGGCTTACGAACATTTTCTCTGTGATGCTCATCCTGCATTTTTATGTGTTAGTTGGAGTTTCCTGTTGGCTCTGTCGGGACCTGGGTTGTGCCCTAAGCAAAGTGAGAGCAAGGATCAAACCAACATCTTCCCAATTGCCTTCAGCCAAATGTGTCTGTCAGTTGTCTTTGCTCATTCAGGTGCTTTTGAAGTCGGTCCCTTTCAGGTTGTATTTCAAAACTAATTCTTAAAATGTCATTTTCAAGAGCTGGAAGAGAGGGAGAGGAACTGGCCTTTGCAGAGGTTGAGCTTGCCTGCCTGGCTCTGGAAAGGATTGCTCTGCTAACAGATGTTTTCCCAAGGAAGTTCCATTTTGTGTTCTGGTACAGTGCCAAGCCAGATGTAATCTCCATAGGAGTCGGTGCTGCTGGGTTCTGTAGGAGCCTCCACTGTGTCCTGTCCCTGTGGAGGAGAGCTCAGTGCAGGCAGGAGAGCTTTTCTAGATCCACAGCTTCTGTCATTGTCTCTAATGCAAAGTGTTTCTCTTCAGGGGCCACAAATTTGCATATAGGGGAAAAATATCAAGGATTTTGCTGATAAAATAAATATTTCTTTCCAACAGTCACTGATTCGCTTCCTGTGGCAGCACAGAGACCCAGCTCTGCCCAGCTTTCTCCAAGACTTCCTCCACCGAAGTCCCTTGGGGTGGAGAGAATTCATCTCAGGAAGTCATCCATGAATGAGCAGCTCTTGGAAAGCAGACACTCCAGGTAGGACACCTTGCTGCTGCCACACTCCCCACCTGCTGGCCTGAGCTCTGTCCTGCCTCTGCTGAGCACACCTGGAGATCCTGCTGCCTCCATGCTCCTCTGGCATCACAGGATTTGATGATGGGAGCTGAATTTCCTGTTTAGGAATCAAAATGTGCATAAGTGTTGACACAGTGTCTGAAACTGAAGAGTAGTGTAGTTTTTGTGAAGAAGTTCGATGGGTGAGAAATTTAAGGGCTGTATTTAAGGAGTTACTTGTGCCCACCAGTGCTGTCACACTTCATCTCAGTTTCTGGGGTTTATTTTCAGTGTTAATTAAACAACTTGTCATTTTCCTGATGACTGTGCTTAGTGGATTCAGACAGCACCAAACCCTACCCATCCCTCATGGTGGTGTCAGTATTTCAGCAGGTACATTGTCAAAGCAGACATAATTCATATAAGGCCTGATGGGCAGTTCTTTTTGTACAAGCACAGTTACTGGGATTCAGCCAGTTTCCATCACCAGTGCCAGCTGTGTGTGTCCCTGGGATTTGGGCACTTTCTGAGCTAGAACAGCTCCATGGAGTACATTGATAGCAGTAGCTCTGCCGATGATCTGCTGCTAGGTGTTCCCAGTGTAGGGATTCCCACTGATATTTCTTGGATTGCCTTGTGTAAGCAAGCTGTTAAAGGCATGCTTAAGAATGTTTTAAAGTTTTTTCTCACCTGTCCCTCAAGGTAAGCATAACACTCCTCCACACGAAGTTCAGAAGTCAAATTATAGCCATATGTAACCGTTCATCTGTGATGTGCTTCATTTGAAAACCTAATTCCTTTGCTTCTTTGTTACCTGCCTGTCTCTGCCAGAGGCTTCTGTCCTTTGGCAGCAGCTTGTCCTGCTGATCATCGTGTGAGGATGAGCCACAAGAGGGGGTTGAATTTTTCTTCCTCTGTAACAGCACCGTTCTTTCCATGGGGAAGCCCATCCAGTTACGCCCTTCCCTGTTTGTTCTGCCCTACCTTTTGTTTCTTCAAGACTTTACGTGCCTATACTCGGTGGGCTGTGACCTGTGTGGTGTTTAAGCTCTCTGGGCTTGTCTCCTTTGCTGCAGGGACCTGCTTTCCAGCCACAGCAGCCCGTTCCGCACGCTGGAGCGGCCGGCGCAGCCCCACGGGGGCCGGAGCATGCCCACCACGCCCGTGCTCACCCGCAACGCCTACAGCAGCAGCCACCTGCAGTAAGGGACCTGTGCTTTACATGCCCTGTCTGTCTGGGGAACCACAAGAATAAAAGCAAATGGTGTTAAGAGGGCAAAAGGTCCTTTACTGTACAGTTTTCCTGCAGCAGGGTCAGGCTTTCAAAATGTTGGTTAGAGCCATTACTATGGGAAGAGAGCTGCAGTGTGAGCTCACCTGTACTATTAGACAGCTGACCGTGCATGCTGGGGGAGGAGAGAGAGATGCTAAAAATCTTTTAATGTTATCAAGAGCTCATGGTTTGTTTGGTTGGGGTGATGCAGCCTTGAGAGACAGATCCAAAGGAAACGCATCTTCTCATGTTCTGCTCCAAGCTTGTTATTTGTGTAGGCTTTGCCTATTGAAAAGCTGAGGGAGCCCTCCTGTAAATCATTACCAAATGTGTGTTTGTGACCTTAGCTGTGTGTGTCCCTGTCACAGATTAACCTTGCTCACCGTGACAGATTATTATGTGAAAGATCTCCAACTGTTGCAGCAAATACAAGATTCAGTCAGACTGAGCTCTGTGTGTTGCAGATACTCTGTGTGGAAAGATAAGGCAGGATTTGTGTTGTGCTTGGACTGGGGAGGCAGCAAAGCTGTCCCTGTGTGCTATCCCCAGCTCTGTGTGCATGTTTGATGTGACTGCCTTTAAGCAACCAACATCTGTGTTGTTTCAGGCCAGATGTTTCCCCACACCACTGCCGGCAGCGCAGCGGGAGCCTGGAATCCCAAACCCACCTGCTGTCCGAGACTCCTGCTGACAAGACAGCCTTCTCCCTGTCCAAGTCCCAGCGCAGCAGCAGCACAGAGATCCTCGACGACGGATCATCCTACACCAGCCAGTCAAGTGCAGAGTATTACTGCGTCACACCCGCTCCCAATCCGTATTACACTACCCAGACCCTCGACAACAGGACCAGGGGTCGAAGACGGTCGAAGAAACACAATATTTCTGCTGCAAGTTCAGGAAGCATGCCAAACCTGGCCCATAAGGACGCCCGCAATGGTGTCTTCCACAAAAACCAGGAGCAGCCTTCCTCCAATTACTACATTTCTGGATACTCGCCGTACGCCGAGTCCGACGGGTATTACAATGGAGGATACGTTTACGAGAGCGACACGGAGGGGCAGTACAGCGTCAACCCCTCCTACCGCTCCTCGGCGCACTACGGCTACGAGCGGTACCGGGAGTTCCGCTCCTACCACGAGGACGAGGTGGACAGGGTTCCACACAACCCCTACGCAACCCTGCGGCTCCCCAGGAAGCAGGTGGCTAAAACGGAGCACATAACCAAAAACATTCACAAGGCCTTAGTAGCAGAGCACCTCCGTGGCTGGTACCAGCGCGCCTCCAGCCAGAAGGAGCAGGGTCACAGCCTGCAGGCGGGCTTTGAGTCTGACAGAGGATCTCAGAGGAGTTTGGGCTTTGCTGGGCTGCAGACGCCGTGCTCGCCGAGCAGTCGGGTGTCGTCTTTCTCCTCGGGTAATGGCTCATTTCAGCTGTGCTGAGTGGTTTTGTGAGTCCCTGCTGTGCATTCAGTTCTGCTCCCCTTCGCTGCCTCAGTGAAGTCAGCAGAGTGGAGGCCAGGCCAGAGCTCTGTCCTGAAGGGTGGATGAGGAACCGAGTAGGATCTTGTTTTTCCATTCTTGGGAAGAAAGTGTTGCTTGTTGTCTTTTAGGGGTAAACCATCCTTTTGCTCTTTTTAAGTGCAGTAATCCAGAGAAGCACAAAGAGCCATTTGGGGTTCAAACAGGTGTGTTTCACAGATAGAAGCAATGTGCAAAGCTTCATGCCATGTAAATGCAGTGGCTGTGATGGCTTCCAAAATACAGTCCAGTGAACATCACTGAATGTGTCAGAAAGCCTTTCTAAAGCTCCAGAATACCACCTGTACAGTGCTTTCCTCCCGACAGGGTGTGTAAATCATATTTTGTGTTTGCATTGTCTGCCTGTGTGTCCTACAAAACCCCACAGCGATTGCTTATGAGAGTTGTTTCATTTGCCTCAGCTGATTCACCTGAAGAAAGATCTAATTTGCTGTAATTCTTTTTTTAATTCCAGCATCTTCTGCAAACACTGCTGGGAACTGGAGAAACCCCCTTGCACTGGGACTTTCAGACTATGATACCTTGTCTCATTCCTCCTACGCCAGCTGTTATGGGAATGTTTATGGCAACCTTCCTTTGCAGAGCAGGTGAGTACAGTATATCAAGATTTTCTGCCTTTCTTCTTGCATTTCACAAGCTCTTACAACTTCTGGGAAAATTGGTTTGATTTCAAAGAGCCAGGATGAAGAGTATTTAGAGAACTGACATAGTGAGAGCAGGTTTTCTGTGTGGAGTAGATCAGCTGTACCACCACTGACACTCAAGGAAGGGGGGGAGCAAGCATAGGGAGGGATGAACTCTTTGGTTGCACAGCCTTTTCCTCTGGCTCGTGTTGGACCATCCAAGAACTCTGCACTCCCTGGCAGCTGTGATGCTTTGGGGGGTGTTGCAGGCACAACACAGTGAGCCCAGTTCCCTTCACCCCTTTGCTGAGGGGTTCTCTCCTGAACCCTGTCAGCAGTTTGGCAGGACACAGTCCTGTTGGGTTTCTGAAGCTGTAGTGCCTGTGCTGATAAACCTTTGGAAAAACAAGGGAAGGAAACACCTCTCTCTTCAGCCTCATTTCTAAATGCTGGCACTGAAAGGTGGCACCACCTCTGTGAAGTGCAGCTCCCTTGGCAGAGCTGGGCCCAGGAGCCAGGGGGGATGTGCTGCTGCCTCAGAGCCTCCCTGCTTGTGGGGGCTCTCCAAGGGCTACAGGGAGCCCAGGGTCTGCTCGGTCCTGGCAGGAATTCCTGCAGTTCCTGCTGCTTCTGCATGGCATTTTCTGTGTGTTCCCCCCACTACAGTACTCTGGCAGGGGGAGAGAGAGCTCTGCCCTGGGGAATGGCTCTGCCCCCACAAATGCCATCACATTTAAATACACTTATGCTCAGTGTAATAAGTACCCCACGTGTGCCTCCTGCTTTGTGGGTTGCAGTCTGTGCTCGCTGCCAGACCGACTTGTGTGAAAATACTGAATTTTTAATTTTGTTTGTTTTAAAATAAATGAAAGTGTAAGGGAATACATAAAAGCTGCTGCTAGATTTTTTTTTTCTAAGCTAAATGCTCAGGGCTGTTTTATTGAAGTGATTTAAAATATCTACAGCAACAGTGTTTAAAAATACTGTTTCTATAAATTTCTTAATTTCCTATAATTGAGCTTTGAAAATTCTGCTTATATTGGCAGCTTTATCTAAATGAGGTTCATTAGCTATTAATCACTTGTCTGATTGTTCATCTGCTTTATTTTCTACTTTAATGTGATCATGGCAAACGAGCAATCAATACACTCAACAGTCCTGATGGAGCTCAAGGGTGGGCTGGATGGGGCTTGAAGCAGTCTGGTCTAGGGGAAGGTGTCCTTGTTCAGGGCAGGGGGATTTGGAATAAGATGATCTTGGAGGTCCCACTGTTGCCTGAAAAGGCTAGTCCAAAAACTGAGACTAGTCAGGAGTAAAGGAATAAAAGGTGGGTATTTATTCAAAAGGCCCTCAAAGGTACATTTAGGGCAGACAAAGCCCCCCTAGGGGCATCACCCAAAATGGACAACGAGTCTGAGTTCTCCACACCTTTATAGGTTTGGTCCACTTGCATATCAGCATGAATTCACCAATTAAAACTTTGCAATTTCCCCCTGGCTCCCTTAGCTCGCTCCCCCCCCCTTTAGAAGCTTGGGCCTGGGCAGTCTGAGTGTCCTTGAAGAGCAAGCCCAGAGAGGCACTGTTATGTCTATAGAGAACAGCAGCTAACAGGCTATGAAGCATCTCAGAGTTACACACCAGGCAATACAGAATTTGAAAAATATAAGGGTTAAAACCTAAGGCAACACCACCAACCCAAACCAGTCTGTGGTTCTATGCCAGTTCTGAGCAGCTGAGATGCCTGTTGCACACAACTGTACTAATTACAGCACCAAAACACCGGTTTGTGTTTGGAGGCGAACTCACGCTGACCAGCATAACTCTGAGCCCAGGGGAGGTGCATGAATTGAGGGGCCTGGGGAAGACCCTCAGCTGACCCTGGTGCCGTGCCTGTCTTGCAGAACGTACGTGGAGCCGAGCCAGCTGGGCGCTGAGGAGGAGGATGGCCTGGAGGAGGACCTGCCCAGCAGCGAGCAGAGGCTGTTCTGGCACGAGGACTCCAAGCCCGGGACGCTGGTGTAGCCCCCGGGCAGCCCCTCACTCCTCCCCCTGCGTGCCTTGCACAGAGCGCGGCGACTCCGAGGCCACCTCGGGTGGAACTTCCAAACAGAACAACCAGAGGAAGCAGCCTGTTCTGCTGGGAAAGGTGAAATTCAGCCTTGAGAGGGACTGCAGCAAACTGAGAAAGTCTTACCACGAATGGCGTTTCTTTGTGAATCCGGACAGCCCACGGGAGCCAGGGCCAGCCACAGTTCATCTATGACCAGATGCAGCACTTCGTTGGAGTATTTATACTTAGCAAGCACTTTTTGGGAAGGTTGGAAGGTGTTGAAGGCAAACCTCAGTGGAAAAAGAAAAATGTGAAAAGGAGACTCTTATGGAAAAACCAGGAATTCTAGGAGCACAAGTCTGATGTCTGAAAGAAGAAGAAAAAATGAAAATTTATTCTGCCATGGCTTATGAGGACCTGGAAGGACTTTCATAGGCTTTTGAAGGATAGATACTGTGTGTGTGAGTGAGGCACAGAGTGACTGAATCAGTATTGGAACATTACTTGAAGGAAGGCTGGGGTGTTTTTTTATTACAGAGGTTTGAATGAGTCTGTCCAATTTTTGGGGTGTTGTTAAGAGTGTTTGTTAGCACCACAGGCAAGTTCTGGAAAGAAAAGGATTTGCTGACACAATATGTCGTGTAAAACTATAGGCATTTGTGAATTTGGAAACAGAAGCAGTAAACTTTGAACTCTCTTTTTCATGAGAAATCATAATTAATAATGACCCATTTAATGACCTTTCCATGGTACAACTTCACTGTGTGGAGGAGTAGGGAAATGTTCACAGTGGCTGCACGGTGACCCCGTTCATGAGGTGGCAGTGACACGTTGTTCTGCCACGGTGGGTGGAGGATCCACGGTGGGGAGCCCCAGTGCTCACACGGGGGAACAGTTTGATAGGGATGGCCAGTATTTTAAGGTGGATGCAAAGACAAACAGCCAAGTGGGTGCCTTAAAATGAGGGGCATTAGGATTGTAGTGCGAGTCACCTGAGCTGCCAGGGGCGTTGCAAAGTCACCAAGTGACAGAGCAGCGTTTTCACAGAACCATTTGTGTAGGAAAACAAACAATGCAGCTGCAGTCTTGATTTAAGAGGGATAAACCTACCTCACACCATCCATCTGTAGGAACCAACTGGCATGGGTTGTCCTGCCTGATTCCCAACAACTCGTCTGCATATGGTAAAATCTCTCTCGTTTCTCAGCTGTACCGTGCTTCAGGATTCCAGAAATGGTGCTCTTTTGTTCTTTTATACAAAGGATTAGTTACTCCTTGTTCATATTGTGAATAGAAAGGTTTCTGATAAACTTTTTTGACGTTTTTTACCAATATTCCAGAGCATGTAATATATACAGAAGGACACACTTGTTAAGCTGGTACTTAGTTGTTTGTATTATTAGAGTCGCGATTTGGAATTAAACGAACAAAAGCAAAATAAAAAATAACTTATTTCCTTGGTTTTGCATATTTGTATAGCCTTCTAGAATTGCGAAAGCTCTTTTTGCTTATTCTTTTACTACTTCTGAATTTTTTAGACCTATTATTTTGTATAGGTCAATAAACTAAAAAGTGTGCTACCAAATCCACTTCAGCATTCCTCCTGTTTCTCCTTGAGTGCTTGGAAGAGTGCAGTGTGTGTTATTTCAGGGCTTTAAAGTAAATCACCCTGGTCTGATTTCTTTTGGCCTGTGCTGTTGGGTTGAGTGAGAGGGTCAGTGGCCTTGTCTGAGGGAAGGTTGCCCCAGAGCAGTCCAGAGACTCCCAGAACAGGTCTGTAAATCAGAATTTCTGCCTCTCCATCAGTGCACTCAGCATCTCTGCAGCAATGCGGAGGTGGCCTTGTGTTGTTGAAAATACTTCTTGTTCATCTCTCCTTGTACCTAAAAATTGCCACAGCCTTTCCGATTTGTAACAGCCCTTGAGGTTCTGTTTCTCACCTGCTGGGTCCTCTTTTGAGTTTGTGTCCCATGAGGCACCTTTCTGTAAGAGTGACTCTTACCTTTCTGTAAGAGTGACTTGGGTTTTAGATTTACCAATGCTTCTGCACCCTGGACACCCAGCATTTGAGGTTATTCAGTCTCACTCTCCTTTCTTCATTTGTCATTCCCTACTTTTTGTGACATCCATAAACTTCACAACCACCACTGAATTTTACTGTTATTTCCAGGTTGCTGGTTAAAACAGGTGTTAAAAAGAACTTGCAGGCATGCCCACTAAAAATACCCCCATGTCATTGTGCTTTCTTGTTTCCCCAAATAATTTTTGAGGTTTGCAAGTTCTTCATTCATTGACTGTGCTCCCTGCTGCTGTAAACCATCAGTGCTTGGAGCAGGAAGCTGTGTTCTGAAGTCTGGTTCCTTACCCAGAGCTCATGGAATCAGTGCAGGCTGGCAGTCATTTATCAGCACTTCTCAAAGCTTTTCATAGAAAAATGAGATGTGTAACAAGGTCTGTTCCCCATTTAAAGCTTTGTTTGCATTCCTTTAATGCTGTAGCCACTGAGTTTTGTATTGGCTTTTCCATCAGTGTTCAGGATTTAGCTCAGCCCTGCACATCTGTGTTGGCACAGTGCTGGCACAGGCCTGGCCTGGCTTGCTGAGACAAGATCAGGATCAGGGTGATTTTGGATGAAGTTGGTGAGAAGGTGGGAATTTGAAGTGGGTTTGGGTTGAGGCTGGTTTGTTATATTTGGAGATACTGGGTATAAAACCTGCAGGGCCAGAGTTCAGAGCCTGATTGCAGTTTGCAGTAAGCAGGAGCTGAGCTGCAGAGGAGCTGGGAATCAAAGCAGAGTGCTGGAGCTGTAGCACTTGAACCCCTCTTGTCATTCTCTGCATGCCTGGTTCTGCAAGGGTTGTGTTTTTAGGAACTTTCATGTGGGGTGAAAGCACAGAATGAAGGAGGCACAGAAGGAGGTTAAGAATATCCACTTCTCTTTTCTCAGATGTTGCTTAGGGTCAATGTTGGGTGGCCCAGGGAGGGAGAGGGAGGGCACAGCATCCCTGTGGCACCTCCTGCCCGTCAAGGGAGCTGGTGCAGCACCCAATTTTTGCCAGTTGTTCCCTAGGACCTTTAACTTTGCCCTTTGCAGACTTCCAGCTTGCTTTGTTGCATTTCTGGAGTGATGTTTTGTTGCACATGTACGACTGTTCACAGAGACCAGGTCTGTATAATGCAGCTGAAGAGGTAATAAAGACATCCTTGTAATCATTATCTTATTTGTTCACAACTGAAATACAAATTGCCTGTGCTTTGTTTGAATTCCTATCTCATCTGTGTGTTGCCGTTTAACCACAGCCTTCCTCACCAGGATAACTGAGGACATCTAGTGCCTGACAGCAGAGTTGGAGAGAAGAGCCTTCCAGCCTCTCGTGCTCCTCAGGAATCCTTCCTGACCCTTCCACTACGAACAAATATCTAGAAATTCTCATTTGGTGTGATAAGAACAAAGCCAAGAGGTGAACAAGGTGTAACACCAGACCCACAGGGTTCAATTTTACAAACGTCTCTCTCTTCAGAAAGTTGATGCTGCTGATGGGAGTGTGGAGGGGAAATTAAACACCACTTAAATGTGTAGGTAGTGGAGCATTTCTGAGTGCTCTTAGTTAATGGATGAAGAAGAAACCTGTCCTTGCCAGGAATGCTTAAAAAGGCATTTGGGCACTGAACTAAACTAAGCTATGCATGTTGTTTTTAATTGCTGTCTGCTTTTTCTCTGCTGTTTTGAGCAGAAATGGGAGAGAGATGGGAGCAGCTGTGGAAGCTGCCACGAGCCCTCTGGGGGGGCTGGTGTTGGTCATTCCTCCAGTGCAGGGACCAGGAGGGACAAGGCTCAGGCCAGGAGCCCCCTCCCCAGCACAGGAAAATATTAAAGATCACTAATCTTTAAAATTAACTTGACTGTACTTCTGTGGAACTTTTTGGCCAAGGTGACTCAATATGTGACTCTTGCAGGTTTCTGCTGACTTTTCATTTATGGTCTTGGACTTGTTCAGCCCAAGTGTGAACAATGCAGCAGCGATGTTTGCAGCTCCTGGGTGGGTGAGAAGCCTCCACCGTGGCCCAACCCATCCTAAAATGTGTGTGGGAAATCCTGTAAAGACTGAAGGTTTGCTCCATCTCCTGGGCTTTGGGATCATTGCAGGAGAGCTGCTCCTGAGCCTGGGGAGAAGCTCCCTGTGCTTGCCTGGCACTGTCTGGATAAGTTCACACCACTCCTAGGAAGATTTCTCCATTCTACACTATTCTTCCACCTCCTTTGTGCTTTTCTGTCATATTTAATACATTTCTAAGGTATAAAAGTGAGCAGGGTCAGTTACAGCAGGGTCTCACACAAGTAGTGAAGTCTCTTACAGCAAACAGGAGGAAACTTTAAATTGTGTTATTTAATGTTTATTAGTTTAAGTATATCTGGTTTTCATGCTTTTTTTTTTTTTTCCCTCAGGTAAAAGCTCCATGTCCTTAGGAGTGTTTCATCTTGTTGGTAACAAAAATTGTACCCAATGGTGGGACCACAGGGTTGATCCCACTGCAGACCTGGACAAAGGAAGTGGTGCATTTGCTGTGTTGGCATCCACCTTCTTTCCCTCCTGTTTACCTCTCTCCTCTGCCTGCCCTGTCCTGTCACAAATTGACCAAACCCTCTTGAGTGCCAGGACAGCATCCCCAGCTTCCCAAAGAAGACACTTTGTCCCATTCCCAGCCTTCCACTAACAGTGGGTCAGGGTGGTGACACCCTGTGTGATGCTCAGCCCCCTGCCCTGTCTTGTCAGAACCTTCCCCTTCTGCCTGTCACACACAGATTCAGGGCCACGTGGATCCCCTCCCAGGGCAGGATTTATCATCCAAGACAATCACCCTGCACTCTGATGGAGCAGCCTGAGGTGACATCTCCTTCTTGAAAGAAGGGACAGTGTGGGTCCTGATCAGTGCTGGTAGCCCAGGAGGACACATGGCACAAAGGTCAGGGCCCTAAGGACAGAGAGGCAAGACTTTTAGCAAGAAGCAGCTCCTTGCCATCCATCCAACTTCGTTATCCCTGTCTGTCCCTCACGAAGGGAATCACCATAAATCCTTCAGCAAGTCCTTGACTGCAGAGGGATGTGCTCCATCTCCCAGGACATCTCCTGCCCAGTTCCAGCACAGCAGGCATGAGTCTCAATTTATATTTAATCATTAGAGTGTCATCGAAGAGCTGCAGATGGAGAAGAGTTTGCAGCCAGCCAGGGCTCAGCTGGAGTAACTCTAGAAGAAATCCCTCCACCTGTTCCCAGCCTGAGGTTAGGGAAGGACGAGCCCTGTGTGTACAGAACGAGGTGGCCACGTGGCCTTTCCAGCATCACTGCCCGTGGGCACACTGGGGTGGCAGGGGTACGAGCTGTGGGGCTGTGGTAGGTTTGGATGCTATAAAAGAAAGATACACCCTATTTTAATAGGAAGGGTGACATTGTGTCCTAGAATTACTCTTTCTCATCTGATCTGCTTGTGCTGCATTCAGTGTTTCATATAAATGTGGAGGCAATTGCTCCTTGCAAAGGTTATGATGATGATATTGCTCCTTGCAGAGTCCTTTGAGTTGTGTTATTGCAGTTCTGATTTCATAATGCTGGCCAGGCCACACTGGGAGTGAAACTATAGATTTGGCTGAAAAAGAGAGGGAGATTTTACAATTTAATTCTAGCTACTGGTTTTAGTACGAGGCTTTTGTCACTCCTGAGGTGCTGCCATGCAAACCCAGAGCACAGATAAATTGTAAGAATAAAGGTAGAGGTAGCAGTAAATAATTGCTGAATTGCACATGCTGCCACAGACAGATTCTTGCACAGTTTTGGAGGAGATTAATGTCTTCTCTGAGGGTCTGAATTTGCATTTCTGATGCAAAGTATTGAATCTCTGAGAGTGTCTTTCACGCAGATTTGGAATAACAAGCCCTGAGTTGATAATAGTAAATATTTGGGTAAATGCCCTGTGTAATGCCCATGGGTGTTGTGAGATTCACCACCGTGTTTGCCTTGGGTCTGGGCAAGTGTGACCCTCAGACAGGAGGCAGAGCTGCCCCAAGCTCTCTGTCCCCAGGCAGTCACTGGCACAGGGGCTGGGTCCCCCTTTGAGGGCCATCAGCAGCTTCAGCTCTGTCCCAAACCCAAGGTGAAGCCACACTGAGGCAGCCCAGAGCACTTTTTGGTTTTGCCCAGTGGTGAAAAGTCCCAGGCAGAGCCGTAGCTCAGTCCCTGAAGTTGTGGTCAAACAATCAACATCATGAATCACCCTTTCCCCATAAAACAACACAATTATTCATGGTCTCTCACAGACCTGTTTTGATTCGCCACAGGCTGTTTTTTACTTTTCTTGGCAGCTGTTAACACTGTGATTTGGAAAGAAGAGGTGACAAACCACCACTCAGGGATGAAAACATTCAGGTATTTAGAAATGCTTTACAAGGTCATGTAAATAACACAAGTTGGGAAAGGAAAATACCAAGTTAGCAGCAACTTCTACTGAGTGTTTCAGCATTTTGCCCATGTTTGTGCTATAAATGATACCTGGGAGCAGAAACTCCCTCCTGTAGCCACAGAGCTGCTCTGTGTAACAGAGCACTGTGCAGACCAGCAGTGTATCCCCCCTGGCTGTGGTGGGGGTGCTGCTCCAGCCACTTTAAAACATGGTCAGTATAAAAAGGCATATCTGTATTAGCTGGGGAATGGCAGGGGAGGTGTAGTGTTGTTCAGTGGCAAGCAAGCACAGAAACTCCATCTTTGGGGTTCAGATTTGGAGCATGCTTTGGCTCTGAATGGGCCCAAATAAGAAGCATCCAGGTCCCAGTGAAACAGGAGATGCAGCTCCACTTGCTTCTCCAAGGCAAAGGAAATCACCAGGCATCAACACAGTGATGATCAGAGACACGGTGAGAGACCTCAGCACAGTGAGATGTGGTGGTTCCTTGAGCTGGGGCTGCAGTGAAGGGCTCATATCCCATCCCTGCTGCTCCATCCTGTCCTGGTCCAGCCTCTGCTGTGCCTGCTGCTTCACACAGGGTTTGAATTTGCAGCTCCCTGTCAAGCCACTTGGGCAAATACCTCCAAAGTCAGATGCCCTTACTCTATTAAGTAACAAACTTAATCTGATGTATTTATATCTGGAAGAGTTTGGAGGTGTGGTGGATGTGGTTTTTCCTCGGTGTTTTTCCCACAGGGTGTCTCTCTATGACTGCTCCCATTACTTGGTGGTTGTTATTGTTAAGATCCCATCATCTGACCCTTTATAATCCCTGTATTGGGTTACAGTGCATTGCTGGACATGCCTGGTGTATGCTACTGTTTGTCAATTTTAGACTCTCCCGTCAGGCTATGAGTTTCTGAAAAGTATTGCAAGGTTATGTTATGTGGGCACATTCTCCAGCTCATTCCCCTTGCACTTGGAAATGCCATGGATTGGTAATAGAGGGAAATAAATGTGGGAGTTTTATAAACAAAAAAAAAAAAAAAAGAAAGCCAGCATTATAGAAATTGCTCTAAAATATTTGGTGACAGCATGTGTCCCATCAATTACCTTAAAAATAGAACAGTTTTAGGCACTCGAAACATGGGTTCATGGGCTGCCTCGTGTCAGATGGTGGCACAGGGGTCAGGCCCTCATGGTATTTCAGTTAAGAACTTGTCAACCTATTGGCTTTCAAGAGGGATAGGTTGAAATCTTTGAAGAAAACATGTAAATGAGAAAAAAACTCAATGAAGTGAAGCAATCCTGCAGGAGAGTTTGCTGGGTTTCATTCCAGAGCTCGTCCATATGTGAGCACCTGCCTTAAAAACAATGAGCAGTAAGTCAGAATTGTTCATTATCAAGGGCAGACCTCTTCTTCTATCAGTTTGCTCCAAAAGTGCTTTTGTTTAATGCTTGTTGGGTACCTACTTAGCATGAATTTTGAGCTGCTGCTACCTGTAGAAATTGCTCTGCGATTGCTCCAAGTACCTCTTGTCTTCTGCTGGGGCTCTGGCACAGCACAGCTCTGCCAGGGCACCTCGTGCAGCAGCTTGTTAGTCCAGGGATTCCTGAACAAGTGTCAAATTGGTGTGAAAATAGCAAGAGCCACCAATGGGATGTGGCTTTCCCGTGTTAATGAAGGTTGAGGAAATGTGTGATTATTGTGGACAGCTCTGAGGGGAACACCAATAAATGTTATTGGGAAGAAGATGGGAGCTGAGACTTGGAAATGTCTTTTAGACCCGCTGTGAGTGTGTCCTCACCTCAGGGGTGTTGTTTGTTGCTCTAATGTGCTGTTACCAGAACACCAAAACACTAAGCAGTGTGTTAGGAAAGGAAGTACATCCTGGAAACATAATTTATGGAGGAGAGACCTAAAGTAGGCAAAATGTGATACCCACCTTGGAAATCTGTGGGATTAGCACCCATGTCACCAGGGGAGGTGTCACCAGGCAGCCCCTTGCTCTGCACCTGATGGGGAAGGCATCATTCCCAGTATAATGTTTCCTAATCATGGTATTGACAAGTGATATATTTCTGCTCAGAAGAAAACTTGCTTTTTAAATACCTGTCAGTGTTCTCAGTGTCCCTGTTTTCCTTCTCAAGAGGACTTCGTGAGTTTGACTCTGCTTAACTTAGATGATCTGACAAGACCATGGCCCAAGATGGCCTGGCTGAAGATCATGGAAATCCAAGAAGGTGGCATGGGGCTTTATTTACAGTCAAGAAATTAGCAAGTGAGAAGGACTGAACAGACAGCTTCTGTGCCCCAAACTGCATCGTTTGGGAGAGTGACATACCAGCTACCACAGAGCATTGATTTATTTGATAACATCAGGAAACCATTTATGGACTCTCTTATGGACAGCAATTGCTGGGGGTTAGAGCTGCTAGAGCAGACAGATTGATGTGTGGGTCTGCTGTTGTGCTTGCTACTGCATAATATAAAACAAGGACAAGGATGTCCCTGAAATACCAAAGGGGCAAAAGGAGCCATTACATTCTTGGCTTGGGTTTTTATTATCTTTTCCTTTACCACTCACTTCGTTCTTAAATTTTTGCCCTCTTCCCTGCTGTGTAACAGCGTGGATCAAATGAAGACCTTTGGATAATGGACTTTTAATAGAGGTTAACAGAGCTTAGAACTCCATGTTTCATGTTACAAAACACAGCAAAGAGAGACCATCATTGTGCAGAGCCTATTTTGCTGCTGGCAGACTCCAGCAGAGCGTGGTTGAGATTGTGATGAGAAATATGGCTTAAATATTGGTGAGGCTTGGTTTCACAGCCTCTCTTCTGCTGTTTTGTTCCTATGGAAGTTACACTTGCAAGGTGAAGATTTGATTTGACATCCCTGCAAAGAAAATTTGAAATTCTGAGAGGAAATCTTCCTAATCCAATGAATGGCCCAAAATATGAGTAGCAAAATTAGCCACCTGTGCTACTCTGTTGTTAAAAGCAGCCATGAGCACACTGATGTTGGAGGTGCAGCTTTCTGCTTTGCTGTGTGAATTTAGAAGCCTATAAAATAATATGAACAAAGAAGGAGGCACTTCTTAGATGGAAAGGACACCTGATGAATAAAGGAGTTTGGGTAGTTACATCAGATCTGTGAACGTAGCAAGTAAATCTTTGTAGTTGCTTATTAATTCTGAAAAAAAATGGTAAAAAGTAGGAGAAGAGTGAACCTGAGAGGAACTGTCAGTCAAGATGTTAACAGTGCAAATGATGTTCATGGTAGGGACAGGCCAGTCAAGAAGCAGGGCATTGGCATTGCTCCTGGACAGACTGGATGGGAGCAGGGATGGGCTATGGGAAGTGATTCCTTTTGGGACCACTCAGGCTGTTCAAAGGCCTGGTGCCCATCCTTGCATGGACCTCTGTCCCTTAACCAGGATGTGAGGGTTAGGAGAGGTCACCAACTGAGGGTGGCTGCACTCACACCAAAACCACCTGCAATGGTCAGTCTGGGCTTAGACCTGGCCAAAGGCAGTGCTGGGCCTGTGCTCTTTGGCCCTTCTGAGACTCATTGGAGATATTATGGATACAGAGACCTTCCTGATTCTTCTTTCAGGCAGGATTTCACCTGCACACCTCACTGGTAGCACTAATGTGCCTCCATCCTCCTCCAGCCATTCCAGCATGGGGTGAAGCGCTGAGCGGCGCGGTGTCCCGGGAATCCTCTGGAACACGGGCGTCTCCTGCCTCCCTCAGTGGGGGACACACCAGCTGCACTGAAATGTCAGAAGGGTTTGCACAGCTGACAGGTTGCTGAAAATGGAGCATGGCCATAAATTCTCTTTATCCAGCCAAGTGTAGCTTAATATAGACTTAGCTGCACGGGCTGTGCCCCGCACTGAGCCCGGGAGTTGCCACAGCTCATGACCAAAACGTGAACTTGTCGGTTTAACCGAATCAACTACTGCTAGTGAGGGGGGAGAAAAAAGAAAATCCTTTAAAATTTGTGTTTCTCTTTAGGTTTATAAAGTATTAGAGGAAGGAGAGAAGAATGAACATGTCTGAACTTGGCCAAAACTCAGATGAGGACGTGTGTCCTGAGGACATCGATGAAGATGAAATCCTGGCAAACCTGTCCCCTGAGGAGCTAAAGGAGCTGCAGAGCGAGATGGAAGTCATGGCCCCAGACCCTGAAGTCCCGACTGGGATGATACAGAAGGATCAGACAGAGAAACCCCCCACAGGGAGCTTCGACCACAGGTCCCTGGTTGACTACCTGTACTGGCAGAAGGCATCCAGACGCATGCTCGAGGATGAGAGAGTTCCTGTCACCCTCTTGCCCTCTGAGGTAACAAGCAAAAAATCACAAATATTTATTATGCATCAGCAGTGAGATCTGTTTTATAGCTTTAATACCTTAACCTGCCTCGGCTTCCATCCCTTACGTAAGGTACAGAACAAACAAATTTAGATTAATCCTAAAAGCCTCATCAGTGATAAAATCCAGCTTGGATTGATGTCAGGGTTAGTAATTTTTTAATTGCTTTTCCCAAATATTTGCTTAAGCTTTTTAATAGAAGAAAATCCTAATTCTGTTTCAGTGAAGCAAATCGCTGAGAAATTGTCACCAGATCAGTTTTGGAGAATGTAACTCTAATTTGTTTGACTTTGCATATGGAAGAACACCATGTTACTTTTCCATGGAAGACTACATTAATCATATGTATTAAATTAATTAATTGACAGAATTTAATGACATACTGAAGAAAAATCCCAAACCTCTGTATTTTAATGGGGTGAAACATTGGCTAACAACCAAGCATGCAAACTCTGTGAACTAGTTCAACATTACTCAATACAGTGCTTAAATTTATTTGACTATCCCTATGACTTTGAAATAAAGTTAAGGTCATACCTAGATATCTTTCAGGATGAGGGCTACACTTAAAAATAGGTTAATAGAATTGAAACTTGGCCAGATGAAACACATCCATACTTGAACCTAAGTGAACTTAAGGTAACCAGTTTATTTTGTTTTTGTTTTAAATACCAGTGGTTTTGCTAATACACACCAACATGGTACATCACAGACTTCCCAGGGCAGGTTTCTTGGGCTGCCTTTGGAGACCAGGAGAAACCTGTGGGGTCTTTCTCCTCCTGCAACACTCATATGCTCAAAGAAACTATTTTAAATCTGAAATTTGGGTGTGGAGCTGGCTGCTGCATTCACAACTGGTCAAGTAATTCCCATATTAAACCCATCCACAACCACAGCAAAGGAGAGCCACAGCCCCAAGGGCAGAAATGTCTGGGACCATTTAGTCTGACTTTAGGTGCAGCACAAGCCATGACACTGTCCTGCCTGAAGTAGTGCAAATCTTAGGGACATAGCTTGATTTTATAAGTGTTTTATTAGCATTTCTCTGTGATGGAGGAACCATTTGCAAAAAGATGCTTGAAAAAGAAAAATCTCAGCTATCGCTGCCTCTAGAGTTGCTAGATGTTTGCAACTAATCTTATTTGGATGGTAGAAGCCCCACTGCCTCTGTGTGCAGGGGCTGGTTTCTTGTCTCTGGACTCAGAACTGAGCTAACATTTTATCTTCAGTGAGGTGCTGCCCTGGGTGTGATGCTCTGGGACTGCCACAGCAGGTGGCCTTGTTGTCCCGTGTGCTGGATGACTCCACAGTGGTCACAATGTGCCTTCTCCACTCCTCCTTGGACTGAGCAAACCATCAGTGGTTCACACTGATTTCCAATGTTATGTGGCATCTGAAGGACACTTCCTTCTCTTGTCCAAGCAATTAAAAAAACATTACACAAAATCCAGAAAGACATTTTGGATCTGAGACTTTTAAGTCCCAGAAGGGTTCAAAGACTATCTTAACATATCATTAAATATGTTCAGGATTTAATTGTCAGGACTTAATTTTGTAGGCAAAGATGAGAAACTGGTTTGCAGCCTCTCTAAGAACAAATTGTTCCTGTGTTCCCAAAAAACCTGGCACAGCCTGGACTTACAGGCAATGACACTTCTAAGGATTATTCTCTAATGTATGGGCATAGAGGGATCTAAACCCAGCTGCTGCATGTTTATTTCAGCAGAAAGTTATTGTAACAAAGCTGTTTTGCAATTATTTCAGCTGTGAGGTTTTGTCTTCCTCAGAGAAGCGCTGCAGAGGAGATGGAAGGAAAGACTGGCAGCAGTGGCGAGGTGGCCAGTGGGAGGATGCCAGGAACAGAGGGAAAAGAGAGACATTACCAAAATGAGCATGTGTCCGACTCAAGAACACAGTCTGGGGAGATGAAGAAAAATGGAAATGATAAAGAAAGAGGGGGGCAGGAGAATGAGAAAGAAGAAGCAGAGGAGGAAGAGGACGAGGAAGATAGTGAAGAGGAGGAGGAAGAAGAAGAGGAAGATGAGACTGAATTGGAAACAAAGGAGAATTGCACCAATGAGAACCATCACATCAATCAGATAATTAAGAACCCAAGTACAGAACCAGGAGAAATCAAAGAAAAAACAAATGAAAACGAAAAGAAAGTATCAAAATTGAACATCCCCAAAAAGTTAGCGCTGGATACCAGCTTCATGAAGCTAAGTGCCAGGCCTTCAGGAAACCAAACCAATTTAGAAGACAGTTTGGAGAAGGTCCGAAAAAACAACCCAGACGTGAAAGAGCTCAACCTGAACAACATAGAAAACGTCCCCAAGGAAATGCTCATAGATTTTGTCAACGCCATGAAAAAGAACAAGAACATAAAAACATTCAGTTTGGCCAACGTGGGGGCCGATGACAACGTGGCGTTCGCGCTGGCCAACATGCTGAGGGAGAACAGGAGCATCACCACGCTCAACATCGACTCCAACTTCATCTCTGGCAAGGGCATCGTGGCCATCATGCGCTGCCTGCAGTACAACGAGACGCTGACGGAGCTCCGCTTCCACAACCAGAGGGGCCTGCTGGGCCACCAGGCAGAGATGGAGATCGCCAGACTGCTGAAAGCCAACACCACCCTCCTTAAAATGGGCTATCACTTCGAACTGCCGGGGCCAAGGATGGTGGTGACCAACCTGCTCAGCAGGAACCTGGACAAGCAGAGGCAGAAGAGGCAACAGGGGCAAAGGCAGCAGCAAATGAAAGAGCAGAAGGAGTTGATAGCAATGCTGGAAAATGGACTTGGGTTGCCTCCCGGGATGTGGGAAATGCTGGGGGGACCGCTGCCCCAGCTGAGGATGCAGGAGCCCCTGCAAGCCCCCAAACCCCCTGTCCCTGCAGCTGTGTCACTGAACAAAAGGCAGGAGAACACGAGGCAGCCGCCACCTGAGCAGCCCTGCAGGGAGAAACCCGTCAGCTTCAAAGTGGTCAAGCTGAAGAAGATTCAGCGCAAAGCCCCCGTGCCAGAGTACGTGGAACCCGCCGAGAAAACCAACCTCAAAGATGTCATCAAAACTCTTAAACCAATTCCCAGGAGAAGACCTCCTCCCCTGGTGGAGATAACCCCGAGAGATCAGCTCCTCAATGACATCCGTCAGAGCAATGTGGCTTATCTCAGGCCGGTAAGTGCGGAGTGCTGGCAGTGAGGGGGGGATGGCATTCCCTGCTGTGCTCCGAGCTCTGGCTGGAAACATTGGGCATTTGGTGGGGCTGCAAATGCACCTGCACATGGCACCATCATGCTTTTGTGTCAGGCTGACATTCCTGGGATGCAGGTGGTTGTTTCCCAGCAGTACCGAGGTGTGACTTGCACAAGAAACTTGCAGCAAGCGCCAAGGCTGCAGCCTTATGCATCCCTGTCTGCATCCAGAAGGTAAAAGAAAGGAAATTCACTCAGAAGGTGAACAAACCCCACAAACTCCACCTTAGCATACTCATAACAATGTATTAATTATGATGGACACATGTTATTATAAGATGGTTGTTTCAGGGGTGCAACACGTATTAGTTTTTACATTAATCTGGCCTCAGTGCCCCACAAACCCCACATTTCTCTCTTCAGTAGCTGTGTTTTTCCTTAGTTCTCACTTTACACAAGAGAGCACTGTCACTTGGCCTACACTGAAATGCAGCCTGGACTCAAAGCCTGCAGCCCTGCTCCTGCTGCCTCATCTGGTAACAAGGAATTTATTATTTTAGTGATCCTTTGCTGCTCAATCTTACTTTTCTCCTTGTTTAAATCAACCGCAAAATTCTAGTGCTAATAGGAAAACAAGAAACTAGATCCACCAGCAGTGACGATGGAGCAAGGTTAAAGGAAGAAAGTAAAGATCCCACAGAGGGTTCTTACTTATTTTCAAGTAAATCTTTGCCACTGAAAAGTGGCTCAGTGGTCACAACTCATGAGCTCCATGTCATCATGGCTTTGAGAATCCAAGTCCAAAACTGAAAACTGCCTCCTGGTGATGCTCTTACTTGGGTAACAAATTCATGGGCCACTTCTCAAAATGCTGGCCACCAGATTTAATCTTTTGCTTTCCTGACCTCTCATATTCCCTTGTGTTTTACTGAGGTTCAAGAAATCCTTGAAGCTGACTGATGCACTTGTAGCTGGTCATGTTGATGCCTGTTTGTGTTGCTACAGCTTGAGGAAGGGGACAGAAAATCCTTTGTAATTAAAAATGGTCAAGTAGTATTTTGTAATTAATTTTTCTTTTAACACTGACATTTTAATATAGTGGGTCTAACTTTGCTTTCATTTATACCTACACAGATATAATTCCAGACAGAGTAGTTTGTGCTGATATTTTGGCAGGGGTAGGTCCTGCAGTGACCTCAGGTCCTGGTCCAGGATTAATGTGAACATTCTGTCCCCAGGGCAAGTTTTGAGGTTCTGGTTTTCTGCTGGCCAGTCCAACTTGGCTGCAGCCAGGGCCTCTCCTAAGGGCATTTCTGGCCTTCCTAGGCCAGTCTAGGCTTTGCATTTGATTCCACACCCCGGACAACAAGACCTGCTTGTGTAGAGCTCACAATTTGTGCTGGTGATGGCAGGTTGGTCCTTCATGTTCATGATCTTGGTAACTCCTTATTTACCTCAATACCCTCAGCTTCATTTCTAAAATGGAGTTTTGCTGCTTGAGCCAAGCTGGGTGTTTGTTCTATTCGTGGTGGGACTCATGCCTTGAAATTGATTTCCTGGGCATTAAGCATTGCAAACACCAAGTGGGGCATTACAAAGAAAGAAATTCCCAACCAGAGCTCCTTGAAGCTTCCAGCTGTTATATATTTACAGTTTCTGAGGGTTTGTATTAGACTAAACTGGCTTGATAAATAAGGCTGAGAAATTTCCCCTTCCTAATACTCACTGTCCTTGTCCAGGTGCCGTTGCCAAAGCAGCTGGAGTGAGAGACCAGACTGACCTGAAGAAAACAACTTGGAATCAGGACTATTCAAGTTTTGCTTACAACTGTTCCAGCAGATGTTTTCTGCAGAACCCAGGTGGTATATTCAACTCTTTGGGAACAAAGCTTGTGATACACACTTGTGTAAGTGTGGTGAAAACAGCTGGCATGGGAAAAGTCAGTGCTAAGTGTTTCAATCAGGTATCAAACAATCCCACTGCCATCTGTCTGCCAAGTGGATTTGAAGCTTCAGTTTGTCGTGGGAGTATTTTCTCAGAGGCATCAATAACCTTGTCTTTCTAGTTTGTCAGCAAACTATTTTGCTTCCACGTTGTCCTTCTGCTGCCAGATTCTGCAGGAACACGCTGTGCTTTATCTTATCTTTCTTTTCACACACATGCTACTTTATTCTTCTCTTGTCCATGAGAAATGTATTTGGTTTCCATGTATACAACTTCATTTTTTAGGCTAAGGAAACAGAAATGAAATAAAGCTCTCTCTGTAAGATGTGTGCAGCCCTTCCCTCGCTAGCAAGGCGCTCACAGACAGAACGACTGCTCTGCTACAACAAACACTGTTCAAGCTCCCTCAGCTTCAGAACAATGTCTAGTGGGTATTGTACCTGATGAATATATGAAAGATGATGCCACGTTCTGCTTTGAGAGCTGTGGTCTTCATTCCCCATGATTCACCTCTGTCTGAATGTATTCCTTAATCACAGCCACCTTGGAAAGCACCGAAATGCCATTTTAGGTCTTTCTCCACACTGTTTTTGTGGCAGGAGGATGAGCCTTCCCTCTCTCTTTGCAGGGGTATAAGAAACTCATAATTCCTCCTAGTATGATGTATGAACAGCGTGTCACACCCCTGGCAGGACTGGATTTGAGGGAGTAAAACCCACACATACACAACTTAGCTTACTTAATATTTTTGTGATTTTTTTTCTCCTCCCTTTTCATAATCACATTAAATTCTTCTGCTGTCTTTCTTGTAAAGCAGCTACAGCTTGGTTACATTCTTGTGAAATACATCCACAACAGATCAGTTGATTTGGGGTTTTTTGTTTGTTTTTTAAAGCTATAAAGTATAGGGATCAACAAAGGTTTTCCCCTTGCTCAAATGCAGCTCCCCTGCCTTCCTGTGGCTCATATTGATCCAAAGGCACAGCTTTGCAGCTCCTGGCAGCATTTCCTTCAGGTGAGTTAGTCTCTTAGCAACTTTCCCTTGGCAGGTAAATCCCAGTCCCACCCTGCTCCCCCTTCCCATGGTTATTTTAATACTCTTGTAGTATCAGCAATGTCCAGGACCTCCTCGAATCCAAGGTAGTCTCTACTATCATTAGGTCAAATTTTCATTTGTCATTTTCCTTTTGGTATCTATCACCTGATTTCTTTCCATTCTCCATCTTCCAAACTTGTAAAGCTTCTCCTCAGCTCTGCTTCTGTTTGCAACTCAAATGCCCCAGAGTTGGGAAACCAGGTTTCTATGTTGCCCAAGAGAGAGCAAGTAACTTTAAAGTATCATGTGACAGGGAAGTGATATAAAAGATGGAAGTAATTTTCATTGCAGCCCTCTCTTTTTGTAAAGGAGAGTAGGAAAGGGATGGAGCAGGGTACCTGTACAAAGCCTTCCCACGGAGCACAGCAGCAAGTGACAAGTGCACCAAGTAACTCCCCCAGAAAGCTCTTGGAGCACATTGCTCTCCAGACTGGCTTCAAGGCCAGGCTGCTGCAGCTCAGATTGCAGCACTTGGGACAGGGAAGCATAAAGGAACATATAATATAGTGCTTTACAATCTCCAATTCTAGCTGTCAGGCACCAATTACTGCTACACCCAGAAGCTGCCAAACATGTATTTCCAGGGTGTACAGAGCAGGACCTGTGAATCCCTGCTCTGATCCATGTTCTCCCACTGAGCAGCCTCTCCAGTGATCACAGGAGGAGGGAGGCAGACACACCACTAGTCTGCATGCAGCAGAGCTGGCTTCCTAGCTCTGCTCAAGGCACAGCTCCCAGTAATCCTTGCAGCAGAAATCCCTCTCAGGTAATTAACAGAAATGTGAAATCCCAGTTAAGTAAAGCAGAGTTATGTAAGAGACCAAAACTGCATGAACAAACACCCTTAGTACTCCACCTCTGTGGAGAAGCCTTTTTAAGGATGCAAGGGCAAGGCTGTAACATTTCAGCTCAGAGGTCCCTCGGGCCTCAACAAAGCTGATACAGACACAGAACAGCCAGAGCCAGCAGCTTCATCTCCAGCAAGGGTTTGCAGGGGGACAGCAGATCTCCCACCACCCCAACCATGGACACAGGCACAAGCTCAAGTTTCCAACCATTAGAATTTATTTTTCTTCATAACTGTGCAGTTCTTAAAATGCTACGGTAATGATGAAGTCATAGGCTACTATGTTCTTTAAGTGTGGAAACAGTTCTCAAAAAACAAAGACCATGCGCTACAAGTGAGGAACAGGCCATTGACTCTTCAGCTGGAATATACAGACATTTTTGATAAATACTGATCACTTTAACACTTAAATGGAATGACATGTTCAGATTTCTACACAGTTCACTATGAAAACAGCATGGCAAGTTACATAAAAGCTTCAACTTGAAGGATCCTTGCTTTTTTTGTTAAATTAATTACTTGGTTAGAAAAGAGAAATGCAATATTTGAAATGGGAGTCTCACCTGGACAACTTTCCCCCCTGTTGTTGCTAAGCTCCTGTTATCAAGGTGATTCCATCAGAGCTGGCAGTTGTGTACATATAAAAGAATCCCCCACACTGCTTTCAACATCAGGAGTTTTAACAGGCAAATATCTTCATGAATTTGTAATGGGTTTTCAAAAATTGTATCTTGATATTTATTGCTTTTACTTGTAAACCTGAAATCCAGTTTATTCCTTTGAGGAGTGTTGGAAGTACAGAGTCAACAGATGCATGTTTGACCTGTATCTTTGCATTCTGGGTAAGAAGAAAGAAAAAGATGTCCCATGCTCCAGAACACACATACACCTCCATCTACAAACAGCCTGTACAGACTAAAGCAGGTAAGTCCTAAAGTAGCAATATTTAAAAACATAAATGGGGTAGAAACCCAGCTCATCCAACCTATCTGCAAACCTTTTCTCCCGTGCTTGGCCAAGGTTTAGCTGGTACACAAGGAAGTCTGGCTCTCCTACAGAAGAGAGCAGTTCTGTAAATCAGGATTTTAGAGGGACTGAAGGTAAATGCTACTGGGCCTGGCAGGCAGTGCCATGTATACTCTTCATGCTGACAGCTATTTAGACTGTTGCATGGCTGCTAAAGGAGGGCTGTGAGGTGAGGACAGGAACCCAGACTGGGTACAAGCACTGCACAGTTTTACCACTTGCCAAAGCTGGTAACGTGGTCTCTGCAACACAGAGCACTCCAGGGAAGGATTTGGAGGATGCAGGAGACACCTACTTCTGATACATTCCAGCTCACCTGAGCATCACCAGGCTGAAGATGCTACCCAGCATAACCTGGCTAAACTGCAGTATTTTAGAACTGAGATGAAAGGGATGTTGCTTTAATAGACCAATTTGCTACAAGACAGTTTGAGAGACTGCATTCCATAGGTTTCCATCTCTTCCTCCTCTACCCCCAGAAGAAGAGACAAGCAAACACGGTTAAGTTAGTATGTATTTGTGTAAACACCAGAACATTTTGCTATACAATAGAAAAAAAGTTGCTGTTCTTATGTTCTTAGAGGAGCCCTGAAGACCTTGGAATACCTGTATCCTGCAACTATTAACCTGTACCACATGCATTTCCTGTTTTGTACATAAACTGAAAGCAAGCTTGAACAATAGTAAATAGCAACTACACTCCTGCAACAGGTAGAAATGCCCCGTTGCAGCTGCTTACTCCTTCACTTTGGATATGTAGTCAGCCAGTTTGTTGATACTCTCCTCTTGCTGTTCTAGAGCATCCAGTATGAAGCCCATTGGGGTCTTCTTCAAGCCTATTCCCTCCATCTTGTTCTGCAGCTTGTTCTGTATGTTCCGGAGCCTCAGGGAAGCGTGGACAAACATCACTGCATGGCAGAAACACACTCATGAATTGTTAATGCCCAAGGAATGCAGCACTCAACACACATTTCAGCACCATGACAGCACTGCAAGGTGATGATGTATCAATGCCTGCTTAAGTAACCACAGGTACCTATTTAATAATAACATTAAAGATGGCAAGTGCTGTTTTGGGTCCCCACCCCCACAATTCTCTTTTGGGACCGCTTAAACAGAGGTAGCAAAGGCAACAGCTGATTTAGACTCTGCAGACTTGCTTGAGAAAGCTCACATCACACAGCTCTAGCCCCCAGAGAACAAATACTCACAGAGGAGAGGAAGTGTGATCCCAAACATGAACACCATGACATCTCCCAGGTAGGAGATCAAGAAGTAGCTAGACAGCATGATGGCCACCACAAAGGTGGTTGGGTACTGCTTCTTCATCTTGCGCAGTATGTCCTTGTTGTGTGACATCCACACAAAGCCCAGGAACACCAGCACCACCACAGTACCACCAATGAGCATGTTCAGGGGACTCAGAAATCTGCAGAGGGAACAAAAAAAAAAAAAAAAAAAAAAAAAAAAAAAAAAAAAAAAAAGAGTTCAATTTCAGAACCTTCATGACTTGTGCCGATATAGGAACAGCAGTACCAGGGAGGTCAGTCACTGAGAAGGCAGTTGCTGCTGTCAAGGCCTTCACTAAAGTCTTCAGCAGGAGCTAAAGGAAGTAAAAAGTGCAACTGAACAAGAAACCCTTAGCACTGAATTTAGATAATCTTTGTCTTTATGTTCTCTTCCTGAGCTTGGCTCAGGATGATGAGTTTCTGCAGCACATCAGCATAAAAGCACTTCCCACTAGGACCCTCTTACCTCTGCAGTCAACTCATTTGATAATCTATCTAGACTTAGCATATCCAGAGAGCAGATGGAGCCAACAGTTGCCTTCTCCCTACCCATGACCAGAACCAGGTTCAGCCTCTAGGCCTTCAGATGAACTAGCTCTTCATGGTATCTTGTCTAGGTTTGCAAAATGGAAAAGGTAGAAGAACACTGAGTAAAGGGATTTACTTCTCTATCTCTCATTTCTGAATAAACCTTCTTCTTGGTTTACACCCGAACAAAAGAATTGTATGACCCTGCAGGAGCCAGGCACCATCAGCACAACACACAGAAGCCCAGTCCCAAGCAAAGCATGCCTAAGAGTCAGGAGGAACTAGAGTATGGGATAAAGGCCTTACAGGAGGAAGAGCCAGGCCTGGCAAGAGAGTCACTGCTGGGGTTTGTGTTCTGTTATTGTTATCAGAGTTACCAAGCAAACCAAGCCATCGAGTGGATCAGCTCTGGACTATAAACAGCAAGGTCCTTTTTTGGATGAGGCCAAGAAATGTCACCTGCTCAAACCACTTTCCCAAGTATTTAGAGCTTATTCAGAATCAAGCTTTCAGCAGTGACTTTGCTGAGCTTCTCTCTGTACTTGCACAGAGTCCAGGCTCTGTGATATTTCACTTATCTAGTAGTAAGTGATGTGAATTCGTGTGCATTCTGATTTACTGGCTTGTACATGCACTGATCTGATTACACAGCAGCTGAGGCCTCTGGGCTATTACAACTATGGCAGCAGCAAAGCACCACCCTGACAAAGGCAGACATGCTCAAGATTTCCTCCTGCAGACTTTGCAGCTCGTCCTGCAGCTCCAAAGCTGCCAGGCCCAGTGAGTCACCACTGCTCCCCACCGCTGAGGATGTTATGGTTTGTGGTCTGTGCTTCACGTCCGGCCCAGGCAGAAGAAATCTGCTGCTGGGCTGGTATTGCCAACACTCTACCTGCAGTGCCAGGGAGCATTTTCCTAGAGAAGGAAGAACCCCCAAGAATAATTTCAGAGTGAGGACTGGCCCTTGATTCTCTAAGGCAGTTGTGCCAATAAGAGACGGGACAACTGAACAGAAAAAGATTAAAATTCAGACTAGTTCCCCACCTGCTTCTGCTACTCATGCTAAAAAGCCAACTGGGCTTTTTGGAAGTGGTGACAGGGCAGGCTTGCTTGTTGCATTTGAGTCACTCCCTGTAGCCAGCCAGATTATATTTAGCTCTGAATTGTCAATCTAAAGTTTCCAGGCTGGAAAAAGTGAACGGCATTGCTCTGGAAAGAAATCAGTTTCATCTGTGCTCCTTTGCAGCAGGAGGGTGACTCATGACTGGACCACACTGGTGCCTGGTTTATATATGTACTACTGGAGATTCTTAAAGCAGAATTCACCTCCACACCACAGCTATCTCAGAGCAGAAATGGCCAGATGTACTCACACAACTCACAGCATCTCTTTTTCATTGCCAAAAATCCATGGACAAGATAATTCTGGAAGCAACAAAGAGGGATCCTTGGGAGAGCTCTGCTCTACATTTTCCATGTGCCTGGTCAATACTCTCAAAGCCTTATCATCCCTGCTCTTCCCTCTACTCCTATTACAACTTCAGAAACTAGTGGTGAAGAACTATCCCTCCATATTTATAAGGAAGAGACCAAAGCCTTCTCTGCTCTACACTTCTTTCTGGTATTACACAGGTTCTGTATAACTGAGTGGCTGTAAGGGATATGAAGGGGGTGGGGGGAGAATGCATTCAGAAGATCCCACTTTTCTGAAGAAAGTGATTTGAATTACATGTTTTCTGAAGTGGGCTGCATTCCAAGGCACACAAGGGAACAGTGAACAGAAGTATCAAGTGAAGGCATTCAGAGCCCCACGAGCACAGATGGAGACTGCAGTTGCCACTGAAAACCAGTATTCAAATTATCAGCCATGTGTCCACAGACTTCACTACTGGTGATTGCAGTGCTGGATTGGGTGTCACATGCCAGAGCCACCCTTTACTGCTTGAATCGCCCACAGCATAACTTACAGCACTATCTAAGATTATCCTAAAAATTCATACATAGAACATTCTTCTACAACAATGGTGTTTTTCGGGAAGGCAGACCTCCATTATCCAGTTTCACTCAGATCTGCTGGCACGCTGCTCTCAGTAACACAATAGCTACAGACTAAAAAGGAAAAAACATGGATATGTAATTTTAGAGCACCAGAGAGTGGGGGGAAAAAGAGCTGTGTAACAGCCCTAGAAGTCACCTTACAGTTAAACCACCAATATTGATATTAGCCTTATTTATACAGAGGTCAGAACACAATAGGACAAATTTGTGCTCAGGCAGGAGGCTGGAAGTCTTTCAGAGCTGCAAAGACAAGGTAAGTCACTAGCCATTAAGCATGTTACAAGATACTTTCTAAATATAATTCCCTTAGCAGGGATTTATGAGACCTCTCAAATACCTAAAAATGTAATGCACAGAACTAGCAGCATGGCAATGGTATGGTGACTTGAGCTGACACTGCTCAGATGACTTAGGGGAAGCAAAACTCTTTTAGGGTTGGCCATAAAACCCACTAACTTCTCTGACCCTGAAAGCAGTCAGTGGCAGGGCTAAAAGCATTGGGGGGTGCTAACATCCCAGAGCACCCCAGCTGGATGATCTCCTTGGTTCTCTGGTGACCAGGTACAACCCTGGTGGGATGCTGTGACCTCCAGTACAGCTGGGACAGAGTGGCAAGGAAAAGCCATCACCCAGATTCAGTTTCAACAGCGTCACAGTGTGGATTTGCCACCGCCCTCCTTGTGCAAACAGCAGGCTTCCTTCAGCGTCTGCCTCGATACAAAGTAAAGAGACAAAGAATACAAATAAAAGAAAAGAAACAAAGAAAAGAAACATCCTGCCTGGCTGCAGGGACACAGGCATTGTCCTGTGCCAAGCAGGGCTGCAGGACACTTTGTATTCGTGGAAGCAGCCTCAGGAGAGCAGAGATGCTGGGAGCTGGGGTGCAGTTGTACTGGCAGCTACCCCTGGCCAGCAGAAACAGATGAAGATCAAATACTTTCTTTTTTTAAACTAGATTCATATTTCTAGGCTCTGCCCTACATGCATCATAAGACAGGTTAGAATTCTCACATAGGAGCAGGAAAATCCAAAAAGCTCTGCTTTCAGTGAGTTATCACATCTCCTCTTCTTGTCAGGTTGTTTCATACCTGCACGCTTGTGCACAGCAGGAGAGGGGGAGGACATACAGCTGTACCACAGGGAAAAAAGAGCTTGGCAAGGCACAGCTTCTGTGCAAGACAAGTAGCCTCAGGCAGCACCAGCCCAGAAATAGGATAGGCCACAAAAAAAGCAAAAGCAAGATAGCTCCATCCTCAAATTATCTCCATTTTACATGACTGTCTCGGGGTGATTATTCAGCAGTTGCTGTCACATCTGTTTCTTTTGCATGTGACCAGGCAAGTCTGAACAAAGGCACTAAGTAGGAGACTGGCAGTCATTGAGTACCACATTTTTTCACTTACAGCAGCTCAGTTAGGCTGAAGTAAGCATGAAAATTCCTTTTTAGAAGGCCTTTTCCTCCACCATGGCCCAAGCAGTGGGCAGGTTAGAGCATTAAAATGCTTCCTTCCTAATTTGTATTAATTTAAAAAGAGAAAAGATGAAGTTCTGCCTCCTCTCTCCCTGTACTTTGAGCTTCACTGAGGTTATACAGCTGTAACTAGAGGTAACACATAAGACTATAAATAGCATGTTGTCTTGGGTGGATAGCTCTCAGCATCCATGGATTTAGCAATGCTTCTGCACCTACTGTTGCTCACTTGCATGGCTTTGAGGAGACAGATTCCTTCCTGCAGAACTGCCAGACCTTTGTCAAGTTCTGCACCAATATTATTATGTAACATTTTAAAATGATGTGTTTTGCTTGCTCATTCTTATCCTTTCATCAGGCATGAGAGAAATGAAACATTTTGCTGCTCTGGAGTCTTTGTTTCAGCAAAGGGAATCACTGCAAGTACATCAGCTAAGGTAGTGGTCAGGGGGAGAAGGAAAAGGAAGAAAAATGACACAGTCATTAACTGGGGTTGTACAGATGGACAGCAGATGTTTTAAAGAAGTGGCAAAGGAAAGAGACATGAAACCCCAGGCTGCAAGGAGAACATTATTCTATAAGAGAATGAGCACTCTGATGTTCATTTAGATGCAGCACTCTGAAATCCAGCATGCTTTTTTAAAACTGTCAGATTTAGAAGCTCATTTTTAGCAAGTACATGGCAACAAAAGCCTAGATGAAATTACATTAATTTAAGTAGTTAAGTTTGAACTATGTGACAGAGAGGCCTTGTTGGAGTAGGTGGAAGAACAGACAAATTCCACTTACTATCCAAATTGACTGTTTGAGGGGAGTTGCAAGATGTTCTGGGAGGCACCGAAGGCCCTGAATTTAATAAAAATTCACACAGGACTCACAATGACCAGGCCCTGGCTCGGGGTAAGAATGGGGAGTCCAGTTCCTCTGTAACTGGGAGAAAGGGCACAATTTTGTACAGATCTTGGTTTTTATCAGCAATCTACTGCAACAGAGCTGTAGGGGGAAAAAAGAAAAAGCAGATAAGTCCAGAACCCTTCTTAAAGGAATTTGCAGGGAGGGAATGTGGAACAGACAGGGTTGCTACCACCAGCCTGTGTTTGTAAAGTGGCACTAATTCAGGAGTTTTAGTTTCTTGTTCACTGATTTATTATTTTCTACCCAGTCCTGTAGGCTGAAAGTAAAATCTGTATTACTGCAAAGCACAGAACTTCATTTACATGTAACAGTAGCTATGGGAAAAGGCACATGGAGGGAGAAAGGCAGGGGCCCGATGCAGTAAAGATCATTCCAATTGCACTGTGCTCATGGTAAGGTTATTCCACACCTTGTAGAGAAAAGGTAAAAGGCTGGAGAGGTCAGCTTTGTAGTAGGAGGGACAGTAAACTGAAGCTGTGGCAAAAAGCACTGCATTTCCAGTATCAAGAAAGCTCTAGGCTATAACTCCTGTGTCAGCCCAGCACAACCACAGCTACCAAGTATTGCAATAGCTGAAAATATTATCTTTGCATTGCAAGTCTGTCTATATAATTAGATGGTTTATGAACAGGTAGAGTTGGAGATGGGCTAAGTTTAGTTTTGATCACAGGAAGACCACTACATTAGTGGTTCCAATAATCCTGCCCTTAGGCCTGGACACAGCCCTGGAGTTCCTAAAAAGCCATGATTCACCATTTATCACTCAGGGATCCCTGCCCATTATAGAATGAAGTGCAAGACAACTTAGTCATCAATTTAAATTTATCAGGAGAACTTTCTTTACCTTTCTCCCAAAGCCACAGTCTGGCCAAATAAAAATTATTTTAATAAAAATAACTTAATACATTTTCTCTATTGAGGTTTTTTTCAACTTCCTTTAGAGTTCTTCTCCTATCTAATTTTACTTCAGCATCATAAAAATCAGGTTTATCATATACCAAGGCTCTAAGACATGCAATAAAAAATATTTTATCTAAAGAGCCCCCTCCAGGTATTGTTCATCCATAAGTTTTCAACTCAAAGGGTTATCACTCAAGATACTGCAGTTCTGACATGAGTTTTCAACTTCTGTGGCTCTCTTCCTTCTCCACCGCCCACCTCAGCTCATTAGTAGGAAAAAAGTGGGAGACAAATCTCCATTGATCTGAAGAAAAGCAATCAGAGTTCAAAAGGAGGAATTTAGGAGAGTGAGCAAAAGCTGCTGCCATCCCTGTTTTCTGTCCAGATACCAAAATTGTTTACATTCTTTCCCCACCTCCTTGGGCAGAAGAGCTGTCCCCCTGCTTTTCCAGGGACACTGTGATTTACCTGTTCATTGAGAGCTGCTTACAGCATTGTGCTGCTAAACAAGAGTAAATGAGCACAGGAATCTAGAACAAGGTGGTAGAAGAACAGCAAGACCATGAAAGTCTCATTTTCCAGATCACAGCAACATATCCCCACCAAAATCAACAAGAACAAAACCTATGCCACTATGCTGAACCCAAACCCATCAAGAAAAAAATGCAGGATTCTGAGCCTATCCCTCCACAGAGTACAGGTCAAAGTTCCCTGTGAGTCAGAGAATCTTTACCAACTTAGATGCTGGGTCAACAGCTTCAGAAGCCCTAACAGGATGCAGAATGCTTACAAAAAAAATTGATTCAGGGGAATAATTTTAAGCCTCTGCAACATAAGAGATAAGATGTACTTCAGCCAAAGCCACTCTGGCCTGGTGGCTGGGCAATTCTCCAATTTAAGCATTTGCGTGTTGTCTGTTGAGAAGAGTAGAGTATTCCAATTTCCATCTTAAAAGCTTAATCATCAGTTTCTGCTGCATGTCTTGCTTAAGAGCTTTCTGACCAAAGATCCTAGAGTAATACCTGAAGTAGACTTTGATTCAGAGGATGATTATAAGGTTATTTCCTGACTCCCTTCAGGAATGCTGGGTGTGACACAAATTGTACCAGCAGAGGGTCCTACCTCGAAGGTCTCAATCCTGCCCACCAAAATGAAATGAAGGGGTATCTTATTTATTTTATAGTGAAATTTATTCAGTACGGGCTAGCTCAGAAAGAAGAAAGGCTTGCCCTGAGCATTATTTCAGACCTGTGATAGAGAACAGAATTTGTCTATGCATTTTTTTACATTCAAAGCTGAGCGTGTCAGCCTGAGCAGCCCCGCCGGGCAGGTTCGGGAGGAAGCACGGTCGCTGCGCAGGATGCGGCTCCGTTCTCCGCGAGCAGCGACATCCCGCACCCCAACCATCCGTGTCCGCTGCCTCTGCCCTGGGCACAGGGCTGGAGGAGCCCACGGCAAAGGGAGATAACAGGGAATCCTCAGACCGGTTAGACCCCCAATACACACATCACAAACCCGACCGCCACCGAGTCCCCCCGCCGAGGGAGGCTGCAAACCGGGACTCTCCATCTTTAAAGGACACCAGAGCTTTAAGAAGAGGCGGCAGGGGAAAAGGCGGAGGGCAAAAGAGAAGGAGAAAGATGGGAAAGGAGGAAAGGGGTAAAGAGAAACGGAGAAAGGAGGAAGGGAACAGGCAGCTTCCCCGACCCTGCAGCCCCACACCCCGCCCGGGGCCGGCCCGGGCCCTTTCCCGTGCCCCCGGAGCGGATCGCAGGTGCTCCCGGCCGGGCCCCGGGGCCGCCCCCGCCCTGCCCGGGCAGCGAGGCCGCGCACTGACCCCACGATGGAGACGAGCGCGGCGGCCACCATCAGGTAGTTGGTCTGGTAGTAGAGCAGGTTGCTGACCACGCGGTTGTTCCATTTCGAGATGTCCTTGAGGTCGGGCAGGGCGAAGCGGTCCGAGCCGGGGAAGAAATCGTCCCAGGCCCGCAGCGGGGCCACCTGCACCTCCATGGCCGCCGCCGCCGCCGCGCAGGCTCGGGAGCGCCGGGCACCGCCCCGGGGCGGCTCCGGCACCGCGGCCCCGGCTCCGACACCGACACCGACACCGGCACCGACACCGGCCCCGCTCCGGTCCCGCCCCGCCGCTCCGGCTGCCGAAGCCGCCAGCGAAGGAGCAGCAGCCGCACAGGCCACAGGCGTGTCCCCGCCCCGGGCTGGCAGCTGGCAGGGGCGGCTGTCAATAATCGCTGTAAATGCATTGTTCCTTCAGCAAGCGGCGATGCACGTTGGGCACTCACGTGGCGAAACCACTTGGCAGGATCAGTGAAGCAGGGGATGGGTGGGGAGGGCACCACGGAAAGTGTCAGCCCCAGCCAAGGGGCGCTGCGGGGTGTCCCCAACGCAGGGGGCTCTGCTAGGGGGGCTGGTGTCTGCAAACTGAAGTTTCTCACCTTTTGCAAACGTAACTGATGTCGTCTCATAATTTCTGTAACAGAAGTTGCCTAACGAAGAAAAGAACTTTGGGTTTCAAGTATTGCGTAAGATTACATCACCTAAATAAATATGCATTAGGTAGGCGGGGAATATGTATTAGATAGGCGGGTTCATGTAAATTTTGCTCTATAATAGATGTAACATTTTATCCCTTGAGATGCTTGATTTGTGGAAACTTCCACCTTGCACCCTGCACAGAATAAATAATGTCTTCTTTCTAAATTAGGCTGTCTGTGTTTAGAGAGCCCCTAAAATCGGCAGCAGGGTGACTGTGTGTCGCGGTAACGACACGAAAGAAGGAGACAGAAACCTCTGGAGTGAAGGAATAAGTTCTGGGCTTCCCCACCCATCTTTATTATATATGTGCCTTATAATTCACTGTGTATTGGAGGAGACAAAGGGCCTCCCCTCAATCACACTGGTCAAAGGAAATGTCCATCAAACTTCTGTGCCCAGGAGAAAGGAATGTAAATAAAAAGATATAGTTACAATAACATGACTACGTTTACACAGAATGTCTGAGAAACTAGTTACAAAAGAATGATAACATCCAGAACTGCAAAAGTCAGGGCAACAATTGTGCCTTTGGAGGGAAAGGATGGTGGCAGCAGCCGTGGTGGTTTGACCCCAGCAGTCCATGCCAGAACACTTGTGCTTTCAGGCTTTCACACTTCACCTTCCACGGCTCAAGCTCAGGCTGGCTCTGTATGACACAGCACCCTGGGTTCGCTGTGCTACCACGCCAAACATCAAAATCTTTCTCAAAATGCAATATAGCAGTAACACAAGAGGCTGGCACCTGCTTCTCACAGCTTGATCTGAGGAGGATTTACATCCCTAAAGTCTGGGAGCCTGAGACTTAAACACAACCCATGATATTCCTGCTCATCTGCTTCCTGGCCTGCACTGGTTTATGTGAGGTCCCTGTCCAGCCCCTGCCCAGGGAGAGCTGATAAGGCAAAAGCCCAAGCCTGATCCCACCTCCACGTCTGGGCTCCAGCCTTCCTGGATGCTCTAAGGCACTGTGATCTTCACACACCTGTCCCTGAGGATGCCTCTGAGGCTTCCAGGATGCTCTGGGTCCAGAGGAGGCCACCAAGATGATTCAAGGTATGGAGCACCTCTGCTATGAGGAAAGGCTGAGAGAATTGGGATCGTTCGGCCTGGAGAAGAGAAGGCTCTGGGGTGACCTAATTGTGGCCTCCCAGTACCTGAAGGAGCCAACAAGTAAGATGGAGAGGGACTATTTACAAAGGCCTGGAGTGACACGACAAGGGGGAATGGCTTCACTTTGATGGAGAGCAGGTTTAGATTGGATACTAGAAAGAAATCCTTTCCTATGAGGGTGGGGAGGCCCTGGCACAGGTTGCCCAGAGAAGCTGTGGCTGCCCCATCCCTGGAAGTGTCCAAGGCCGGGCTGGACGGGGCTTGGAGCAAC
>VZRZ01008145.1:37683-50842 GCA_013398175.1 Climacteris rufus | reverse complement strand
GGGCCGGTCCCTGCCGTGCCTCCCGGCCATTACCGCCCCCACGGCCGCTGCCCCCGCCCCTCGCGGGGCACTGTGGGAAGCAGAGGGAACTATGGCGGATGGTGAGGAACCGTAAGTGCCCTGTATGTGTGTGCTCGGCCGGCCCTGCCCCGGGCCCGGGGTTCCCTCTCCCTCCTCCCCGGTCTCTGTAGCGCGATACTGACCCTTCTTTTATTCTCTCTCTTTTAGGGAGAAGAAAAGAAGGAGGCTAGAGGAGCTGCTGGCGGATGGGTTAGTGCGGGGCTGCGGGCGAGCGGGGCAGGGGCAGCGCTTGCTGGGGCGGGGGTAGGTGAGGGCGAGCCGCAGCCCCGCAGGAGCTGAGGGCTGGGAGGAGGCTGCGGGGCCCGGGGGAGGCGCGGGCAGGGAGGAGGGAGCCCCAGGAAAGGGGTCGTAGGTGGGGTAGGGCCCTCGGGCAGGGAGAGGAACCTCCGGGGGAGAGGAGCGAGGGCTCCCCCGGGGCGGGTGGGGAGTTGCGGGCTCGCAGCTTGGCATGGTGTGCTGAAGAGCTTGGTGAGGAGAGGGGGAAAAGCTGCCTTGCCGGTCAGGGACCCGGGACGGCCTCTAGGCTAGAAGCAGGTGACTAAGTTTTGGCCGAAAATTAAAAATTCACGCTGCAGAACTGTTGTCTCTGCTCATTAAAACTTTCAAATCTACGCACCTGCCTTAAAGGCCGTGAAAACTCATGTTGAGAAGTCTTTAACATCATCTGCTTCCATCCCTTAACTACTCCATTCCATCTGCTTGTGTCCCTCGTCCCAAGGATGAGCAGGCGGGGCCTGCCGGGGCCCTGGCAGTGCATGTGTGTGGGGATGAGGGTCACAGAATTCCCTGGGCGTGTTGGATGGGAAGGGTGCATGCCAAGACCCTCAAAAGCATGGAGCTTTGGAGCTGGGGAGGTTCAGGGAAAAGGCTGAGCTTAAAGCAACAGAAGGACTGTGGTGCTCTGATGTTTTCAGCAAAATTAAAATGAAAATAACTTGATGAAATAAATAAGAGTGTTGTTAAACTCGTATGATACCTTGCCGTGCTGTAACAGCACAAAAAAATGAACTCTTGAAAAAGCTGTCTCTGAAATGAAACATAAAATCTCAGGTTGAGTTATTGATGTTTTTCAGATCTCCACAATGTCCAACCCTCTAAAAACCAGCCTGTAGTGTAATTCCGAAAGTGAAACTAGATTTTACCGTTTTTATCACTTAGGAAGGAAAATACACATCTAAACAGAAAAGGAGTGCCGCTGCTTAATGGCTGTTTGTAGGGACTGTGTAACAGGATAAAAAAAAGGTTCTTAATGTCACCAAACACAGCTTCTACACTCATTTCCAGGAAAGCTAAACACTATAATAACCATAGAAGCAGTTTTTGTGATGTCTGTTAACTCATTTTATTTGGTTAAGTGAGTGCTTAATGTTCCTCCTGAAATCCTGTGTACAACAGATGAGGGATTCTGCAGAGGGAACGTTGTGTTTATTCACATTTCCCTTTATGTGAAATATGTATATTTTCACATTATTTTGAAAACTGGAGGAGGCATAAATGTGCAGCTGAGGTCAAAAGTCCCTTATGGATTCAAATAGTTCTTGTAGATCTTACTTAATTGCTCACATAGTAATTAAATTTCCTCAACAATTAACCAAGAAAGAATTCAGTCTGCAATCAAAATATCATAGAATCCTAGAATGGTTTGGGTTGGAAGGGACCTTAAAAGATCATCTTGTTCCAACCCCCTACCCAAAATATGGGTGAATTGTGATTTATTTATTCCTTCAGTCTAGAGAAGTTTTTCCCTGTTACTGAAAATCTTTTGCAAAATCACTTACCTGTAAGTTAAGTTATTAGGGACATACTGTGTTGTCCATGTTCTGAATTCTGTGAAGATAAAGGAATTCACTCTGGAAGTTTTCACTACATTTTCCTTTTTTGAAATGAGTTACCAGGAAGTTATAATAAATTCTGAACATCACCCAACAGTTATTAGACAAGTGCTTTTCAAAGTGCATCACAGGATAAAGCTGATAACACTTTATCAATGGTGGCACATCCTTTCATATTCAGGATTGGCAGAGCTCTTTTATAATGAGCTTAGTTTTATATTAACATAGAACATAATCATGTTTATTGAGTCAAACTCCTATTTAATAGGGAGGTAGGTGTTGATCTTACATTAGAAAATTACTTGAGAGCTGATAATGAACTATTCCAGTAAGTGTCTTACCGATTTTAATCTTTATTTATGTACTATTAAAAGTGACCTGCAGATGCAGAAAAAGGGTAGTGGAATATTTGCTGTAAAATTTTGTCTTGAAAATTTAAAGGAAGATAACCGCAAACATTCCTTTTTTCAAGTGAGACTGTTACTGCTGACAGGCTCAGGGATGACTGAAAAATGGGGCAGTTCTAATTCCGTGGTACCAATTGAGGGTGAAGAACATTTGAGATTTATATCTTTTTAAAATATTGTTTACATAAACTGCTCTGAACATTCAGAGGACAATGCTGGGGCATGTTACTGTAATTTATTCAGAGCCTCACAATGGCATTTACAGACTGATAAGTCAAAACAATGATACAAGACTTGACTGATGAAAAAACAATCAGCCTCAAATGCTAAAGGAAGAAGTTCTTTTTCTTTGTCCTCTTTAAATATGAGGGAAATAAAACTATTAAGACTAGACCCTTTTTTCACTTCAGGTCAACTTTTACTAGTAACAGTTAAATCAGCAGGTTTATTGAAATGCCTGGGTTTTTTTCCCCTCTGCATATTTGTATTATTGCTGTCTAGTTCCACAAATAAAACCCATTCATGCAAATGTTCGTGTGCATACAGAATATGCAGATGCATTTGTATGAATGGTCCATCATTATAGGTGTTCTTTAAGTAGAAGAGTTGGAGGTGTGGCTTTTTCTCTCTGGTTTTGCAGCTGAATTTACTGTGTTCTGTGCAGAATGGCTGTTGATGGTGGGTGTGGGGGCACTGCAGACTGGGAAGGTCGCTGGAACCATGTAAAGAAATTCCTCGAGCGATCTGGACCATTCACACATCCCGATTTCGAGCCAGGCACTCAAGTGAGAAACTTAATTTCAATCAAATATCTGTAGAGTGTGTTGCAAATTAATGTAAACAGTTCATTATTGACCACCAGCCATGTGTGAATACTAAAACTGCATGAAAAGCCTGTGTTGTAATCAATAGAACGTTGTGGTCCTAGGAGAACGTTGTGTTCTTTTTATAAGTTTGTGTTTCTAAGCTGTACACTGTCAACTCCAAGCTTGCTGTTATCATATTTGAATATATAACAACGTATGAATTATGCTGTCTTTGAGTTTCACATGAAAAATAGCAGCCTTTATCTCAATTTTTAAATCATTTATAGAGTGAGAAATTTCTTGTAAAGAGGAAATTAATGTTAACATGAGTACTTTGAGAATTGGATAAGATGTTTAGTAGGCAAAAGCAAAATTTAGACTTTTAAGTATTTCTTCTGCTTTTGTTGTACACTTTCTTTCAGAGCTTACACTTGAAAGTACCTTTTTAATGTACTGTTCCATTATTTACTGATTGGAGTGTGGGGTCTAGTAGAACAGTTCACAAAAAGCAATTCTGTACTTAACATTTTCAATCCTTTTTGTCCAGCAAGGTTGTCTGTTTAGATTTATTTTGTATTATCTTTCAGTGAAATATTTGAAGAAGGAAAAAATCATCTCCTTAAACCTTAAGTAATAAGTAACCTTAAACCTTAAATAATAAAAGTGGACCTTTTTTTTTCATGGTCATTATTAAGATAAAGAGGATCCTGATATCAACAAAGGCCTTGCTTTTCTCTAAATGGGGATATAGGAACTGCATGAAGTCAACAACTGATTAAAGTCCAATATGCAAATGTAAATTTGCTTTATCTATAACTCACTAGGCACTGAAAATTTATGGTAATATGTTTGTAATGATCATGAAACAAAGGACAAATTGTATTAATTTTTTGTTTTATGTTTTCTGCAGGCCCTTGACTTTTTGTTAAGCACATGTAAAGTACTGGTTATTGGAGCAGGAGGATTAGGATGTGAACTCCTGAAAAACCTGGTAATTACTCAGTTTCAACCCTTTCCTTGACGAAACTATCTTTTTTAATTGGCTAGTTTTGCAGTTTTGATTGCATATAGCTACTAGAATTCTAAGTACTAATCAACATGTGTAAAATACGTGTTGATACAGACAATAAACACGAAGAATGCACTTGAAAGGTGGTGTTCTCACGTTGCAGGTTATTTATTCAACTGTCTCAGAGCTTGTCCTGAGGGACAACACGCTGCTGTTTATGAAGCATGGCCAGAAGTTCATGTGCAGCCTTACATGCTGTCTGTTGTTGATGATTTCCCCTAATTGCCTTATCTATGGAAACAAAGTCAACTAAGAGCAAATCATGCTCATAATGGCACAAGGAAGTGTTTGGAATACAATGGTTTAATTATCCTTTTATTGTGTTTTTCATCCTCATGGACACTCATATTTGTCTCAGTGTATTGCTGTTATGATCCTATTTGAGTTTGGTAGTTTAGACTGCTACTGTACCTTCCCATGTTTCTATTTAATAACAAGAATTTCTGTCCATCCCTCACTATGCATAGGATAGCTCTGTTTCAGAAAATACAAAGTGAAAAGTTTCAAAGTCTTTATATATAACCAGACTGAATCTTAAGGGAAAAGATGTATTCTGTGCATGACAAATTTTTTGGGGTCACTTCAGAACATCACAACTCATTTCTTTTCTCTAAACCCAGTGCTTTACAGCATTTATTTCCCTTTAACTGCAGTTCACATTATTTCTTTGTGTGTGACTGATATTATTAGTTTATCAGAGACCCACATACAGTTTTAAGGCAATTTTACTTTATTGACCAAATGTAGTGATGGCTTGCATGGAAATGGAAATGAGGCAGAGCTTCTGTCAGAGGTTCAGTGTGTTCTTAGATAGGGAGGTGATTTTTGTGTTTGCTTTCTGCTCCAGCACTGAATGCCATGAGGAATGCTGGCTTGTTGGGGACTGTGATTTCAGGGTCCATATGCCAGACTCATTTAGGCCAACTGTGAAAATGGTCAGTGTCCAAAGCCTTAAAAGGAATTTTAAAAAAAACCTTTTAAAGGAATTAAACTTTGTTTTTCTATTCCTGTCAAGCAGGGAAGTGCTTATGGTATTTGTTTAAATTCTGTGCTTTTTTTCCCCCAATGGACACTTCTGATTTACTTCAGTTGTGAGGGAATACTGCAATTTCCCTTTATAGATCTGTTGGCTTCCCTGTGTTAGGATTGGGTAGATTAAAGCAATGTTGCCTTCAGGAGAACAGTGTCTGTTGAAATATTACTAAGTCCATGTCTGAATACCAGCATTAGCAGCCCAACAAAACACCTTCTTTGAACAAAGAATGACCATGTACCTGCACAGGGAATGAGGAGCAAATACATTTTTTTCCTCCAAAGGTTGTTTTTTTGGCATGTGGAATGAATTCTGGAGCTCTGTAAGCATTTAATTTCCTATTAAATGAAGTTGACTTTCTCTTTCCACAGGCACTGTCTGGCTTTAGACAGATCCATGTTATTGACATGGACACTATAGATGTTTCTAACCTTAATCGACAGTTTTTGTTTCGGTGAGTGACATTTTATGTTTTCACAGTTCAGCTTCTGGTTTTTTAAATATACCTAATCAAAACATGTGAAAATGATCATTATTTTGGTTGGAGAAGATGCCATTAAAGATTACTGGACCTTCATGTCACAGTAATACTCAGAATAAACTAAATGTGCATGTCATTCCTTCTTGTTTTGGGACCTGTGACATGATGAAATCATCATATGTACCTTGCCATTCCAGTACAGATAATGGCTAATGGAAAAGGTGACACCAAAGAATCAATGCACACAGATTGAAATCTCAGGTTTTTTGGTACTTTTTCTTCCAAGTACAGTGAAAAACTGTTGGATTTTTTTGGTGCTGATAAGTGTAGTTAATTCTGAGGCTCTCACATCTGATGCTTACAGGGATCATGGAACGGTTTGGGTCGGATACCTTAATATTATCCATATCAATAAATTGTCCTAAAGTAACAATTAGCCACTTAATTTAGTATTACAGTGCATAGAGACTGGAAAGATGAAATCTGCTGAAATAATTCTGTTGGAATTGCTTGGTTTTTTCCCAGACCAAAGGATGTGGGGCGACCCAAAGCCGAAGTTGCCGCAGAATTCCTGAACAGCCGCGTTCCCAACTGTGCTGTTGTTCCGTATCCTTTCACACAGAAGCAGCCCTAGAGGCTTCAAAATCCTAGAAAACTCTGTAGGTGGTAAGAGTATCTAAAATATTTTGCTGCCATCCTCTTTTTCGTACAAGAAAGAACACATTCAGCTGGTAATTTGAGAGTTCTTTCTCTGTGCCATTAGCATACAGGGCATCTGCATGGGAAAGGCTCAGAAACTATTTTGTATTTTTCCACTGAGTCTTTTTATTCAAATGCAATATTGTAATTTTCACTGAGATACTGGAATTACAGGTTTATTCACCAGAGAGTTTTGAGTAAGTACTGGTAGGAGACTTTAGTTCATAAACATAGAGCACAGGTACTGAAAAAGGATTCTGTGAGAGCACATGTTTGAGCTTCCTAAATATTCTGCCACCTGAACTTTCTCCTGTTTGTGACTATTGTGTCCTGTACTTGCTTTGTCAGATGCAATAGCTTCATCTGGGGGAATTTTGAATCTCAGAACACATAGTTTTTTATAAAGGTGTTGTATAAAATTACAGCAATAAATCAGATAGTATTTTGGCTTTAGGTTAACAAATAGAAAACAGTAAACTAAACTATAAATATATTCCTTTACTGGCCTTGCATTCAGATATTTTAAAAAGATCCAAGACATGGATGAAAGCTTCTATCGACGTAAGTGGAATTTGTTTGCCTGACAAACACCCACTGGTGCTTTAGGGGAACCTTGCAGATGTTGCTGCTCACTGTTCATCTGGTAGTTTGCTTGCTAATTACTTTAATCTTCCACAGTATACTGGAAATAGAAGTAACAAATAGACAAAATTTAAATACATCTGTGAAACAGGTAATCTAGGGGAGATAGTTAAGTGACAGTCACTGTCTCTGAACTGTTATGGACAGAATACTTTGCTTAAGAAATGTGCATTAGTATAGACTTTAAATAATGTTTTTTTCTACCTAGAGTTTCATATTATTGTTTGTGGGCTGGACTCTATAATTGCAAGAAGATGGATAAATGGCATGCTGGTAAAGTCTTCAATCTTTTTAAAGCCTTATTATTATTGCTTGACTTTAGATGCATATGTCATTGAAATGGATGAGGACTGTTGAAATTCACAGCTTTCTGTATCTATTTGTGGTTTTTTTCTGTGGACAGGATGAAATGCTCTCTTACCTGCCCTATTCTTGAGGAGTGTTAGCCAACATTTGTGCAGTGCCCCATGGGGGTAATTTCAGAGTTAGATTACATTGTTTGTGGCCTTGTGCAGTCAGCTCTTGAAAATCATAAGAAAAAAGTTCCAGAGCTTCTCTGGATGCTCCCATTGTGAATTTTTTCTTCAGTACCCAAACATTTTTTATCATGTTGCAAAGTGTAAATGCCACTTGTAGGAGCTGCACTGTTACAGAGTGCAATGACCAGAAAGCTGGTCCTTGAGAAAAACTAGGTAGTTTTACCATTGTGTATTTGTTTATAAAACAGTGGTCTGGAATATTTACCTGTATTAAAAAAAACCACAAAACCAGAACAACAAAACAAGAATCAAAACACCAAATCCTTCAAACCAACCATTTGTTCTGATGTACTGTAAGGAAATAATAGCATTTATCAGGGGAGTAAGGGGAGGAGGTGGAGGGTGAAGGTGGTTGATAAAGTCTTGGGCACTGACAAATAAGCAGTGTTTTATATACTATTCACCCTTAAAATAAACTGTGTATTAAGCATTCAGTATTACGGTGTACTATTAAAATAAAATTGTTAGGATTTTTTTTCTTCCTGCAATTTGTTTAAAAAATCAAAACAGACTCAACCCAACCCCTCCCCCCTTTATTTGTTAGATGTCATTTTTGCATTATGAAGATGGTGTCCTGGATCCAAGTTCCATCATACCTTTGATAGATGGAGGGACAGAAGGGTTCAAAGGCAATGTCCGTGTGATCATTCCTGGTATGACAGCCTGTGTCGAATGCACGCTGGAGCTTTATCCACCACAGGTAATTCAGCCAGTGATTTTCCATCCTTTTATATTCCTCTGATTTGCTAGTTTCTTTTCTTAGTACTATACATAATCTATCATGTTTTTTTCTGGTTTTATTCCCTGCCCAACCAGGTCAATTTTCCCATGTGCACCATTGCATCTATGCCCAGGCTGCCAGAGCACTGCATTGAGTATGTCAGGATATTGCAGTGGCCAAAGGAACAACCTTTTGGAGGTAATTAGTGCCTTTTACTGGTGCTAAATTGACATTTCTCCTTTTAACTAACTGGAGTTGGGTATATACTTTTAATAAAACAATCCAACCTCTTAACCTTATGTGGCTCATTGTTATATTGACTCTAAGCCTCCTCTGAGCTGGAGATGGATTTTACCTTTTTGAATTCACTCTCCAGTTCCATATCTGCTCCTTTGTTTTTTTACACAAAAAGAATGCTTTTTTTACACAAAAAGAACTTTTATGATTGTAACTTATCTGTAAATTCTTTACTGTAGAAGGTGTTGCATTGGATGGAGATGACCCTGAACATATACAGTGGATTTACCAGAAGTCTTTAGAAAGAGCATCACAATTTAATATTAAAGGTGTTACCTACAGACTCACCCAAGGTAAGAGGATGGCATTTCACCAAGTTTGTGGCATTTGCACCTAGGTTGGGTTGGCATTCTTCGTGTTTGTTATGACTAAGCTGGCAGCTGTCCCGAGGAAGAGATAGTTCTCTTCTCCCTTAAAACAGAAACAAGCAGCTTGTTTCCTGTGCCAGCACAAATATTGTTATGATTAATCAGATGTTTAGGCATTCATGATGAATCAGAGGAACTTATTTGGGACAAAACTGAACATTCTTTTTGCCATTTTATTTTTAACTTGGAACAGCTCCACAGTTCACAACCAGTTCACAAAATGGGCAACACACAGTGACCACTCTTGCTGGGTCAAAGAGTAGGAACAAAAGGACTTGATTGCCTTTTTTAGCAATAGCAATATTTTATGCCAGTTCAGGCTGTTGAGGACTACAGCATCTGTTCCTCACTGCTGTCCAGGCCTCTGTTCACATGCAAATGCAGTATGCTGACACTCCTTTAATCAGCATTTTAAACACTAACCAGATAGAAAACTCAAATATTTTCCTTTATGCATTTCTCCAGTTAAACAGGAATAGAACAGAGTTTTAAATTAATTTCCAGTGCCAAAGACAGAATACTGGTTTCAGAGTTTGTTCACTAGTTCTCTTCGTTTGATACCTGCCTTTTTTCAACACGTTTGATGCATTCCTAAAATAAAGAAGTGCCCAAGTACTGGGGCAGCAAGCCATTATACCTGTTTGTTACAGAAACTCCTGGAAAATTTAAAGTACCTTTGGACCCACCCTCTGTAATTATTCTGTGTAAATGTGGTCTCTCAGTAGAGTTTCTTGGAAAACCCAGAGCTGTATGTTTTGTTTTTACAGGGGTGGTTAAACGAATTATTCCAGCAGTAGCTTCCACCAATGCAGTAATTGCAGGTATGCTGAAGGAGCTCATTTCACTTCTGCTTTACTGACTTCAGAGTTTTGTAGGACAACAGTTTGGAATTGAGAACTTGGGGAGGATAACTGTCACTGTTACATGTGTCTGAATTGTTCTTACAGTCTCACTTATAAATAACTGTATAAATACAGTGCATAGGGTTACCTTAGCCCCAGATCAGTGCCAAATCTGTGGTGTTCATGCACAGAACTGCCAGTTGCCTTCAGATGTTTATTTTTCTCTTTACAAATTGTTAGACTTGATTATTTTTGTCACTTTTTTGGTACAACTGTGTGCACTAATGTCTGCATGTCTGATAGAGCTAGAAAGTGAAGAAATTTGTTTTTCTCATTCCAGCTGTTTGCGCCACTGAAGTTTTTAAAATAGCCACAAGGTATTTAATTTCTTATTAATAACATTCATGATTTCCAGCATAATGCCATGGATCAGCACTTACCATATTTGTCATTACAGTGCATATGTTCCTCTTAACAACTACTTGGTGTTCAATGATGTGGATGGATTATATACATACACTTTTGAAGCTGAAAGAAAGGTTAGTGCTGCTAAAGGCTTGAAGGGTTGGTTCCTTGATTTTGATTTATGCAGTTTGTGTGTAGTTCTGAACCCCAGTATTGAATCAATTGGTCTCTAGCACTGAATAATAATATTTCTGAAGTTTTATAAGTAGAAACTACAACATTCCTGGTCTGCTACTTCTGCAGAGTAGAACTACAAAATAAAATTGACAAACATAAGACAACTCATAGGGAAATCTTCTCAAAAAGAGGTTATGGCAACAATTAATCTGAAAGTTTGTAGTGTTAGATTTTGTGTCAGATTAAAGTTGTCATTCATAAAAACTACTGTTGGGAATCAATGGCACAGTGACAGACTTCACAAGGAATTGGGTTTTGTCATTAATATTTGCAACTATTAATATTCTAGAGCTAAAACTTTTTAAAAAACACAACACAAACACTTTTGAGACCTTATTAGCAGCATTTGTAAAATTATATTTACCATAATGTGTATTCTTGTGCTGTTTTGTGGTAGGAGAACTGTCCAGCCTGCAGCCAACTTCCCCAAAACATAGAGATTTCCCCATCAGCTAAATTGCAGGAGATCTTGGATTACTTGACAAATAATGCTTCATTGTAAGTTGCAACCATCGTGATTTATTTGATAATTTTATTAATTTACTGCTTCAAAAAGGTAATTCCTAAATGTATTTTTAACCTCATTCCCTAGTGGTTGTTTGTTTGTTTGTTTTTAAATGTTTTATATATAGGCAGATGAAATCTCCTGCAATCACAGCAACCATGTATGGGGGAAATAAAACACTTTATTTACAGGTAATATAAACATACATGATTGTCTTTAATAATCTGAATTTACTTAAATTTACTGAATTTGAAAGAAAATATTTTGCCTTTTTTTTCCATCTGCAGACAGTAGCTTCAATTGAAGAACGAACAAGGCCAAATCTTTCCAAGACACTAAAAGGTATCATGGAGCTGTCATGTGTAGATTTTGAAGTTACAGAAAGTCAGTTTCACCCCTTTGTGTGGATATTTAGATTTATTTTGTACTATACAGTAAAATGTGCTTCATTGTCCTTTTATATTCAATATGCATTCAATTTTACTTTCATATTGCTGAGGTGTATGAATTGTTTAAAGGTGAAGTGCAGGCAGATGCACAGGACAGTGCAACAAAGCTACCTGATAACTGCTCTAAATTAAATATACTTCAGCAGAATTTTATATCTATTCCTTGACAAGGTCTGATTCCTGGTTAGATTAATATTAATTTAGCCAGTGAGCTATTTGCAGCTCTATTTTATCGTATTTATGGTGTGTGAGAATACCATTCGTGATTTTTTGGGGCTTTTTTAAATTTAAAAAAAAAAAAAAAAGGCAAACCACATGGATTTAATGAATTTAATTAAACTTTTCTTTCTGTTTCAGAACTGGGGCTTGTGGATGGCCAGGAACTTGCAGTGGCTGATGTTACTACACCACAGACTATGTTGTTCAAGCTTCAGTTTACCACTTAATTTATTCAGAAGTAAAGTGCAAATACAGCAAGAGAAATTTGTGCCCACCTTGTAAGACAAACATACTCTGTGGGTGTTAAAGCAGCCTGAAATGTTCCTGTTAGTGCCAGCATGGTTGGAGGTTAGGAAATCTAAATGAATCACCATATTTCAGAATTGTATGTAGAAGCCAATATTTGGTGGATTATATTTGTATAAATGCTTATTCATGTACAGATCTCTGATGTATAGAAATACACTTTTCCCTGGTTTTGTTGTCAAAATGTTCATGCTAATGTACTTTCAGACACATGGAACTTTAAGGTGGCCAAAAGTCTTCTTTTCAACACGTGTGCACATGTATATGCAAAGAAAAGATGTTTTTAAAAGGAACCACAATGGTCTGGTTGTAGCACTCCTGAGACTTGCTGAGTCACCTTAAACCAAAAGATGCAGTAGATTAAAATGAGCATTTTCCTCTTATTTGGTATTGATTTGATCAATTTTATGAAAGCTGTTAAATATGGAAGAGATGACTTTGTTTACAAGAAACAAAAGGAGAAGATGATCAACTGTACATGAAAATACAGATGTGTCTCCTCACTGTCCCCAAGCAGCCGCCATGCACAGCATTGCAAGATTATGTTCAAATATCACTGGTGCTGTTAAGGTATTTATTAATAAAAAAATCATAAAGACACCTGAGTTTGTGGCTTATCAGTGGACATTCAGTAGTGTTTATAACCTTGATTAAAAGATCTGGGCCATCCTTTGGCTGCTTTGATCAGAGACATTTCTGTAAGCAGCACCAGGTACCTCAACCTGAATTCTAGTTTGAGGTGTTCGGTGTGTTTGAAGTTTACATTTGTTTAATTATGAACTGCATAGTTTAAAAGGAGAGGGAGTAATGGGTACAGATTGAAAAAGGAGAAATAGGGTGATAAGACAAGGAGTAATGGGCACAAACCGAAAGAGCAGAAATAGGGTGATAGGACAAGAAATAAGGGGTAAAAATTGAAAGAGGGGAAATTTAGGCTACATGGGAAGAAATGACTGCCCGTGAGGGTGGGGAGGCCCTGGCACAGGTTGCCCAGAGAAGCTGTGGCTGCCCCATCTCTGGAAGTGTTCCAGGCCTGGGATGGTGGAACCTGGAATAGCCATGGCAGGGGGTGGCACTGGGTGGGCTTTAGCTGCCTCCCAGCCCTTGAGCTGCAGCAGTGCTACCCCGCAGGGCAGGCCCGGGGAGGGGAGGCCCAACCCCGCCTCCCGGACGTGCCGGGGCCGGACGCGGCTGCGCCGGGCTCGGGTGCGACGTGGATCC
>VZRZ01008145.1:19694-37534 GCA_013398175.1 Climacteris rufus | reverse complement strand
GCGCCGCGCCCGGCCCGGCACAGCCCGGCCCGGCACAGCCCGCCGGCCCCGCCGGCAGCGGGGGGAGCTGCGGGGAACGGGCGCTGCGGAGCCGCCGAGGATGAGCTGGTTCAACGCCTCGCAGCTGTCCAGCTTCGCCAAGCAGGCGCTGTCGCAGGCGCAGAAGTCCATCGACCGGGTGCTGGACATCCAGGCCGAGGAGAGCCCCTGGCCCGACGCCGTCATCCCCGACTACGGTGACGGTAAGGACGGGCGGCCCGAGCCGCCCAGCCGAGCCTCGCAGCCCTGCCCCTCGCCCTCCTGCTCCGCTCTCTCCGCCTTACCTTGGGGAAGTTTAACCGCCCCTCTGGTTTATGTAAAACCCCCTCTGGTTTATATAAAGCCCCCTCTGGTTTATATGATCCGCGCTCTGGTCCCTCCCGCGCCCCCCGAGCAGGGTGACACCGGCACGAAGCTGGGGCAGGCTCAGCTCAGAGCCTGGCTGTTGTCACCAGTGTCCTGCTTTTATTGCACGGGTGGCACTGAGCTTCATACCTCTGCTTCTCAAGGCTTCATTTATTTATATTGTTTTTGCTGAGGGACTAATAATTGGTAAAAACTGCTCAATAATTCAAAAGGGGAAGTCCTGCTCTTTGAGAGGCATGCAGAGTTTCACTCTTTGCAGCAGGAAGGGCAGAGCTGGAGCTGAAATCCTGGTCCACGTAAACCAAGTGAAGTTTCCACTTTTCGTGGCTTGCAGTTCATAATCCTCCAACATCTGTTGAAAGGAATGTGTTGGGGAAAAGTTGTCGTGGCTATGAGGAAGTGTCTCCCCTGTACGTGTGCTAATGGAGAACCTGAAGGAATGGTCAGCCCTAAGTTGCTGTTTGGAAGGGAAGGAGCAAAAAGAAGCCCTGTTATTAGAAACTCTCCCCAAAATAATATCTTAAAAATAAGAATAAATTACAAAAAAAAAAAAAGGATGGGAAACTAAGTCATCTGGAATCAGTGTCCTTGTTACACAATTTCTAGAAGAACTGTGTGTATTTGGAGGAGGAGGTTATTTCCAGGTGAAGCCACAGCAGAGTGAGATTTCTGAAAACTGAAAGCTGTAGCAATGAAAAGTGTTTTCCAGGCTGGTTGCTCAGCAAAGGTCAGTTTTGCTTGTCTGTGTCCCTTTGTGGGCTTGGCAGTCACAAATGTAGTCCAGTGTCGTCTTAAATTACAAGAATTGTTTATAGAAAACTATGTCTTGCTTTATTTCTGAAAGTTGTAGACTTGTCCAACCTTTTCTAAAATTTGATTTGTATCTTAGTATTTATGGTAGTTCTGTAATTCATAAGGAAAGTGGCAAAGCACCTGCATCTGGCTTTCAGGGAAAACATACTTGTTTTTAAAAGGTGTCAAAATAGGTCCTGAATATTACAGGTTTTTTTGAAGCCATTGAATCATGGAAAAGGTAGCAATAAGTCAGATGTTTGTAGTAATAAATCATATGTTTGTAGTAGTTTTGGCAATGAGAACAGTAGTTGTCTGAATTTGAGATTTGAAGCCAACAGCTATCAACAGTTTCTGAAAGTGGAAGTCAGTTTTAAATAATGTAACTTGGTGTTTTTAATAGAAGCTGCTGTGTAGAGTGGGTTTGTTTTTAAGTAGCTTGAAGTAGTTATGTTACCCAGGTTGTTTGTAGGTACAAAATCAAATTGGATATTATTTTTTGATTTATGTTTCTTACTTTGGATGCTGCTGAAATTTGATGCTGAAATTCATCTTATCCTTGCTGTTGACAAGAGCTGGAAAACCTGCAAGAAGTACAATAGTAGGAATTGTTGATTTTTGTTTTAGGGCAGCTTCAGAACTAAACAATTCAGTATTTCTCCACAGAAGAAGAAAACTCTCAGCTGGGCTGCTGCTGCTGTGTATTGTCAGCTCCATGCTGATGCTTGAGCGTGTGAGGAAAAATATGAAGCCTGTCACAAACTGCAGGGCAAGAACCCTTCTTTTAGTTTAAATTCTACAAATACTTACAGCTTTTCCCCTGTGTTTTCTGTAATGGCATGTGAAGTGTGTGTGAGCTATTTGCAGATAACTTTTAAGAGCTGGTAATTTTTTCCTCCTTTTGTAATCTATGTAATTCTCTTAGAGCTTTTCAGGTTGTTTTGCCTGGACTCCTCTCATTGTAGGGAGGGAAGAGGCCACGTTTGCTTTCTCTTGTTGCCTTCAAAGTGGTTATTTTGCCTATCTCTCTTTCTTCTTTTTTTTTTTTAGGAACAAATTCTCTCATAAGTGGAGGATGGGACACATCCTCCTGGGGTTTAAGCTCAAATACAGAACCCCAGAATCAGCCAATATCACCCACAGCAATCACTAAGCCAGTGAGGAGGACGGTGGTGGATGAATCTGAAAACTTCTTCAGTGCCTTTCTCTCCCCAACAGATGTTCAGAGCATACAGAAAAACCCAGTGGTGTCCAAACCTCCAGCCAAATCACAGAGACCCAAAGAGGAGGTGAAAAGCACTTTAAAGGAGTCTCAGCACTCCAGTCAGCTGGAAGGGCTGGTGACAACAGAGGCAGAAGTGAAGGATCCCTCTGTAGCTGTCCTGGACTTGAAAAGCCTCGATATTCCCAAGGACAAATCAGAAGAGAATGCTGTGCTTAAATCTGATGCCCAGCATGAAGCAAGCACAAACGAAGCTACTGACAAGAAGGTGACTGCTCTAAATTTGGAAGAAACTGAAGATTCTGCCACTGAAAAATCCAGTGTAGGAGGGGATGGAGTGGCAGGTGCATCTGAGGGAACTTCTCAGCCTCTTGGAGCAGGCACAAAAGACCTGGGTCTGGAAGGGAAGGAGAGAAAGACTGAGGACAGACAAAGCAATACCCCCTCACCTCCCATCAGCACCTTCTCCTCGGGCACTTCCACAACGAGTGACATTGAAGTTCTGGACCATGAAAGTGTGATAAGTGAGAGCTCAGTCAGTTCCAGACAAGAAGCTGCAGATTCAAAATCCAGCCTTCACCTCATGCAGACGTCGTTCCAGCTGCTGTCCACGTCTGCCTGTGCGGATTACAGTCGCTTAGACGACTTCCAGAAAATGACCGAGAGCTGCGGCTCCTCGGATGCTTTTGAAAGAATTGATTCATTCAGTGTGCAGTCCTTGGACAGCAGGAGTGTCAGTGAAATCAATTCAGATGATGAGCTGTCAGGCAGGGCTTCTGCTTCAGCTCCTGTCGCTGTCAGTCCTTCTGTGCCAAAGGCAGAAACGGCTGAGGGCCTGAAAACTCCGTCTGAAAACCCGAGTGATGCTCCTGTGTTACACACGGAGGAAGCTGAGATGGAAGAGAGTGGGAGGAGTGCAACGCCTGTTAATTCTGAGCAGCCAGATGTTGTTTTGGTTGCTGCTGTGCAAACTGTTGAAGAGCAGGTTGTGAAGGAGGAGGCTGAGCTGCAGCAGGATGCTGGGGAACAGTTGGCAGAAGAGGACACTGAAAAGCAAGAGCTTCAAAAGGTAACTGTAAAACATGCATTGCAAACACACCCTTTAGTTACAAATGAAACTCCTGACATTTCCTTATGTTAACTTACCCTAGATCTCCTATATCAGCTTATTTGAATGAATTAATGGATGCTGAACTATCTTGCTGCAGTAAGCTGTCCTTGGTATGCTTCAGTGGAACAATGCTGGTGAAATTTCTGGTCAGATAGTTGTGGATTTCACCTGATCCACCTGGTTATCACTATTGTGAATTTTGAATAGAGCTGGCAAACAGGAAGCCTCAATAAGTCAAATGTGTTATTTTAATTCTTTGGTATTTGTATATTTTCTTTTATGTTTGTTATTTATCTATATTCACCTTCCCAAAATCTGGGATTAAGAAATGATTTTGATGATGTGAGCTAAGAGCTTTTGATCCTGACTGAAAGTTTTCTTCCCTCATCTGAGACTGTTCTGCTGCTTTGTGCTAATGTTTCACAGAAGAGACTTTCCCACAGAAATTATTCTGTCATTCTGTGAAGAGTGGTATAAGGAACACTGGGACTCTCAATGCTTAATGTAAACCATAGTTTTATAGGCTATCAGCTCTAGGTAAAAACTTTGTGTGTAATTAAATATCACTGTTGATGGATTGTTTGAGGAAGTTTGAGGAACTTACTTGAGCCACATGTACTGATTTAGTAGGATTTCTCCACCTGTAGAAAACAGGTATCTTTGTGTTTAGGTATGTGCAGAAACATGGTAATCCTCACTGACTTCTACCTCAAATTCCAGTTTTAAATAATCTAGTGAGGGAATGGGGTGGGGGGGGGAAGGGAAAGCCTGCCCCTCTTGTGTTTTAATTGTCCAATTAATCTGATCTTTATCTGTAAAATCATTCTCCAGATGATTGATTCATTAACTGAGAAACTGGAGAAGAGGGAAATACAGTTATTAAGTGCTAGTAAAGAAAAGGCTCGCCTGGAAGAAGCTTATGATAACCTCAAAGAGTAAGTATGGAAATCCACATAAAAGAAATGGCTTTATGACTATAGAGCAAAGGTTGGAAGTGCACTGTTTGGGAAAGGTGGAAATAATGATTGCATGTGCTATGATGGGATTTTTTAAAGGCATGCTATTTCTTGGGGCTAAAATCTCTTTTGGGAGGGGGCTGATGAAAGATTTTTCAGTAAGCAAGCAGTAGGAAAGACAAATGTGTAGAGTCAGACTTAGTTATTAATAAAGATCTTTATTATGAGGCTGGATGCAGCTATTATAGGAGACACTTTTCTGATACAGAGGGATGAACTTGATTTACTAAGTAATTTGCTGACTAAAATACAGGCAGTGAAAATGTGGAAGAATTGCTGGTTGTAGGGAAAAACCTGAATTCATTATTTAATGTGGTTAAAGTTAAAAGGGGAAAAAATGGAAAGTTGTATTTAACCAGTTCACTGATCAAATACTGAGTTAAAAAATTTACAGATATGTGAAGCTGTTATTTAATGACTAAATTGATCTTAGCTTAAAAAATACAGTAAATAATTTACCCTCTATATAATACAGATTATGGTTAATTAGAAAGTACTTTATGAAGGGGCAAAACATTTATGATTAATCAAGTCTTTCATTGTTTTCATGGGTAAATTACTGAATTAATAAAGATCTTTGATTGGGACTTCTAATATGGACGTGGGGTTTTTTGACTTCTACTTAATATGTGTAAAATAAATAAAACACTTTCTAAAGGTATATTAGACAACCTGTTGCAAACTGTTTGGAATGTCACATAACCATGCAACTGCTCTGAAACGTTCATTTTAAATGTAGTGAAATGTTTAGAATGAAAGAAGAGAGCAGTAGCCTTTCATCTCTTAAAGAGGAGTTTGCTCAGCGAATTGCAGATGCTGAGAAGAAGCTCCAGCTAGCCTGCAAAGAGAGAGATGCAGCTAAAAAGGTAATTTGGCTTTTTAGTGAAATTAATATTTATTATTTTATGACACAATTAAATTTCTTGAGATAAGTTAATAAAAGTTAACCTAGAGCAAAGCATGAGGCCAATAGTTGCTATCTTATGAAACTGTAATCAGCATGAGCTGTTTCCAGCCATCCAGGCTGCTTGGTATCTCCTGCTGGTCACACTGTGTTCTTACAGCTGTGCTGTGAACCAGCTCAGGGAATTTAAGTTAGTTTTTGAGGAAAAAAAGGAGATTCAATGCGTGCTTTCCTTCACCTTGTACCCTTACATGCATTTGCACTGGTGAGGGAGAATGGCCTGGGGATGTGAGGAAGTGGTGAAGAATGGGGATGGCTTCTTTAGAGGATTAACTGGTAGGAAAATTAAGGGCTGGTGACAGATTGATTTGGAATGAGCAAAGAAATCTACAACAGCAAAGTTTATGGGGTTTAAATGTTTTTGACCTGGTGTCACAGCATTTCATTTCTCTAGCTTAATGCACAAAGAAAACTCAAATCTGTAACTGGAAAAGGAGTATTTTTCACAGTTCTTCATCACTGTGTTGGCACAGCAATGAGCTGAACTAGAAAATTGTCCAATACCTATGTGTGAATAGGACAGGTTGATTTTTCTATCTTGCAAAAGTTTCAAGTATAGAAAATTAAATGGATGGGGAAGTTGGAACAAATTGTACAGAGGATTTACAGAGTCTCAATCCTTGGAGGTTTTTAAAACTTGATGGAATAAGGCTCTGAGCAATCTGTTGTGATCAGATAATCTCCAGAATTCCCTTCCAACCTAAATTGTTTTCCAAGCAAAGCCTTTTGAGAGGAAGGGCAGAAGAAAAAGGTGATCAGTGTAATTCACTGTGCATTTTTCCCTGCATGTATTTTAATAAACAATCCTAAGTATTTTATCCTCTTCTTTAGGAAGTAAAGACTGTTAAAGAAGAATTGGCTACTAGACTTAATACCAACGAAACTGCTGAATTGTTGAAAGAAAAAGAAGAGCAAATCAAAGGATTAATGGAGGAAGGTGAGAATTCACTTTTTTTTAATAGTGAAAATGTGTAGAGCACTTTGAAAGGTACTGGCCTTGCATATGACCCTCGTTTATTTCATGGCATTTCTACTCTATCTCTTTTAATACTTTTTAATTTTGGAAGTAAAATATATTTGCTAACTGAAGAGGCCATTTTATTATTTTTCTTCTGAAATGATGAGCTTGCTTTGCTTTCAAAGCCTTTCACATCCTGTCTTATCTCACTATAGCTCACTGTAGCAAGGGCATATCAGGATAAGATAGATTTGAAACTTAAGAACTTGCATGAAAAAATGTAAGAATAAGTACTTCCGTATTTATTGGTTTATTATTTTCATGGGACTGAGGAACAAGGCAGGTGTGACTGGAGAGAGTCCATAGAATATCACCAATATGCATTTGCTTTATGTTCATGTTCTTCACAGGAGAAAAGCTTTCCAAACAGCAGCTGCAAAATTCCACCATTATTAAGAAGTTAAGAGCCAAAGAGAAAGAGAGAGAAAATATCAACACAAAACAGAACAAAAAGATTAAGGAATTGGAAGAGGAGTTGCAGCATTTAAAACAGGTGAGGGATTTGTTGATTTTTTTTTAAAGCTTTTTATATTAGCTACAAAGTTGTCTTTTGGGAGGGCTCTCAATAGACTGGTTTGTTTTTTGTTTTTTGTTTTCTTTTTGGTGAGGGGAGACTTCTGTATTTCATAGAATCACAGAATGGTTTGGGTTGAAAGGGACCTTAAAGATGATCTTGTTCCAACCCTCTGCTGTGAATAGGGACACTTTTCATTATCCCAGGTTGCTCAGAATCCCTTCCAACCTGGCCTTGAACACTTCCAGGGATGGGGCATCCCCAGCTTCTCTGGGCAGCCTGTGCCAGGCTCTCACCATTTCAGATGACTGGAGCACTGTGTTGTGATTTACTTGTGTATTCCCAGTAAAACTGCAGTCAGGGATATTCCCAGCTGCTTGTTTGCACTTGCACTGCTGCTGCCAGGTGAGCTGCCCAAATTCAGGGCACTGCATTTTAGTTGGAAAACCTGTAATGATTGAATCAAGACCTTAAAAGCAGCAGATCCATTATGAGAAAGTGTGGTGAAGAGCAGCTCCCTCCTCTGGGGAAGGTGGGGAAGCAAAGCCTTTCTCTTTTTGCAAAGTGTTAGGTGGGTTTGTCATTTTGTGTAACTTCATCCCAGATTGGTTGCCACTGCTGTCACTGTCCTCAGACAGTGTTGTCAGCCCCCTGTCCTGGGGTTTGTTTCATGTTTCTTGTTTGCACTGACAGGTGCTTGATGGCAAGGAAGACCTTGAGAAGCAGCATCGAGACAGCATTAAACAACTGAACAGTGTTGTGGAGAGACAGGAAAAGGACCTTACTAAACTTCAGGCAGAAGTGGAAGACCTTGAAGAAAGGAACAGGAGTGTCCAGGCAGCACTTGACAGTGCATACAAGTGAGCAATCACACCTTCAGATTGTGGCTCTTTCTTGTGCAATGCTTGTGCAATATTTAAATATAATGAAGTTATTTGCAGTCACTGCTGGCGTTGTATGAACTGTAAATAAATTGGGATTTTTTCTTGTTTGGTTGATTTTTTCTCCCCAGGGAACTTGCAGATCTTCATAAAGCTAATGCTACAAAGGACAGTGAGGCTCAGGAAGCAGCCCTCAGTCGGGAAATGAAGGCAAAGGAAGAGCTTGGGTTGGCTCTGGAAAAGGCCCAGGATGAGGCTCGGCAGCAACAAGAAGCTTTGGCAATTCAGGTGGGTCTGAACTGCAGTCAATGAACTTTCTAATTGAACAGTGAGTGCACTGAGGTGCTGTGTACTCCTGATGTAATGAACCAGGTGGAACTCGTTTTTGTGTACTTAGCAAACACCCAGTGCATTTCTTTCCCATGGAACTTACCCAGTCTTGAGGGGTGGTTGTGCTAAGCTTTAAAATACTGTTTTTATTTAAAAGTACTTACAGCTTTACTTGTCTAAATGAAATTACTTTGACAGGCTTGATGTTAAGTTTGCAGGACTCTTACCATGAGACAAATTTCAAGAAATTTAGTTAGAATTTTTAGTGATAGATGAATCAGTGCAGTATTTGTGTGCATGCAAAAATGAAGCCTTTACTTGCAAACAGACATACCCTGTCTAACTGTTTGAAAATGGTGTAGGATTGTGACAAGGAATAGGTGATTCTCTAACTTTTGGCAAGAGTTTAGTAACAATTACTTGTTTGTTTAGGTGGCAGACCTGAGGCTGGCACTGCAACGTGCAGAGCAGCAGGCAGCAAGAAAAGAAGATTATTTACGGCAGGAAATCGGTGAACTACAACAGGTACTAAAACAAATAGGTGATGTCAGCTTGCATCTGCAAGGAGGGCTTCTAAAAACTGAAAATAAAAACCATGACATGAACAGCCTGAAAGAGAGGCTTTGTTTTCCTGCCTGCCTGCAGCAGTTGTCCTTCACAGAGGAGCAATAAAAATATTAATGGAAATGTTTTTTAAATCACGTAGTGAATAAAAGTCATAATTGTTTATGATGCTTCTTAAATGGAATGCTGTCCTTTTTAAATGAGACAAAATACAGACATGAATTTTGTGTTAGTCATCTAAAATCGGTAGTAAATACATTTTTGAATGGCTCTTTATCTGCTTCTTAAGAATATTTTTATTGTTCTTAAAATCCAGAATATAGATTGTTGTCAGAATGTTTCAAATAATGTCCAGAGGTCTGGACATTTCTGGGCCCTTGCTCTATCATGAGTCTAAAAATGTTAAACTTCTCTCTTGGAATGTCACGCTTTCCTGTGAGTTTGAACACATGAATGTTAGATTGTAAAGCAATAATTTTAGAATGTAAAGCAGCTGCTCTTTATTTAAATGAATTCTCTATTAATCTTTCAATCCATCTTATGATTTTAAAGCTCAATTATATTGAATTTGTGATTTTAGAGACTCCAAGAAGCAGAGAACAGAAACCAAGAGCTGAGCCAAAGTGTGACGTCTGCGACGCGGCCGCTCCTGCGGCAGATCGAGAACCTGCAGGCCACGCTGGGAGCACAGACCTCTGCCTGGGAAAAACTGGAAAAGAACCTTTCTGACAGGCTGGGTAAGGTGGTTTTGGCTTTTACTGAACTCTCAGGCTCTCTCTGAAGATGTGAGATGCCTAAAGATAAATGTAAAGGGTTTAACACCTGCTCAAAGCATAGATGGATCAGGAGAGATGAGCACAAAAGGAAAGGAAATGGTGTGGGGGGGATTATGCCAAGGTTCCTGGACAGGTAATCCACTGCTTCTCTTTAAAACACACTGTAACATAAGATTGTAAGGTGTAGGTGTTAAAGTGTACATGTCCTTACAGCATCTAAGGGCATTGAGGCACTGAAAGTATTCCAGCACAGAGCCTGGTGCCCAGATTCCAAATTGTAAAGTTGGGAATCATTTATTTTCCTCACTGCACACGTGATGATACACACATTGGTGGATACAGTACTAACCTATTGTTTTAAATGAAAAATGGATTAAAAGCCCAAAAGTGAACCCAAAGAAATTATTTCCTTTCTGGAGGCAATCTGTAGTTGGATAGTGCATTCTGAAAGAGTTTGAAGTCTCCTCATTCTGCATTGCTTTGATCCTCCATGTGTGGAAAACATTTAGTTTCCTTTACTAAAGAAAACAAGACTTTCTTTTTATATGAAACTAATCTTCCTTAAAAGATAGATCTCAGAATCAATTTTGATGCATAAATAAATGGCCCATGTTCTGGAGGTTTGATAAAAAACAGTTAAATTCCATGTTTTTCTCAATATTAGGTGAGTCTCAAACTCTTCTAGCAGCAGCAGCTGAGAGAGAACGGGCTGCTACAGAAGAACTTCTTGCTAATAAAATTCAGATGTCTTCTTCTGAATCTCAGAATAGTCTTTTAAGGCAAGAAAATACTCGTCTTCAGGCTCAGCTGGAAGTGGAGAGAAACAAATTGAAGAAAATGGAAAATGAAAACAGTAGGTGAGTTTATTTTTTATTAACAGCATTTCTTTATAACTGCAGTGCAATGGTGTTGATATGACTATGCAACATGTTGGCAGAATGTTACAGAATGTTGTTAAGGATATTTTGTTTCATGCTAAAGATTGAACAGTGTTACATTCATAACATTTTGTTTGTTTTAAAAGCACATGAATGTACAGAGAATAGACTAGAAAATACTTAGTGACTTTCTCCATCTCTTCCTCGATGTAGGTATGAGGTTGAACTAGAAGGGCTCAAAGATGAGTATGCAAAAACCTTGGAAGATGCAAAGAAAGAAAAGGTATTGCCTGGTTCAGCTTAAATCTCTGTTATGGTTTCTGAGTCAGCAGAAGCTTAGCAGACTCTATTTATTTTTGCAGACATTGCTGGCTACCCAGTTAGAAATGGAGAAGATGAAAGTAGAACAGGAGAGAAAGAAGGCAATTCTCGTGCAAGAAGCAGCAAAGGAGAAGGTACCAAGCCCCAGCATTTCTGAGTCTTATTAATACTCTTTATTTTAATAGATATCTATTCATGAAAACTTTAATACTTATCTATACTTGGCAGTGTATTTCCAGTGAAATTGGTGTTATGTTAGAGTCACTGAAATAAGTTTTGAGTAATAGTCTATTTAACCTGAGAAGAGATAAAAAATGGATTATTGTTTTAATCTTCTGTGTTTTTTGAGTGCTCTTGGATCCTTTTCTTCTGAAGCTACTTGTTTTCTTTGCCTAGACTACAAGCATTGCTTCCACTGAATTCCTGTTTTGTTTCACATGACTGTGTGTAATGTACCACATGCTTTCCAGCTGAAGTCACAAGTCACAGAGCAGTCCTCCATAGTCATTAACTTCATTACTGCTAATTAGCAGTTGGTATTCAAGTAAAACTGTTTCTGTTATTGGTGTCTTACCATCTCCAGTCCTAAAATCGAAGTGCTTTCCACTTTGGAGGCTAGCAGGCTTGTAGATGCTGCCTGGGAAAAGAGGCCAGTCTGTTTGGAAGGTATATCAGTAAATTATTAGCATGTGAGAAATCTCAGAATTTCATACACTTTATTTAAAAAGAAGATCTTAACATTCATTCTAAAGAGAGACATTCTTCTGGCTGTGAGATATTCTTTCTGTGATACCTCTGGGCACACAAAAATGCCTGAGAGTCTCCCTTGGCTACTTGAAAGAGAAACTCTCTTGGTGTAATTCACAGCTTCTGTGTTCATTTCCTGAAAACTCTCAGAACTTGAACATAGGCTGTAAGTCTTAGAGCACAGAAATTCTTCATTGTTGAACTTGCATATGGTTTGGGGATAGGGGAAATAGAAAGTTTATCTATCACATAATGTTCTATAGTTGTTGGTGGGGAAAGGCAGGCTCTTTACAGAATCTTCTACCATGTTGTGAACTTTTTTCTGTATGTAAGAGGTGATGTTGTATCTCTGTTTGTTTTTCAGGACCGAAAGTCCTTTACAGCTGAGACTGTGTCAAGTACCCCATCAATGTCCCGCTCCAGTTCCATCAGTGGGGTGGACATGGCAGGTCTTCAGACCTCTTTCCTCTCACAGGTAGGGCAGATCACCTATAATGGCTTTTTTTTCCTTGACAGACCACTTACTTTCCTCCTCAAGAAGTTTCATCAATGTAGACAATGACTCTTCAAGAGTGTATTGGCATTAGACAAGGTAACTCCTGTGCAGAAACATCTAAAACCTGCTTACAAGGTGTCTGTGACTGTAAAATATGTGAAAAGCAGGTGAAGCTGCAACTTTTATTGCATAGTATTATACACAGGTATTGGTGATGAGTTCATGTGTCTGACTTCATGAGAAGAACTGAATAACCCTTACAGGAATCAAATAAATGGATTTATTTTTAGTAGCACTCCTGGTTTAGGGCATACCCCTACCCCCTAGGCAGCATCACTGGCTTGTACTCTGTTGTTTCCTACTGCTTCTCCTTCTCTGTCAATCCTGTTGGTGATGTCAGAGTTCAGTGGCACCTCTGGAGGTGTCCTGAGAACTTGCCAGTAAGGAACTATCCCAAATTGTACCTATTCACCTTAAGCTCTTGTTTTAAAAACAAATTTTCAGCGTTGAAATGCTTGCCTAGCACAGTACAACTTTAAATCTTACATGATATATTATTTAGGGGAGGGAAGACTCCAAAATGGGCATGTTTTTGTCTAATTTTAAGCTTCTCTAACTTTCTGTTTGTAGGATGATCCTCATGATCACTCGTTTGGACCAATAGCTACCAGTGGGAGCAATCTCTATGATGCAATTAGGATGGGATCAGGCTCAAGTGTAATTGAAAACCTTCAGTCACAGCTAAAACTAAGAGAAGGAGAGATTTCACATCTGCAGGTATCTTTTCAGAAAGCTTGGTCACTTTTGTGACAATTCTGTGAACCAGCACAGCTATGTAGGGATGAGCATGAGAAGGATTTGTTGCTTCCTTTTTTGTTTTGGCAAGAACCTAAAGAAAAATTATTTAATCTGAAAAAGCGAAAAATCCCACACCACTGAGGTTTGAGGAGAAAGTGAGAGTGGATCTGACATGTGCTGTTTCACAATTTGGCATGAGAAAAAGCCTTAATTACTGCATATTTTGATATGGTGTTCTATAAATACAGTAAATTCTTCCTTCTCCTACTTGTTATGTGCGTTTACCTTAGCTGGAAATTGGAAACCTGGAGAAAACTCGATCAATAATGGCAGAAGAACTGGTTAAATTAACAAATCAGAATGATGAACTTGAAGAAAAAGTGAAGGAAATACCAAAATTACGCACACAGTTAAAGGTAAGTGTATGTCTCTTGTAAATCCATTGTAAAATTTAGATAATTGCATTTCTTAGGACTAGTCCTGTAAGTTTAGGAATATATTCAAATCTGCCCCTAATTGAAGAACCTGTTTTGTTTTAACTATGGTAGAATTTAAAAATGCTCACTCCATGGTTAGGTAGTCACTTTAAAGCACAGTTGCTGGAAGTATGTGCTGTGCATAAGATTGTGTGCTAAATCAGGGAGAGACCATTTTTGTTTCTATCATTTAAGACACTTGTCTGGAAATGGAATTTTTAGTGGAAGGAGTGTTTTGATAAATAGCATGGGTTTTTGAGAGATTAATGGAGAAGCTGAATCTGTATCCAGTAGAGATACAGGAAATAGGACAAGTATTTGAATTCTAATGTTTAAGGATTTGAAATAAAATATTTAAAGTAGTTTGGGAATAATTTTTGAATACAGATTGTTCAATTTTCTCATTAAACATTTCACAAACTGGTCGTTCCTGTGGTAAAACAGTGCAGTTCTCTATTTAGTTTTAATGCTCATAGCAATTGAACTTCAAGGCACTTCATTACAACCTCTGAAGCCAGCATTAATTCCTTTTGGGATCTTTGGAATGTCTTTAATATCTAGAATATAAATCTAGCCATATTCAAAGCACAAGCTATTTTTGAAGAGCTTACTGTGTGCTTCACTGCTTACTTTGATAAAGTAATGCTGCACTTATTTCCCCTGGCAGTGTAAAACACTGTCCCAGCAGCAACTTCTTGGAAATTGAAAACAAGTCAGGTAACAAACAAACTGTGTCCTTGCAGGATTTGGATCAAAGGTACAACACAATTCTCCAGATGTATGGAGAGAAGGCAGAGGAAGCTGAGGAGCTCCGGCTGGATCTGGAAGATGTGAAAAACATGTACAAGACTCAGATAGATGAACTTTTAAAACAAAGACAAAATTGATTCCTGCTGGAACTCCTAACAGATGATAACAGACTGTAAAGATAATTGTTTATGTAAATGCTGAATTTAAATGTTGTGTAAAAAATAACTGTATTATAGAAATTGTGACTATATAATAGAGTTCATATGTTGACAGAAGAATCAATGCTTTAAGTGTCCTGTTCTGTCTGCAGTTAAATTATTTGTGCAATATTTAAATTTTTCTTCAGTCATCCCGTTATTTAAGTTTTTGCTAAACAGTGGGTCATTTTCCTTGGAAACAGCAGAAGTGGTGGTTGTTACCTTGTGAGACAGCACTGGAAGGCATGAGTAGTACTAAATCAGCCCTTATAATCTCTGTAAACCTAAGAAAATCACATTAGAAGTCTTTCTTAACTGTTCTTCCTGTGAGTGTTTCTAAAATCTCATCAGTTAATAATAAACAGGGACTTTTAATAATAAACAGGGACTTGCTGTCTGAAGCATAACTGATGGATATTTTTATGACAGGAAAATCTGAGATTTGTACTTGCAACATCTGAACATGTCAGGATGATTATTCTTAGACAAATCAGATTAGTCTGACTACTTTACACTAAGTCCTCTAATGCAGAGTGTGAGACTCAGATGAGACTTCACATTACAGCTTCATTTTGTATATTGCTTGTGTTCTCATGAGCAGTCTGGACACAACAGCTCTGCTTGTAATTATAAATGTGTTCAACTTTGAACACCAGAAATCTGAGCTATTAAATATTTATTCTCGATTTAGTAGCTGATTTTTAACAGTAGCTAAAATAATTCAGAAGAATGCAGAAAACAGATCTCTTTAAAAATAAGTTGCTGCAGCTCTCATGGCTCCTTGTACATAAGTATCAAGGCTTAGACTTCTTGTAAAATTGAACTGTGGCTTAATAATAGTTTTCAAGCAAGTCTCCAGTGGCTGCAAAGTATTTCTCATGCCATTCCTTCAGCGAGGTATTGGTCAAACAGCATTCACATGACTTGGAGTGGAGCTGCATTTTTGGTAATGTCAGAGGAAATGTCTCAATGGGACCCTCGGGAATGCTGAGAATCGCGGGAAGAAGCTTTCGTCTTCCTCTCTGCGTTCCAGAGAGCAAATATTTTGCTGCATCTCAGAATCTCTCGTGTGAAATACTGGCCAGTTGGAATTCTTTGCTTATCACTCCAGTGCCTCTGTTGGGAGAGGATTTCTTTTTCCCAGACCAGTGCACGTTGTAATTTGGGAACTCTTTTCCTGCCTGGGTATTCGGTGGCCTGGCAGACAAAGGATGTAAAGGATGAGAAGTTGCTTCTGGAGAAATGCCTCTTGGTAATATGACTTTGCTCTGGCTGTTAAGGATTTATTCCTCACTGGGAGAACAGGTAGTCACTGAAGTTGCACAGACAAAGGAATGTTCATGGAAAATCCTCGTCTAATTTGAGATTCAGGCAGTTACTCGGTGAGGAGTTCATTAAAGCCATACAGCAAGAACACTAAAATTTGTTACAACTCCCCATCTGTCATAGAAACTTTAACTGCTTTAATAAAAACACTTTTTTCTTTTATTTTCCTTTTTTTTTTTTTTTTCATTGGGAGGTGGGAGGGAATTACCCTTTTATTTTCTTCTTTCAGGTTTGGAAACCATGGTGATACAATTTTTCTTCTAAAGACCTTAGAATTTAACACTTTGCCTTCATATTGAAGCATGGTTGGTTGCTCAAAGTTTCAGAAAAACCCCAAACCAACCAACCCCAAACCAAAATCACTCCATATTAAAACACTTTCTGAAATTTTACTGATTTATTGTGTGTTAGAATTATGATGTGCAAAGGTTAGTTCAGCCTTTTAAGAAAAAAACTTTTTATGATGGTCAAAAATTAGAAATTTTGTCCAGCTTTTGTCTACTACTGCAAATCCATAAATTGCTGGTTTTCACCTTTTTTTAAAAAGTCTTGGTAGACAAATGCAGCACTCTAAAATAATAAATTATCCTTTAAACTTTTATTGTGGTCTGTTGCTGCCAGTGCTTTTGAAGATCATGTTTCCCCTGTAATGTGAGCAGATACGCCTGAAGGGCTGACAGGCAGTTCTGGGTATGTCTTAGGCTATCTTGGGTTTTCAGGAAGAGCTTAGATAAATGGGAAATTTTAACATGCAGCATTAACTGTTTTAAATGTAAAAATATGTGAAAAGTATTAGATTTTAAAATTTTGCTAAAGTAGATGTAAATATTTGTATTGACTATTTTTGGATTCTTTATTCCCTTTTAGTGCAGCCTTTACTATCACCTGAGAATCAGATGGCCTTCTGTGTCTTAATCATCAAAGCCTTAGAAAACAAAGTGGCTGTTGGAAGGTAACACAGACTTCAAAGTATCCTGGTTTGGTCATCTTTGATGTAATTGTATGCTTGTTTTGAAGAAACAATATCTACTTGGGCACATTTAGTTCATTGCTCTTACTGAGATTACCTAGAGGAGTAACATGCAAAATGAAAGGACTTCAGGCTCATTTTTGTCTGAATTTATTATTTTAGGACATTCCTTCTGAAAGTAGCTAATGTAGATCTCATTTTCAGTGCACATGCAAGAAACAAATGTTATTTAAAGGTTTACTCAGTGCAGTGTTCAGAGGGGCTGAATTGCTAATGGAAATGCCTCTGTGGCTGTAGGTGGGTTTGGATGAGCAATAGATTACTCTGGTACTCACTTCCTTTAAGAACTCAACAGCCCGTGTTCAAAATCCCATGTGCCTGCACATGAGAGGAGGGTTAGTTCTATTTATTGTTCTTCCTGCTACAACTTTGTTTTAATTTATATGCTTATATTTTACTAAGGGCTATAATGATCCTTAATATGAGGTGAAGTGGTTATCACACAGTGGAATTAAACCCCCTGGTTTCTAGCTGTAAAATATGTATAAACTGTAAAAAGCACGGGTCAGGGTAAAATAAAATTTTCCGCTAACAGTGTGCTCTGGTTGTCTTTGAGAAAAGACTTAAAAATAGTTCCGTGGTGGGTGGGTGGGTGTGAACCTAGTGCTGTGAAAGGAAAGTATTGCTCAAGTTCGAAGATATCAGATGTAGTTGGAATATAGAGTTACAGAAGCCAGTTAAAGCCTTACGGTGCCGGGGGTATTTAGGTACGAGGGGCTGGTTTATTTAGAAATGCACCGTAGCGATGTGATTGACTGTGGATAACGTGAAATTCAGACTAATTTCCCTTATTCAAGTAAGCGCTGTCCCTGCGGGGTCAGCACATCTGCCGGCGCCTTCCATCCCCACTTCTCCGCAGGTTTCTGCCTCGGGCTGAGCGTTTGCTCCTCGTTTCCCACGAGGGAACGAGGGGAGAGGAGCTCTGGGCTGTGCTGCAGGATTCCAGGCTCGGGAGTGCTGGCGCCGCTGCCTCCCCCGGCGCTCGTCACCGCGGGAATTGGGTCAGGCCGAAGGAGGGTGCGGGGTGCCCGTGCCGCTGTCACGGGGAGCGGGGCGTTCCGTGCCCTCCGCCCGGCGCCTCGGGCTGTTCGTGAGCGCGGCGCTCCCGGCCCCGCTGCTGCCGGCCGGGGCTCGGGGGGACGCCTGGAACAATGGGGGGCCGGAGGCTGCGCTTCCTGCCGGGCGGCGGCAGGAAAAGGCCCTTTTCCTCCGCATCCTGCGCCCGCCG
>VZRZ01008145.1:0-19075 GCA_013398175.1 Climacteris rufus | reverse complement strand
CTGTTCGATGCTGTGCGGTGCTGTGCGATGCTGTGCGATGCTGTGCGGTGCTGTGCGATGCGGTGCTGTGCCGGACCGGGCAGCGCGGGCGGGACAGGACGGGGCTCGCTGTGGGACCGGCCCCGGGTCCAGCACGGGCGGGACAGGCTCGGGTCAGGCACCAGGTCCGGGTCTGGGTCCATCGTGGCACTAAGCACGGCCTGGCACAGGGGGCCGGGCGCCTTCCCGAAGTGACAGCCCCGGGGTGGGAAGGGGCCGCGTGTTTTGGGAGCCCCGCAGGGTTTGGGCTGTGATGGGAGAGATGTGGTCCTTTTGAGATACCCCCGTGCCCCGCGGTGTGTGCCAGGGAAAGGGAAAGGCTTTCCTGCAGGGACCCGGGCTGTGGAGGCTGCTCACATTGCTGGGAATGTGTCCCAGGAAGCCGGACAGTGTCCTGAGGAAATCGCCTTTGGCAGGACGTATCTAACTCCTCCTTCCTCCCCCACTCTAGGTTTCTGTACCTGGGAAATCTGAAGTGGTTCTCCTCAAACCAAACAGGTAAAACTACTTGTATCATAGGAATTTTGCTAAAGGCTTCACTTGAAAGCAAGCATGCAAATTTTAGTAAATTATAACGCAAAAAAGGTGGCGTTTAGATACAGGCCCTGCATTTTTTTTCCCCCAGGAAGTTTAATGGTTCAAAGCAGGGGTGTTTAATGAGAAGGCTGTATTACCAGGAAGGTATGCAGTCAGCTTTAGGGTATGCAGATATGTGTGGGCCTGTGTGTGTGTGTATATATAAATACACTTTATAGATATATTTAATTCCACATATAACTTTTATATATAATGTCTCAGTCAAGTTTCTTTAACACAATGTTAAGCACTGAAAACAGGCATCCTGTAACAGGCCTGTCTGTGACCATTTATTTGACACTGCATAGTTTTCCTTCAGCTAATGATTAGTTCAAAGTGGAGAATGTATTATTTTTATACTTACTTTGAAACTAAAAATCCTTCTTTCTCACCCCTCCCCCCAGTACTTCTACTTTTTCTCCCTTCTCACTGGATATTACATGCTCTATACTTAGTTTCCACATTGAACTCTCAGGATCCCTTGGGATTTAGCTAAAGTAAACACACCCATTTTAGTCTGACTGGGAGTTGGTAGTGCGTAATAACCCTCAATGACTAATGATTCCAAGATAATCCTGAGGTTGTACAGTCTGGCCTCTCAGTGAAAGTTTGGTCTTCACAGGAAAAAGAAACCACCCCAGAAATGTAAGCACAAATTCTTCGAGTATATGACTGACTCTGTCTGAATTTTGCCTTGTATGCTTGAAATGCTGCAAATATGTTAAGTGCCTTTTTTTAAAATTTTATCCAATAAGTACAGAACTCACAAGTTGCCATGTTTATATTGCTTGTGTTTGGACTGCTACTGCAAGAAATTCTGGCTAATTCCCAAGCTGAAAATCCTACTGAAATCCCAAACATTCTGGAAGAACCATTATATGGCTACAAAGCCATCAACTTGCCAGATGAGCATATCCCCTACTTTCTGCACAATAACCAGCACGTTGCTGACATCTGTAAGCAGGATGCTCTTTGCCCATATAAAGTAAGTTTGCTTTTTCCTGTTTGTTTGTTCAAATGTCCTGTTGGGATGGTTTGTTCTTGCAAGTCATAGCAGTTGAAGATGGTGATTAATTGGTCTCCTTGCCAATTAGTCAGGAAAAGGATTTGGCTTAGAACGTATTAAAGACAAGAGTAAGATTGCAGTGCCATGTGTGTCCTCTCTGGAGCCTCTGTTGTGCATGAAGAATCTGGGAGTTGTTTCTGAAACTCTGTTTGAAAACAGACCAAACCAAAAGCCTTTTATGCAAGATTTACGAGCAAGAGGTCATTTAAAAGCTAACAACCAACTTAAGTCATTTCCCATTTTCCTGTTGCAAAACCTGATTCAGTCATTCTGTGTTGCAGAAACACTTGAAGAAACTAAAATCCTGCTGGGGTTATGAGAAATCTTGCAGATCAGAGAACAGGTTCAGTTACCCAGTGTGTGACTATGTTGAAACTGGATGGTAAGTTTTATTTTAAAAGTCTATGGTACATTATGGTAAAAAAAGAATGTAATGCTCACTTGGACGTTAGCTGTGAAGTAAACATGATTGTGATATTCAGAATTTAAAGCATCATCCTTTGTGGAGACCTGGGTGTATATATAATGTGTGCATTTATACATAATGTACCTTTCAATGTGATTTTAAAAATTTAACTTTTTAAGGAAGAAAATGCTGTTGGAAATACTTCCTGCCAGAATGTTTTCATTATTCTGATTTAGCCTTGAATTCAGGTTCCTAAAATAACTGTATTTCCTTTCTTAGCTTTAAAAACAGAGGGAAAAAAATGTTACAAATTTATACCCTTTTACGGGAGAATAGCTTTAAATTGCCATTGATATTTTCACTCACATGCAGCTGATAAGTGCTTCCTGTTTTGGCATCTTAAATGCCAAAAAAATAACTGGCTGGTGCTTCTCTTCCACTTTCAGTGGAAAAATATCTGTTAAAGTTATTACTAGAATTGAGCAACAGACCTTGGTTTGTTTCCTCTCTCCTTCACACATCAGGGCAAGTGACATCGAGACAGCCCAGCAGATATTCTGGAAACAAGCTGACTTTGGATATGTGAGAGAGAGGCTCAATGAAATGAAAACCCACTGTAAACCTGCAGCAACAGTATGTATTGCTGATAGATGTGATACTTTGTACTTGTTTTCAAACATAATTTTTTGTTATTGATAGAATTCTACTTGTTCTTTTCTCAACAGGGGGATTCATCTCTGTCCTGTTCCCAGTACCTTCAGCATTGCAGAGCAACAAATTTGTACATTGATTTACGAGCTATAAAGAGAAACCATGACAGGTCTCTGATCTGCCTGTGTTACAGTAAAAGTGGGATGGCAGGGAAAAGGATTTGAGAATTTGGGTAACAAAGCTGGTTTGCTTGTTGCCATGGGTTTTCCTGCTGATCAGAGACTTGTTGCTGAAGTCCTGTTGAGGTTTACACCTCTTTGTTGCTGGCTGCTGCTGTCAGCAGCACAGGTTGTTTAAAAACCTAAATTCTCAGTTTTATGGAATGCTGATGAGTGATTGAAATCCTCCCTTCTGATGGAAGAGAGGAAGACTTTTCTGTGTCTTCAGTCACGTTCTTCCTTGATCAGATGATGTGCAAAATACAATTGTTTTTGTCTGAGGCACCAAGACCTTTCCTGTGCCTTTATACCAGTTCCAGGAGCTGCATTTTTAGATACTGTGCAGCTGAGGAGAGATCTGAACCTGGATCCTCCACATCCCAAATTCAAATGCTACATATTAGAAAACTGGATTAAAACCCCCATGCCAGTAGTGATGCTCCTGTAAGCAATCATGTAGCAAAGTCTAATTAACTTAGGCATTTGGATGTGTGCAAATGATTTCTGATAACATTTTGAGTGGATTAGTGCTGTTTTCTAAGGTGATGTCTAAAACTTCAAGGACACCTCTATCTTTATTTGGGAATTGTGGGCAATTCTTGAATTGTCCTGAGGAAAATACTCGAGTTTTAGATATCTATGAAGTGCCTTGCTGAACTGAGACTAAGTAGCAGTGGCTTGAGTATGTAATTGAGATTGCAGGGCACTGGGAGCCCTGTTGCACAAAAGCTGATAGACTTTTTCTAATTTGCATTAGATTCAAAGAAGACTTTTTCCAGAAGGGAGAAATTGGCGGTCACTGCACCCTCGATGTTCAGGCGTTTTTGGCTGAAGGGCAGCGCAAGAGCCCTCTGCAGTCTTGGTGAGAATCTGTTGTCAAGGCTGCTTCTGACTTCTCCTACTAATTATTTCTACTAATTATTTTTTATTTTTGTCATTGTCATTAAGAGCTGCATGTAAGGGATTTCATAGTGAGGAAAGAATTGCTCCTTTTAAGGTCAATTTGAGAGTTCGTTTTAGAAAGCTGTGCTAATTACATCTGTGCAGAATGTCTGGACCATTCTGTCTGTGACTGTGTCCTGCCTCATTTGCAGCAGCAAAAGATCTGAAAATGTCTTGCAATTGGAAGTTCTAACCTTCAGGTGTTTTCTGGGCAAGATGCTGGTGCTGTGCCTAATCTGTGTGTGGAAAGGTGTGAAATGCCTTGAGGTTGGCACTTGTGTGTTGGTTCACACAGTCCTTGCTGAGGATGGGGCTGGTGCAATGCCTGATGTGGATATGTGTTCACACGGTGTTCCCAGGGAGCCTGTGCTTGGAATGTGACATGGGCAGCAGTCCACAGGCTGAGTAGGAAGTGCAGACTATCACAGTTTGCATGTTAGCACTTCCAAGTTGCATTGCCACTTAATTGGTGAAACATAAATGAGTTTGAGCCATTAAAGTCCATGTAATAATTCATTTTTATGCTTGCTTTAATTTTTTCTCCCCCCGTTTTGCATTGAGGGTTAATTTAAGTCAAGAACAGCTGCAGAGGAGGAAGACTTTTCTCCTCTACCTGCTATTGTCATCACAACTGTTCATCCTTGTTTAGATCCAGGAATAATAAATACTGCATTCATTATTCCAACCAAAGCACAGAGATCTTGCTTAAGTGTCTTTGACAACACAGATCAGCTTGGATGGACCCACAGATCCAGGCTCTGAAGCTCTTTGTAACATCTTTGCTGCCTTGATTTGGAGATCAAAGGTGCTGTTCACTCCTGAGATCAAAGGCAGTGTTTAACCTCTAGAAGCCCTGAAGAACCTTCTATTATAATTTCAAATCATTTTAATTGTCAGGCCCTATCAGTTTTCAGCAGTGCTGTTAACTCAGATGGACTGGATGGACAGTTACTAAACCTGCAACATATGAAGTACATTTGTTTAAATGTGTTCATGTCAAACATGTTCTGTGTGATTGAATCTTTCTAGGTTTGCAGAACTCCAGACATTTACTGCATTAGATTTCAAGCCTCTAGAAGATGAGAAGTGTGACATTGTTGTTGAAAAGCCAACATACTTTATGAAATTAGATGCAGGTAATTGGTATCTTTATTTTTTTCTTGTACTTCTGTAAAAAAGCTCATACTCAACTTGCCCATCTACATTATGGCTTTGTGATTATTAAGTTCACTTGTAATATGAAAAATTATGTGACTTTTTATTCTTTTTTTTAAATGTAATTCCAGTGATAAACTTGGAAAATTTAAATTTGACAATCTTATCTTTTCCCACAGTTTATTTAAAAAAAATCAGAATTATTTCCTGCTGCTTACCTTGCACAGTTGTTCTCTGGACTGTGGTTTGGCAGTGTTGGACTTTGTGCCAAAGGCTGTTCTGTAGAGCCTCTGGCTGTGCTTCTGCATGACAGGTTTCACACCATGAAACACAAAGTATGGGTGTCAGCCCTTGCAGCATGTGTCCAGGAACAAGATTCTGTGTGGACTGGATGGTAGGGAAGAGAAAAGATATTTCAAGAGGGGCAGCACCCAGGCACCTTTAGCAATCAGCCAGTGGTATGTGACAGTTTTTGAGCTTCAGCAGCCTTGATGGGGTGCAGCAGGGTTTGCAGCCAAGTGCTGATGGAGGAGGGTGTTTGTTCAGGGTGCAGACAAACCAAGCAGCTGCAGTGGGCTGAGCTGTGGGGTGGGCAGGGTGCTGGTGTGCTGTGTTCTGTCCCTGTGCCACACAGCAGCTGCAACCTGAATTCCTCCTCTTCCCCTGCCAGTGTCTTACATTTTAAGCAAAGTTGTTGCAGGGAGCTGGGCTGTGTTACCTCCTTTGTTTCATGGTGCTCTTCTGTGCACCAGGAATGAACAGGAATGCTCTGAGACAGAACCTGAGGCATGACTTGGGCTTTGGCTTGTGTGAAGGTACAAGTTCTGTCTTGCAGTCCCACAGACAGAGCTCCCCTTAGCCCCAGTAAAGCAGAACCAAGATCAGTGCCCAAGGCCAGTTTTCCTGTTTCCTTTTGTCTGACTGGGCTGTGTTAAAGCAGGAACTCCTTTCATATCCTTCAGAAAGCAGCTGCAGACTGTAATGAGAAATACAACATGAAGCTTATCTTTCTCTTATGCTTTCTTTTGACCACTCTTCTGACTTCTCTGCAATTTTTAAAGACACATTTTACTTCAGATTTCTTACCTTGATTCCTTCCCTTTAGGGCTTTCCTTTTTTTGAGGGTGTATGAGGAGGATTCAGTTAGAAGCAGGGGAAAGCTAATATAAAATGCTAATAAGGAAAAATGCATAAACCAATAAAAGTGGAGCAAGTATTGCAGTGTTTTGCTAACAATTCTTTCTTTCTCAGGTGTTAATATGTACCATCACTTCTGTGATTTTGTCAATCTTTACATCACCCAGCATATCAATAATTCCTTCAGTACTGATGTCAACATAGTCATGTGGGACACTGTAAGTTTGCTCTGCTTTTAACATATTTGTAATGGGCTGTATTTCTGCTTTACAGAGACTCTGAAGGTTTTAGTAACCAATCCTTAGCTCTCTTGTGGGCATAGCCATGTGGAACTGATAAAGTTTTAGATACTTTTAATACAGGTGCATGAGTAAAAGGGAGTAGATTTTCTATTATAAATCATATGCTGTTGAAATGCTCAGCTTTTGCTAATATATGGTTGTGCCTTTTTTTGGTGTGACCTCAAAAATAACATGATCAGTATTTCTAATCTGTAGCACTTGAACTTTTAGTTGGTTTCTGTAGGCTTTTTTCTCTTGGAATACTGAAGTAGATTTACTTAACTGCTTCTGCTATCTTCATGTTTGTAAATCAGTATTGTGTAGACTGTAATGAAGAAAACAGCTAAATTAAATCCTTATATATATATATATCTCAAAACAGGGTTTAATATTCAATTCCTTTAAGTAGCCTTCTTGCAGTTACTTCTCTCAAACACCTCTCACATTGCCATAAGATATAAAACACATTTTGAAGTGGGGCTGTTTCTGTTCTGCTGAGTTGAAACCATGGCTGTGTTTAAGAGTGATATTAGTTTTACTGGATGGTATTTAAGTTGTGTAGGAGAGTGTTAAACTAAATAAAGAACAGCTGGGCAATTTGTACTATGCCAGATAATGTGTATAATCACAGTTTTTGACTATGATACCGTCTCATGCCTGTTTTGTGCTCACAAAGTGCTGAGTTTTCTTTCTGAGTACTTACTGCTAGGACAATTAGACTTCAATAGAGATCTGCAAATATGCCCTGCTTGCTGTTTAATGAGAAACCTCTTTGGCTAGAGGAGATCCTTTTTTCTAATTTTATTACATTTCAAAGTTAAAATGAGTGCCATCAGTCAGATAAGTGAGCTCTCCAGACGTTACACAGGGACCTGTTAATCCAGCTCTGAGGGCTTTCTGCAAAGATCAGGTGTCAGACAGCATTGCAAATTTCTTTGAAAAGCAACTCTTTGTCTTATATGACGTTGTGGAATCAAATAACTCTTTCAAATGTGCCATTCAAAGTGCTATCACTGTAAATGAACATTACCTGCTCAGGCAGCTCGAGTTCATTGCTGTGTGAAACCAGGTGATGGCACCAGGCAACTGCTGATGCACTGTCTGTGCTCATCAAAAGGTGGGCTTGAGCTTATTTTTCATTCTCTTTCTTTTTTCCCTTGATGTGATTAGATGTGGCCATACTTCCTAGGTACTGTTCTTATTAAACAGTAATGCCCTTAGATGTAGGTTAAACAAAGCAGAAAATGAGTAGGAATTCCACTGAGTGTTGGTTTGCAGATCCCCTGCAAAAGCAGGGAAACAATGTTTATACAGCACTTTTGAGGAGAGCAGATAGGGCTGGAGAGTGGTGCTTTCATCAGTTCTCTGCTTCTAATCTGGAAGAGCAGCTCTTGGGGTACATGGCCAGAAAGCAGCCTGGATTGTAAAATGCATTAGAACCCAATGGCAGAGGAAGGGGAAGGCCTTTTCAACAGAAGAAAATCTGGTCCCCTTTAGATTCTTTTCCATTTCACTAGATGTCTGTTCTCTTATGCCATAATTTGTAGTTTTATGTTCAAATTTCTTATGGAGAATGTTCCCACATAACTTTCCAAACAGCCTGAACCAGCCCCAGAGCTGAAAGGAAGCTTTAAGTGAGAATCTGCACCAGGGCTACTGAGGGCACATTTAATTGCATTCAAGGAGCAAGAGGTGCTGACTCAGCCTCAGATGTGTAGGAAATGTGACAGACTGAAGGCAAGAGCCCCTGCTGCTGGGAAAATGTGTAAGGAGTTGATGGCTTTTTAAAAGTTCACAGTGTTGCTGCAAAGGGGAAAGTTTTCTGTACAGGAACTTCTTGGCTGTTTCTTCCATCAAAACAGATAATTGCCTCCAATTTGTGAATCATGTGCAACGTGCAAATGACAATCCCAAAACAGGCAGATGCAAAACAAACTTGTTGTGACTTTTTACCTCAAACTTTAGTGCTGCACTTGAATTCCCAGACAGTTTTTTTTTAGTCTCAGGAGTTGAGGTTCAGGACTACCTTCTACCATCCTTTTTTTTCGTGTTAATTCAGACTTAACTTGTGTTCTGTTGTCTCTGGAATAGTAAGTTATTCTCACTCCTAACTCAGAAATTCTAATCTGCTGCTGAAGACTTTGTCTATCTTGCTGATTTATAGAAGTTTTTATTAAAAATTAACTACCTGACAGGTAATTTGAGTTATCTGTCACTGCAAACATAAAGTTTGGTGCTGTGTAATGTCTGTGTTCTGTGCTAGGCTGCCTTGGGTCCTGTGGTGGTGTTGCACATATTAACTGTGTATTAAAACTCATATACAGAACTTTTAAATCATGAAGAGAGGTTCTAATATGCATTTATGTAATTGTTATAACCTGGTGTTTTTTGCTTTACTCCTAGAGCTCCTATGGCTATGGTGACCTGTTCAGTGAGACATGGAAGGCATTCACTGACTATGAAATAATACACTTGAAAACCTTTGACTCTAAAAGGGTATGGAATTTTATATTTTGTTTTAATTCGTAGTCACTAGGGAGCAAATATGACAACTTCTCAAGCTGCTTGTGGTTATGGGTGTTCCAGAGGTTATGGGTGTTCCATTAATTCTTTCCATGCATGTTTAATTTGTGTAATATGAGTATTCTACCTCAGAAACAAGAGACAGAGCTGTAACCTAATTCTGTGGTGTGTATAGATGTACATAGTATTGATGGACCTAGCTTTTGTGTCCTGAGAGGTGGTGTTACTGTGTGGGTTTTGCTTCTGCAGGACTGAAGTTGTGTTATCAAAAGGTCTCTCTAAACTCTTCTGATTCCTCCTGAGGTGTTTCTGTCTCCCTGTTACTCTTGGTGTTCTTGCTGCTTATAATTTAAAAAACTTTGCTCACACCAAAAAAATGTACCCATTCATTCAGAGCTCATTTTAACTCTTAAATCTAGTTCTAAACTCACTAGGTGGTTTCCTTCGATTTAGTTCATGTTTGTTCTGTTTTGGGGTGTTTTTATCACCTTTTCCCACACTTGCATCCGTGGTGTCCCAAGTGAGAGCTCTTTTGGGATGGGGATTCTCTTTGTTCTGTTCATTTGCAGAGCCGAGGCAGTGAGCTGTCCTTGGCAGCAGCAGTAATTGCTGGCTCGTTAGGAGCAGGGCTGGCAGTGAAAATGGGCCGGGGGTGGAGCAGTGGGCTGTAACTCCGTGTGATTCCCTTCCAGGTGTGCTTCAAAGAAGCCGTGTTCTCACTGCTGCCTCGGATGCGCTATGGATTGTTCTATAACACGCCTCTGGTGAGTCCCTTTGTCCAGCCATTCCACCCAGGGGGCTGTGGCACGATGCAATCTGAGCTGGTGAATCCCTCCAATATCATGAAATGCACTGCAGTGAAGGTCCAACTCCGAATGGAATGATCTTCCCTAAAGATTAGGATTTTAAAGTTACTTCAGCAGGTTGTGTGCAGTCCCCTATGTCACAGCTCAGGAGCTGCATGTTATTTCTCTTTAGTGGGTGAGCAGTATGCATTAAGTGGTGTTTTTGCAGAGCACAGGAGCTTGAACACAGTCAGACTTCCCTGAGGGTATGAGCTCATGCACTCAGGCTCTAGCACTAGAGAGAGTTGTATTTCTTTCTAAATGAAAGTGCCACTTGTGTCGCAGTGAATAGTGACATGTGCAGCACAGTCCACAATACTGGGCTTTTGTTCCACAAGAATGGCAAAAACCTGATCACAAAGCTCAGTTTTGTGAGCAAAAGAACTTGGTATATTCAAAATTGCTGTTTTGATTTCAGATCTCTGGCTGTCACGGTACGGGGCTGTTCCGAGCGTTTTCTCAGCATGTGTTACACAGATTAAACATTACACAAGAAGGGCCCAAGGTATGAGAACTGGGTAATGCAATTATGCTATGGAGCTGGTGGCTCTTGCCAGAGAACAGCTTTAGCAAACTGAACCCAGTGGGGAATGAAGAGGGTTTTCTTCCCAGTAAGTCAGCCTGTTCTGTAAAGGCTCTCAGCAAACGTTTGGAATGTGTGTGGAAGTTGCCCTTGTCTCTTACTTCCACAGCACAGACTTGAGAACATTCTCCCTCCAGCCTTGGGGTCTCATCCCTGTATCCATTCTCTGTGCTCTCTTTTGTGTCCTCCTTAGTTAAGTGACACATGAGTTCCCTGTCTCCTGGAGCAGCACTGGGGATCCCCCAGAGCAGTGCAGGCCTTGCCCTGTGTCAATGCCTGTGGGTGCTGCTGAGCTCAGAGCAGAGCAGGACACAATGGAACTTGGCCCTTCCACGCTTGCCCAGCACCATCTGCCTGGCCCTGGGCTTCTCTTGCACACACTGGTGGGTTTTGCACATTGCCTTGCTGGCCAGGGCAGTTCTGGGCTGGTTGAAGTGTCTGCTGGAGAGTAGCCCACATATTATTGCTGAGGGGCACATTCAGAGCTCTGCACAGGCATTTAGTTATGCTTCTCCTGCTGACACTAATGGGAGTCATGCAGTTAAATCTCTTTATTTCATTTGGAACGCTCACCCCTGTGGGTCCAATTAATTAAAAGAGGTAAAAGGAGGAACTGTTATAGAAGAAAAATATTTTTTCCCAAGGAACTTGTGCACAAGCCCGTCCTGAAAGCTGCTTTCCTGCTTTCAAAAACTACCATATATTGTGTAATACAAAGGTTCTTTTGTACTGAATAAAATAAATCTTTCAGAAAATATTTTGTTCTTAATAATCAGACTTTCACAAAGTTTTTGACACTTTGAATCTGTCAGAAAATATGATGTGAATTTGAAGGTGGTTACATCATCTGTTTATTACATGTGGAAAGAACATATTTGGTTGTTCAAATAATTGCCAGAAGTAAATATGGAAGAGTTTGGGACTGTTTTTTTGTGAGGACTGCCTCTTAGCTAACACACTGCTGCTTCTTTCTCTTCAGGATGGGAAAATTCGGGTCACCATCCTGGCACGCAGCACAGATTACCGGAAAATATTAAACCAGAATGAGGTGTGGTCCTTTCTGTTTTTCAAAAAAGATTTATTGAAAGTTAAATTTTTGGTCATTGGATTGCTTTTTTTCTTTCAAATGCAGCCAGGACATCTATTTGCTGACAAATTTCAGACAAATATGTCCAATGTTTATATTAATTTCTTCCAAAATGTCTTCTAGGCAGTCTCCATTTCTGTACCCCAGACACTGAACCTTGCTGCCCTTTCTAAATATTGAATGGAAGACTGCAAATGTAATACTAAAAGTATTTCCTCTGAGCAAACAGATACTGCAGAGCTTCTGATAAAATTAAATTATTTCACTTTCAGATTATTCCTTTTATTTATAGCATCCCCAGTGTTGAAGTCTAACAAAACTCTTTGTAGTGTCTGCAGATTGAAATGCACAAGCCATTGTATCAGAGTTTGTGCACTCAAAACTTAATGAATTTTCATGTTGATTCATGGTTTTGAATCATGCAACTTAGGGGACTTGTGGTATATATTCTTTTGTGGTAAAATGATTATTTAATGTTTTCATGCCTGTTTTCATTCTCTGCTGTTAGTGCCTGACAAAAATGAATTGGGATTATCATCCCCACTTATGTAGGAGGAAACTGAGGCTTGTGTGATGCAGCAGCTCAGTGACAGAGCAGAGAGAGCAAATATTTGTGCTTTATCTACTGTGTTCTCCTCAGTTCATGCCTCCATGCTTCATGTAGTTTGTGTTCTGGTAAAATGACAAAGGGAGAAGTTAGTTTTATCTTTACCAGGTCAGGAGTGCCAGGGAGCAATTAACTGAAGCAGGACACCAAATCATTGTCTTTTTATTATTCTCCTCAGCTTGTGAATGCTTTGAAAACAGTGTCAACGCTGGAGGTCAAAGTGGTGGACTACAAATACAAGTGAGTTGGGGGAAGGAAGTGGTGTGAGCTCCTGCTGCCTGTGGCTGGTGAAAGCTGTTTGCAGGCAATGCTGGGCTGTCCCCAGGCCTACCCTGTGCAAAATCCAGGGGCTGGGAAGGGAGAGAGGCACTGAGGGAGTGGTGGGTGAGCTTGTTGAGCACTCTTATCCTATAATGCACCACTTGGGGTTGATAGGCTCAGGTTAAATCTACTCTACAATGAGCAAGGTTTGAAATCCCTTTTGTTCCCTCTCCCAAAGCCAGCTGTGTTCCCATCACCTTTTTGTATTGGCTCTGTAGTAACTGTGGATCAACAGGGATTTCTCTTGTATGATGTTAGTGTCTTATTTTATATGAGCCTTAGTTTAATAATGAATGATAGCTCTGATTATTTGCTGCTCTGGTGGCCCCTGAAGACACCCCATGAGGCTGGTTTGTGTGCCAGGTGTAGTAGGCACTGTGCCAGTAAGAAATGGATTGAAGGAAAGGTTCCCAAATAGTGTATGCCTGAACCAAACGGCAGCAGCTCCATCTGGAGCTGTCATGGATCATGAGGAAGAGTGAGAAACTGAAGCAGCAGTGAGAGATCCATGTTCTGAGACAGTGGGAGGAAGTTTATTTGTGTACTTTTACATTACACTGAATGCAGTTCAAAAACAAATATTTTATGTTGGGTTTTATTTGGGACATTTTTTTTCCTTTGTTTTAAGGAGGTGATGCATTTTTTTTAAGGCAAGTACAAAAAAAGCCCCTCAAACTTACAATAACTTTCACTTGACAAAAATACTTTTGAAACAAATTCTTGTGAAGTTTTAAAACCTGTCCACATTTCTTTTAGTTCTGTGCTGATTTATTGCTGGCTGCAGCATTTGTGATTCTTAGTATTGATCCTTGAAAAATCAGTTCTCTCTTTCAGCATTCCCTTCAGCTAATTTTGTGCTTTCCCCATGTTCTGCTGAGGTGGGTAGAGCTGCCACATCACCACTTGTGTTGTGTTGTCTGCAGGGAACTTGAATTTTCAGAGCAGTTGAGAATTACCCACAACTCTGATATATTCATTGGGATGCATGGAGCTGGACTGACCCATCTGCTCTTTCTGCCAGACTGGGCTGTTGTTTTTGAGCTGTAAGTCTGTTTGTCTCCCTTTCCCCTCTATTACACACACAACTGCTCATGTCTGTTCCTGTGTTAATGAAGCCTCTCCCTTGCTGGTATTTGACCATGAATGTTTGTCTTGCAGCCTTGTTTAGACTTCATTTTTGGCAGCCTCTTCTCCTAGGGATCAAAAGAGAGAAAGCTTTCATTATAAAATACAGTGTAATTATATCACACAGGCTTAGCCTGTGATTTCTTAATATACCTTGGCATAAATATAATGGAAAAATGGCAAACAGTGAGAAAACCTCAGTGCTCAGGTTCTGCCAGGTGACTCTGAGATCTAATGATGTTTTAGTGATCCAGGTGAATTGATTTTGTGCATGTCCAGGGTGTTAGCAATCCCCTGGAGGTTTTTATATTCTCCCTTTTGTGCTGAGGACATGAGCACCAGCTTGCTGGCCAAGGTCAGCCCTGTGTCATTGTGTTTTACCTCAATTTCTCTTGTAGCTTCCTTTTAAACATATTTTATCACAAAGTCTGGGTGTTAACAGACACTCCAGTCCTACAGAACTAAGCAGAAATCCAGAGGGCTTGTCAGAAGAGCACTGAATTCTTCATCCTGGGAAATTCTGCTGTGGGGAGGCTGCAGAACTGGTGCAGCAGTCTTGGCTTGAGGGTGTTTTGTCCAGTCTCCAAATAAGTTCACAAACCCAGGATTTGTTTTTTTTCTCGTGTCCAAGAGGTGCTGCAGCTGGACAGGGACATATCTGACATGCAGATGTGCCTCAGACTGCCTCCAAGGCCACATCTTGAGAGCAGAAGGCAGCCCTTGTTGTTTCAGTGGAGCTGAATTTGTCCACGGTTTTGGTGCCTTGGAACTGAACAACAGACATTTCAGCTTGCAGAGATGTTTCCTGTTTCACCCTGGTAAACTTCAGCACAGTCTCTGGGGGTAAATATGTCTTTTCTGCCTGTCCCTAGGTACAACTGTGAAGATGAACGTTGCTACCTGGACTTGGCAAGGCTGAGAGGCATTCATTACATCACTTGGAGGAAAAGGAATAAAGTATTCCCTCAAGATCAGGTAATGATGACCACTGCTGGGAGGGTGAGGTGCTATAACTGAAGCATTTTACAGTTACTTTGATTTATCTATCTATGTTCTGGTATCTGAAGAAAGATTTTCATTCTTTAGACCAAATTAACTTCCCTGTTGTGATTAAGAAATCATTTGATATTAATGGCTGAGGGAAGAAGAGAAATGAAATTAATTGGCCACTAACCCATCCATAGCATGGCTGTTATGCAGTCACTTTGCTGATCCTTTTGCCTCAGAGCACATCAGTGGATCAGAAATAATAAATTAAAATGTCAAATCCTCGACTTCTTTTTCTTGCTTTTTTGAACAGAGGTATTGATTTTTTTTTTCTGTCTAAAAGTCCTTATCTTGTTTTTCTAGGGACACCACCCAACACTGGGAGAACATCCAAAATTTACAAACTACTCCTTTGATGTGGAAGAATTTATGTATTTGGTGCTTCTGGCTGCAAATCATGTTTCACAGCATTCAAAGTGGCCATTTAGGGTAAAACATGATGAATTCTAAATTAGACTTCTGACTGAAATACTGTTTTTAATTAATCACAGCATGGCCTAGGTTGGAAGGGACCTTAAAGGCCATCTTGTTCCACCCCCTGCCATGGGCAGGGACACCTTCCACTATCCCAGGTTGCTCCAAGCCCCATCCAGCCTGGCCTTGGACACTTCCAGGGATGGGGCAGCCACAGCTTCTCTGGGCAACCTGTGCCAGGGCCTCCCCACCCTCACAGGGAATAATTTTTTCCTTGTATCCAATCTAACCCTGCCCTCTGTCGGTCTGAAGCCATTCCCCCTTGTCCTGTCACTACATAACCATAAAGAAATAAATTTCCCCCTATGAGGGAAATAACCCTTTATTAATTTGTCACTTCTTAGCACCATACCTTGTCTTTATAATCCCTTTCTAATCTGGGAGTTTTTGATATGTAAAAACTATTTTTTCAGGCTCTTTCTGGGTTTTTGCACTGTATTTTTGCATTCCAAAATCTGAAATACTTGTCTTTATACAAAGATATGTCCATCCATTTCAGGTAAGGTTTTCTGGGGTAGATCCAGGGTCAACAGACACTGCAAACTTCTACCTTAAATTTAGAAGCATTTTCATGTTAGAGGACACACTCTTAGGATTTTGCATTAAATATAAACTTTGACTCTTCTCCCTATAGTTATAAATTCTCCAGTAAAACAGTCTGCATGGTAGTTTCAGTCAGTCTTCTGTCTCAGAGCAGATAAATATTTTCCTAAGTGAATACTTAAAATTTCAGGTGATCTGGGTGTTTCCTACTTTTTCACATAGACCAGAACTCTGCATAGGAAAACTTGAGGAAATTGGAATAAAACTTGAGTCTTTTTGAGGATTCTAAAGGGAATAGCCTTCTGGGTTTTTTAATGACAAATTATAGGATGTGTAGAGTCTTTCAGCTGCAGCTGAAATTAATGAGGAATTATGAGGAACCATGTTCTTAGAGTCATTAAAAGACTAATATTAATATTCTTTTTTCCTCAAAATCTTGAAAAGTCAGTCTAGAAAACTTTTTAAATGAAATCTTTCCAAAGCCAGTAGCACAGTTCACTGTTTTCAGTGAAGGAAATAGTAAGCCAAAGCTGAGTTCTTTTTGAAATTCCCCCTGGAGCTAAGATGTTTTAGTGGGGAAAATAAAGGTAGTTCTGTCATCTTAGAGTGTGGCCAGAAGGATGTGTAGAAGAATCAAGTTCAGTGAGATAAAACCCAAGGGTTCTGTGTTAAATTATGGATTTTTTGGGGCATGTATCCCCATGCTGGACTGGCTCAGAGCAGGCACACATTTGTATGGGCGAGCAGGAGAGTTCTGGTAAATACAAATATTTCACTGCTCTAATTGCAGGTGGTATTGCCTTCCCTTCCCCAGCAATTTCACAGGGTGTAGGTGCAGTTACTGACCTGTCTGCACTGGTGGGGGTGAGTTACTGTAAGCACAGTTTCATACAGATCTCTCATGATCTGAATCAGTGCATAGGGAAGGGTGGGTAGAGCTGAAACCTTCATATATTTTGTGTATGTGGTGCAATTCTTCCTGCAGCGTTGTTCAACTGAGGGAGAAAACTGTTTCACTTTAAAGAACCATAGAAGCAAAATTGCACTTCTTGACATGAGGGATAAAAGAAAAAAAGCCCTTGAGAAATACAGTTTTCTGTATTTGTATGTGTCTGTGGGGTTTTTAAAGAAAAATGTATAAAACTTAAGTCAGTAAAATGCCTGAGTTTGAATGAAACCAAGTCAAAATAAAGAAGAAATTTAGTTATGAACTGTGCACATAATTTTTTAAATAAAAAGCTTTTTAATTAAAAGAAGTCTAAAGTTTTTGGTCATAGTTTGCCAGGTTTTAGAGGCAAATGTTTTAAATACTGTTAATTGCATGGAGTGACTTGTCTTTGCTTTCTCCTGCCATGACAGCCTGATGTTCTGAGGTCCAAAGAGATATTCAGGTCTATTTATTTGGGAATCATTCAGAGGTAATGCTGCCATCCTGCACTGCTGGCTTTGGTGCTGGCCATTTGAAGATGGGTTTGTGAAAATCTTTGTGTTTGTTTGACTTGCTGTGGTGCAGGTGATGCTGCTGAAGGCAGTGTGAGTGCTTGAGTCTGTACAGACACAGCTAATGAGGAGCTGCTCCTTCAAGTCATCACTAAAACAAATGGTTGAACATATGTGTGGAGGAGAGGCTGCAGGGGCTTAATCCAAGGGCAAAATATCCTGCCAACATTCACCAGTTTCAGCAAATTTGAGTGCAGTGTCAATAGTTGATGGCCAACATGTTATTCAGCCTTTATGGCTTAATATTGCTAGGATGAAAATGCTATTTGTGTTGATTAACTTTACAAATAGTCACAAAATTTTCTTGGCAGGAGAAGGAGGTTTGGTTGGATTACTGGCTTTTGCCAATAAATCCTGAGAGAGCTGGGACAACAGCAAAGATCTGTTTTGTGATTTAAAGGGCATCTGGGCCATCTTTGTCTGTCTGGAAGTTGGAATTTGAGGAAATCCACGAGACTTTTGGGCCACTTGTTCTTCAGGCAAGATATAGCTCTGGGTTATGTTTTCCTAACAGACCATGGCAATCTTGTTCCTTGCTACTTCTGATTTTTTAAAAGAATTTTTTAGCCTCTCCAGTTTACCCAGGTTTAGAGTCTAAGTGGCATATTGGCATCAGCATGATGAATTCAGTTTTGGGACTTCATGTAATGTTGCCAATCCTGAGTGCTTTTGGGATTGCCTGTGTTTCATGTACAATGCAAACTGAGAGCTGGATTTGAAATAAAAGATAATTTATAGATGCACATGGTTCCTTTCTTTTTTACTTCAGAAATCATCAAGACATAATTTCATTTTTTTCTTTGGGAAGTTCTGTGGAAATTGGGTAAGTGTGAGAAATGGTTTGTGATGGGGAGGTGGCAAATCAGGATTATTAATCTTAAGAGTACGATTATAAATATTAAGGCAATACATTTTAAAAAGTCATTAAGTAATAATGGAATTGTTTAATTTTTGCTCTTAATCTTACCAGTACCATTATCATACCTCTTAATCTTGTATTTTTTTCTAAGGAGAAAAACTGGAGAAAACGTTGTCCTTGAGAGCTTTTTATGTGCTCAAAAGGGTAGAATGTTTGATTTCAACATTGAATAATTGTTTCAATTTGCAGTGTTTGCCTTAAGTTGAGCTCTTACTTCCACTCCTCTGAACACACATTTCTCATGGATGGGGCTTTTTGCCTGAAATAAATGAAGTGCTGTTGGATACCCTCTGGATTTGGCCCTGAAATGGCCACAGAAGGTTGGGGTTTTGTTGTTCATTCATGAATTCTCCTCATTCTTGCATTTCAGGTCCTCACCTCAGGTGTTTGTGTGAGGGTGCTGCTGAAGCCCTGCTGGGAATGGGATCTGCTTCTCCCCCTTCTCTCTCCTCCTGGGTCAGTGCCAGGGCTCAGGCTCATCCCACCCAAACCCTGCACTTTGCACTGTGCCAGCAATTTGTCTATGGGGGGAGAGAGATACGGGGGGAACAAGAGGTGAGGAGGGAGGAGGAAGGTTTCAGATGGGTAAAACAGGCAGAGAGTCCTTCTCAAGATGGGAAGACCTCTGGGAATGTGGTTATAAATCAAGTGAAATGTGTGGACACCCTGTTGGGACAGAGCCAAAAATGAGGGGAATGAACAGGTTTATGTCACAAACTGCAAGGAGGGGGACATGAAAGGTCCTGAATTCCCTTGGGTTTGAGCCAGGAGAGGGGGGAGCAGCATCTCTGATCAGGAGGGGCTTGTGGGGAGAAGGGCCAGGGCTGAAAACCTGGGTGGTGCCCTGGGAGTTGTGCTGGAGAGGTGAGCTGGAAAGGGCAGGGGAGGTTGGCAGGGGGTGGCTGCCACAGTTGGGTAGAGCTGACAGCACATTCACAGGAGTGATTTTTTATAGGCTGCTCTCCTCTCTTAGAAAAGTCAAATATTTTTATAGTATAACAATATAATGTAGATAAATAGTATAACAATA
>VZRZ01008140.1:262889-301084 GCA_013398175.1 Climacteris rufus | reverse complement strand
ACTCGCTGCTGAAGCGGCTGAAGGAGCGCTCGCTGGACAGCCTGCTGGAGGCGGTGGAGTCCCGCGGGGGGATGCCCGGCGGCTGCGTGCTGGTGGCCCGCACCGAGGTGCGGCTGGGGGGCCTGGCGGCGCCCCCGCACCTCCTCCTGGGCAAGCTGTTCCGCTGGCCCGACCTGCAGCACCCGGCCGAGCTGAAGCCCCTCTGCGAGTGCCAGAGCTTCGGCGTCGCCGACGGACCCACCGTCTGCTGCAACCCCTACCACTTCAGCCGCCTCTGTGGGCCAGGTGAGCAGCGGCGAGTTGGGTTCCCCCCGCCCCGAGCTCCCATCGATTTGGGGGTTCGGCCTTTCTGAACCCTCCCAGAGCTTATCCGAGCCCTGGTGGGCAGCGCTGCCCCGGCCCCGCAGCGATGCGGGGCTGCCCGGGGGGGACGCGCCTGGCCCGGGGTGCCCATCGGGCATCCCCCCGTCTCCTGCCAGTTGTGCGTAAAAAGCCATTTCCCCTTTTATTTTTTTTCCTTTCCCGCGGAGTTTCCCCGCTCCCTGGGAGCCGAAGGGGCGATAATCGGCGGCTCCATCCCGCTGGCGCCAGCCTGGCTCGCTCCTATCGGAGCCGGGCGGTCACCGCCGCCGGCTTAAAGCCGCAGGCGCTCGGGGGGGCCGCGGGGATGTCCCCGCCGCGGGCATCCCCAACTCCCGCGGGCACCTGCGGCTCCTGCATTTCTCCGGGATTTCTGCGTTTTTACCGTGGGCAAATTTGAGCGTTTTCAGGGAGAGGGTTTGGATTTCTTGAAGGTTTTTTTTGTTCCTTTCAGCAATCGTGTGTTCGTGTCAGCAGGGAATAGTTACTGCATTGAGTAGAGAGATGTTCGAGTTTGAGGTGCAGAAATGGAAATGATACTTTGCAGGCTGTACAAAAACTGTAATGAAGCTGGACAGCTGGATTCACTATGCCAGAGGGCAGGGTTGGGTGGGATATTGGGAAGAAATTCTTCCCGGTGAGGGTGGGGAGGCCCTGGCACAGGGTGCCCAGAGAAGCTGTGGCTGCCCCTGGCTCCCTGGCAGTGCCCAAGGCCAGGTTGGATGGGGCTTGGAGCAGCCTGGGATAGCAGAAGGTGTCCCTGCCCATGCCAGGGGATGGCACTGGATGATCTTTACGGTCCCTTCCAGCCCAAACCATCCTATGATTCCATGCTGACTGTCCCTTTTCTTGGCAAGAACTTTGACTTTATTATTTTTTTTTTCAATCTGGGCTCCTGCCCTCGCTTTGCATCACTTCTTTCAAAGAAACTTCTCTTCTGGGCGTGCTTCTCCCGAAGGTCGCTAGAGGCTGGAGGCAGCTTTTTTATTCCGGTTGGAGCTGAGCTGCGTTTTTAGGAACGGGGCATTTATTATAGAAACGGGCAGAGTTTCCCAGTCACTTTCTTGCAGCGGAGGTGGCTTTCCCAGCGGTGTGCGGCTGCCAGCGCCGTGCTGGGAGTAGTGGAAAGCAGAGCTGTTATCAAGTGGCTCCTTATCACTGATAATGGGTGGCTGTGCCAGGACCCCACCCGCGCCGACTGGGCGCTGGGAACTGGAGCCAAGAAAAGGCCTTGGTGCCCTTTTCCACAAGTGGCTCCCTACAGAGCTCGTCCTGGTCGTGTTTCCCACCCACTTCACCGTGGGGTGACGTAGCTGAGGGCTGTGAAAGTGCTGGGGTGCTTCCAGCAAGTCCCTGCTGACAGCAGCTCTGGCTCTGGCGTGGGACCAGCACAGCCAGGTCGGGCTGTTCAGCCCAAATGGGGGCTTGGGCACCTTGATTGTTTTATTTTGGGATTTATAAGCGCTCTGTGAGAAGAGCATCCTGCTCCCTTAGGGGAAATGGGGAGGCTTTTCTTAGAAGCAGTAGAGGATCCCCGAGCCATCACATGGAGGATGCTGAGGTTCTTTTTGATGAACTGATCCAAGCTGAGCTGCAGTTGGTGGCTGAGTGCTGTCAGATGCAGGGGGGAGCTGAGGAGCACACCTGAGTTCCCATAGTCTGGGGTCAGTGTGGTGCCACTGATTGACTTCTCAATACAGTTTCTCACTCAAGTTGGTGCCTGCTCAATGCTGATGCCTCGATACAGCTCAGCTGGCTACACACTCCATTTTGGCAAGTTGTAATTCAAAAACCACATCTCCATCATGTTTTAGAAGGGGGGGGAAAACCCCTCTAACCAGGGCATGGAGTTGATGGAGGACCTTTGTCTGCCTTTTGCATGGTCTTGACCCTTGCAAGGACAGCAAGAGCTGGTTGGATGACCTGATGGAGCAAAGCACCTCTAAGGAAGGAACTGGGAGCACATGAGTGCTCAGTCCTGCTGCCTAAAGCTGAGCTGGGAGCTCTGGGGGGTGGAGGTCGGGGTGAGCAGGGTCACAGCAGCCTCTGCTCCCAAGCCCAGGGTTTTGTTGGGATGGACCAAAGTTACTTGGGTGGCTTGTTGGCTGAGAGCAGCCTGGCTCTGGTGTCAGCCCTGAGTGCCAAGGGGAGGCTTTTCATCACCCAACACCCTTTCCCAGTACTTGTAAAGTGTTCAGGGAGCACTTGTTAAGTCCATGTGCATGGGAGCTGTGGATGGAAGGTTGTCTCCCAACCCAGGTGATGGAAACTTTGTTCTGGCTCAAGCTGTGGGTGTCCAGGCACAGATATGGGACAGAGGGGTGCAGCATTTTCAGCAGTAATTTCCACTTTGAAAGTCCAAGGTGAAACCCCCCCATTCTTCAAAAACTGGGAAGACCTTGGTCTCTGATTACTTCTCAGTGGTTTATTTTCCATGGGGTGTTTATAACCTTGGAAGAGTTCCTGCCCCGAAAGAGAAAGCGAGAGGGTTTGGTGATAAACTGAACGCAGCACTAACCTGAAGTTTTGTTTTTCCAGAGTCTCCACCACCTCCCTACTCTCGGCTGTCTCCTAATGATGAGCAAAAGCCACTGGGTACGTGTTTTGTCTCTTTTGATCTCCCGGGAACTCTTTCATGCTGCAGCCCTGGTACTGCTTCTGAGACAGCCCTGCCTGGCACGTCAGGCAAAAGCCAACAAGTCGGGATTTTATGGCTGCTCATTATTTCTGAGCAAGCATCAGCTGACAGGGTTTTAAGAAGTAAATGGATGCCAGTTTATCCTACCAAATTACCGTGTAGACACATGCATATTTTCCAAAATAATACGAAGCTCTATTTTTAATGAAGGCGTAATGAAAGGTTAGCAGCCCTCATGTTTTGTCTGCGTGTGTAATCTGCGGGATGACGGCGCGGGGGGGACTGGCAGCTCCTGGCTGCCATTTCCATAAAGCCCTGGCTGTGCTGCCCCGTGGAGGAACAGCCTGACACCTTCCTCTGCTTCTTGCAACGAGGCAGAAAGGCTCTGCAACTCGGCGCTGAGTTGGGGTATCACTTTTCCTGGTGAAGCATGAAAGGTTTTCCAGACAAAGCTGGGGAAAGCAGCTGAGGTGGGTAGGCTGGGCATGGAGTGCAGGGTGCTGGAGAGCCTGGCAGCCTCGGATCCTGGTCCTGTGAGCTGCACACTGCCTTGGAGATGTTTTGAATTGGCGTCGCTGCATCCTCAGCATCCTCTGTCAGCACCCACTTCTTGCTCAGTTAAACAGGAAGCAAAGACATGGGAGGGAAGGGAGGAGAATCCCAAGTGCCTTTTGGGTTTCTTGCTGGCATCTGTGCAGCTGTGGGCTTTTTCCCGTGGTCAGGGGCTCTGATTTACCAGGGTGATGACCGAGGGGAGCTGCTTTTGCACCCATGGGGCAAGGACAGGGAGGAGCAGACGGGGCTTGGCAGGCGATAGGAGGGGACAGCAGTGCCTGCCTGTCCCACCCAGCCCTGGGGAAGGCAGGAGCTGCCCCGTGCCAAAGGTGAGTCCTGCCCTGCCAGGCCTGGCAGCTGCCTGGGACTGAGCCCTGTGTGCGCCCTGTGCCCGGCGCCTTCATCGCCACAGGGCTGTGACCAGAGCGCCCTGCAAAGCCAAACTGCCTGGTTGTGGGGTTTCTTCTTTTTTTTTTGTTAGGTGTGGAGGCAAAAAAAAAAGGAGTTGTCCCTCCCTGCTCTCCCCCTTCCAAGTTAATTCCCTTTAGAAACTGCTTGTGCTGCAGGGAGAGATGATAGTGAGCAACACGTGACTTTATTAAAACAACAGGCAGGGATTGAAATTTGCTTCACTGGCTTGTTTGATTGGAAAAATAATAGTTAATCTGTGAGCAAACAGTTGAGCACTTAATTAGAGGGGTGTAAGCAAGAGAGAATAACAAAGACTCTTAACTTGTTAAAACAAAGTTTCCTTCGCTTCAGCAAAGAGGAAGGAAGGAAGGAAGCAAGAATAAACAGCTTCAAGAATTTTAATGGTGATAATTAAGTATAGTAACTCTGACTTGTTTAGAGGCTTAATGTAACTTTATCCAGTAAGCACCAAGTTCCTACTTGTTTGATCAACTTAACTGGAGTTATTTTTGTGGTGGAGGCAATTCCAACTTTGCATTTGCGTGGTAGAGCTCCAGAGTTAATCGTTGCTCTCTGGCTCTGTGGGGAGTTTCTCTCGGGGAGGTGGTGGGAAGCCGAGGAGCCACGGGTGCTCACGTAGCTCTGGCAAACGCAGCAGGACTAAAAGTGCTTTTTTTTTTTTTTTCTCTTTATTTTTTTTTTCCCCCAGATCTATCAGATTCCACGTTGTCTTACACTGAAACAGAGGCTACAAACTCGCCCAACGTCACGCCCGGAGATTTCTCAGGTTGGCAGCTCTTTGTGCCTTCCCACCCGCGTGGTCCGTGCTGGGGCAGGGCAGCAGGAGGGGACAGGGGTGGTGGTCCTGCTCTTGGTTTGTGTTCTTGGTGTGAAGAGAAGGAACAAAAGAGCAGCTGTTGAGTTGGTTGTTCAGAGAAGTCCGTGCTCTGCGTTTTGTGACGATGCTGCCTGTAGGATCAGCGGGGATGTTTGGGAGGTGGCCGTGGGGCCGCGTGTGTCCCATGTGGAAGCCACCAGGACACATCCCAAGCTCCAGGGCCGTGGGCTGATGTGGGGCTGGGCTGTACAGCCTCCCCCTTTCCACGGCAGGAGCAGTGAGGCCGTTCCAAACGCTGTTTTGTGGTGGTTCTTGCCGGGTCCGTCCGGCTGGTGTTACCTGTTGGGTGCTGGCCCCGGGCTGCAGTCCCTGCTTTCATGAGCAGGCTCCCAGCTACGGTGCCATTGAAGCTCCTGAACAAAGCTTGGCTTAATTAGGTCCTGGTTTTTGCTCTGCCCCACCCCTGCAACCTTTCATTCACTTAATGGGGCTCTGCAAGGCCTGGGGTGGTTTTACCTGACAGCAGGTAGAGCTGGGGCCTGGCTGCAGTGATCATTCCACATCTTTCTCCTTGGTGCCTCATCCCAGGCTGGGGGCTGACCGTGTGGGGGGCAGGAGGGGCCTGTCTGTAGGACCAGGTTTCATTTCTTTGCCTGGCTCATGGTCTGAGAACTGGGATGAAGGCAGACAAACCTTGGGCCTGGGGGAGCCCCATGTGCCTCGTCGGTGGCTGTGGTGGGGTGGGACTTGGGCACCTCGATGCCTCCTTGTTGGTTCCTGAGCATGTGGATTGGATTATTGGATTTCCTGCTCTCTCTGGGAGATGCTGTGGGGCAGTGGTGGCAGAGGGGACCTTTGGAGTGCTGCTCCCTTGGTCATGGCTTTTCTTTTGGTTTCCCTGCAAGAGTCCACAGCCAGTTTGGTGAGACTGCATGTTCCTTGGGATGCTTAAGCTGATCCCAGCTCCAAAGGGTGTTCAAGCAGCACAGCACTGCAGTGCCATGGCCTGGTAGCACTTTTCCCCCTGGGAATTTTCCCTTCTCCTCGTCCTTTGAGGTCCCCCGTGCCAGGTCCGGCGTGTGCCGGCCCAGGGCTTTGGTTGTGCTGCCAAGAGTCCAGGGCAGGGAACAATTGATAGCCAGGACTTGGATGGCTCAGCCTGGTGCTCTAATAAATCTGTGTTTGCAATCCCTAGCAAACATTCCTGGGGCTGCATGCGTGTCCGTAAAGCTGCCCGTGCCCGTGGCTTTCGTTGTAACTTGATAATTGGCATTAATTACAGCAGCCAAGTTGGAAAACTGGGGTTCCTGAGGCTGTAATGGTTCAGCTTCTCTCACAGCACAGTCTTTATGGGACATCTGGTGGGTTTGCTGGAGTAGAGGAGAGATTTTAACTTTCCTTGAACAATATAATGATAACATGTGACCGAGATTGTTCTGAAATCGGATCCCTCCTCTCCCCCTGTGCCGTTTGCAATGGTGTAACTTTTAATAAGAGTCTGGGGCTGGGTGATTTATTTTTCCCCAGTGCTCACGATTGCTGAAAGAGGATAAGAGCCCTGCTGAAGTTAACCCATACATGTCATCACGGGGAAGTACAAGGGAAAAACCCACTTAGGCTCCAGTCTACCTGCCACATTTCAGGTTGTTTATTCTCCATTTCAAGTTATTTAATGGCTTTGCTTGAAGTGTGGGTCTGTGGAAATGATACATAAAGCACATGGTCCTCCCTGCCTCCTCTTGTTGTACTGAGGGAGTCAGTGTGTGCATTTAACTCGTCTTCCAAAAATAAGTACATTTTGGATCTAGCATCAAGCCACTACTATTTATTGCTGCAGCTTTGATCATCAAAAAGGCTTTTCCTACTAAAACCACAAAATTCAATTTTGTGTAACAAAGAGAACCATTCTTCTCCTGTTGGTCCTTTGCTTGATGAACTTCTAAACAGGAGGTTTTAGCATGAAGGCAAAAGATGATCTCTGTCATATGTATAAATTTTTAAAAAAGCAAACCTTCTTTTTGAAGTAGAACCTTTCATGGCTACAACACTGCCCTTAAAAACAGGAAAAGTCTTCAATGAGCTAGCAGGCTCGCTATAAAATTCAGATGAATTCCAGTGCTAACTGGAAGCACAAGTTGTGGATGGGTGAGTGGATGTGACCTGGATCCATGGATGATACCCCAGAGCCCTCCTCATCTGATGTTCAAAGCGTTTGGATTGTGAAACAGAGTTGTTTGTCCAAGGATCAGTGTCCAGCCACGGCATTTCCCTTGGAATGGGGATGCTCCTGTTTTCTCAGAGAGGTGCAGTGGCCTGGGAAGATCCAGGCTGGTGGGAAGAGGCACTTGGAGGTGTTTGACCCCAAAGTTTCTCCTCCTGAGCTCAAGCAGTGTCACATTCAGGCTTGTCAGAGCACGAAAAGGAACTCCATCTTTCCTCATTAGATTCATTTCTGTCTGGGGAGCTGTGTTTTGAACCCAGGAGGTTCCCCTGGCCAGGGCTGAGCCTGCCTGTCCCCCGGGAGCCGGCGGAGCCTTGGCCGCTCCCGGCCCGAGCTGGGGAAATACCAGGGAAAGGGCAAAATCCAGCAAGGCAGGAACAAAAGCTCAGCCTCGTGACTCATAATTGGTGGAACATTTGTAGTAATTTTTTTTTCCCTTCCCCTCAGACTTGGCTCCTCCAGCACATGCCAAGAAGCTGCTGTACCCGTCGGACTTGCCAGGCGTGTGGAGGGCTGAGGGATGGGGCGGTGGGGACGTGCTGGAGCAGCTGCTCTGAGTTTGGGATTGCCTGCCTTCCCTCAAATCCCACAGGCCTGTGCTTCACCAGCCCTGATCCTAAAACCCGTGGAGTTGCTCCATTCCTGGTGAAAAACCCCCATGGCAAGCAATGACCAAAGTTCTTGTTAGTGGTGGCTTGAAATTCTGGAGGTGCTAAGGACTGTGCAAAAGGTGGTGTTGCAGCTCAGGACACTCCTGTAGGTCTCTGTGCTGGCTTGACTGTCACCAGGGAAGGTGCTGGTTCATTTTTTCCCAAAAATAGTATTTCTTTTAAAACTTTGGAATTTTTTTGCATGTGCTAGAATTCAAGAGTTTCAGCTCTGGTGAACCCATCTGTATCTGAAAATGTGCATCCAAAAGCAGAGTTGAGAGAAGTATTGAGAGAAGAGTTGAGAAAGTATTGAGTTGGTGGTTTGTTGGAGGAAGGATGAATTCCTCTCCATTCCAAAGTGGAATGGAGGAAGTTCTTCTCCATCTGAAAGTGGAAGCACAGGCATGAGTCTATTCCCAGAAGATGATGGGCTCAGTGTGGAGATGAGTGACTGATGATTATGGAGGAAAACTGGGAATTGACAGAGACTAAACAAAGCCACTGAATGGGCAGGAGCTTATTTGAATTATTTCTGATTTTTCTTTTTTTCCTCTTCCAAGGCCTGGGAAGATGGAGAAGTTTCTGCAGGGCAGTGGTGGGGCTGGGGTTGTTGGATTTGGGGAGCAGGGGCCCTGTACCTCCCAAGGGAGGAAGGAGGCAGGAGCATGCCCATCCATCCCAGCTGGTGATTCAGCCCTGCTGAGGCAGTGCCACGGCTCCAGGCGAGAGCCAGAGGGTTTTTTCTGCTTCCAGCAATATTTAGGATGAATTTAAGGAAGCATATTTTAAAACCCACTGAATGGAGAAAGTGAACGTCTCCTTTCCTCTCCCCCCCCAGAAATAACAGGCTGCAGGATTTATGCTAGCAAGGAAATTTATGAAGATCCTGTGTGTTAGGAGTAGGAAAAAAAGAAGCCTATTAAATATGTCAGGCGGATGTGTGTGGCAACTGGGCAAACATTGCCCTTTCCGGGCTGGGGGAGAGATTGTGGAATTACCTGTTAATAGAAAAAAAAGATATTTTTCTCATTAATAGGGCAGCAGTTTCTTCTGGAGGAAATGTTGGGTTTTGAGGATGGGCTTTGGGGTGTCTCAGTGCCAGCTCTGGGCTGGGGGCTGCAGGCTGGGTCTGACCCAGCACCACCCTGGAGCCTTTTCATCCCTTCTTCCACCCTCTCCTGCAGAAACAAATCCACTGAAAAAAAAGCACAACATATCTGAGCATCCAGTTTAATCACAGACAGATGTTTGTTTGGGCCAGTAATGGTTTTGGTTTCTTTTTTTTTTCTTTCCTATTTAACTGTAGGTTTGCTGGCTTGTCTTCCCCTGTGCAGTCTAGAACAATCAGGGTTTGGCTAAAACCTCTCCTGGTCGGAAGAACGAGCCTGTTGCCAAGAGCTACTTCTTTGATGCAAAAAAATACATCCTGGAGGTGCTTTGTCAGATGTTTTTATATTAAACAGTTTTCCTCCATAATTTGAGTTTGCCAACGGGAAATAAAGTGCATCCATTTTCCAGTGTGCTTCAGAGAGGAATTCTCTGCTCTGTGGGGAGGTTCTTCCCACGTGGCCATGGACAGCCAGGGATGTTGGAATCCCTGTGGGAGAGCTTCAGAGCAGTAACCTCCCTTCCCTGTGGCTTTGCTCACATGCAGCTTCTGGCTCTGCCTGGGGCTGGGGCATCAAAGGCAGCTTCTCCAGCTACAGGGTGAATCAGGGAGTTAATCCCTGAAAGGGAAGGTGGGGAAGCTCTGGGAGCTGATCCCTGGGCTCTCAGCTCTGTCCCTTGCAGAGGGATGCAGGTGTGCTCCTGTATTCCACAGCAGATGTGTTCTGGTGGTAAATCCACTGGAGCCAGTGGATTTATAGAGGGCAGTGGGTTTTTGCACATCACATCTGTGCTCACCACAGTGGGTGGCAACTCCTGGAGTTCAAAGTTCCTTTCGTTGGAGCAGAAGGTGAAGGGGTTGATACTTTGAGATCCTTGTTGTGTCCAAAGCCTGTTGGCAGCAGTGCTTCATCCACAAGCAGTGTAACCCACCTGGGGAAATAACAGGCAGATGAAGAAGTTGTTCAGAGCATCGAGCAAGCAGCAATTTAAGAATAAGCAGTAATTTAAGAATAATGTTAGAACAAGTTGACTGACTTGCCAGTGGAAGAGAGAGGAGGAAAGCTGGAGGAGATATCCCCTCCATTTGGTTGTTTTTCCATTAAAACCCTGTGGCATAACTCACCACCAAACCAGCAGCTGGAGCACTGAGCTGTGTGTGAGCAGGCTCCTGCAGAGCTGCTGGATGGCCATGCCTGGGTGGCTGTACCCCTGCTTGGTGTCCCTGCACCCAGTGTCTCCTGTGGCTCCATCCCTGCAGAGCCTGGGGCCCTGGAAGGAGGATGGAGCTCCAGCAGTGGCTGTGCAGTTCTGGAAGTGCTTCTAAAGTGAGTGACACCTGTCTGTAAAAAACCTCCTGTGGGTTATGGGCTTGCAGTGCAGGGCTTTTGGTCTTGGGATTAGTGCAAGACCAGAAGTGCATCCCAACAGGATGGTGATGTGGGGAGGGGAAATTAATTCTGTGAAGGGTGAGGGGCCACTGGGGAATTTGCTGGAGGTGAGAAGGAATGGTTTGTGCTGAAGGTCTCCCAAGGAGGGGAATGAAGGTTGTTCTGAGGGTTTGCATCCTGTGCAGCAAGGAGCAGCAGCAGCAGCCTCCAGAATACTGAAATACTGTCTTCCAGGAGGGAAGGTGTCTCCTGGCCTGGGAGGTGGGGAAATGTCCCTTTGCAATGGGCCTTGTGAAGGCTTTGGGAGAGCAGTGCCTTTCTCCAGCACGTTGGAGCTCCCAGAGCATCCTGTGCTCAGCCAGGGCTGCTGCCCCAAGGAGATCTTCAGCTGAGACAGCTCCAGTGATGTTCTTCCTCTGAGCTGATCCAGCAGTGGGGGGCTCCCTCCTTCCCATGTGTTCTTCCCTGTGAATGATATTCCCAAGATAGATGGGGCAGCTGTTGCAGAGCTGTGAACTGAGGCAAAATCTGCCATCTCCATCCGCTGCTTGGGTTGCTTCATGTGCCAAAACATCCTTCCCCTTGGATTATTAGGGTGGATAACCATCCAACAGGCAACACTTTAAAAATGAGGGCAATCAGAGCTGTCCCTAAAAGATACAGACAACTGGAGTCGTTCCTTTTCCAAAAGAAGGAAGAAAAAATTCCAAAGTGGCTGCCAGAGCCTTAGGATCACCTGCCTGGGGTGGCCCAGGCTGCCTGGTGCACTGGGCTGGAGGAAGGTTGGTCTCACCAATATTTGGCCCTGTGCCTGATGCAGGGATTAAAGCTGCTTTGCAGGTGATGCCTCTGTATTTATGAGTACACACAGCTCCCAGCTCCAAAGGAGGACTTGCCCAGGTGGAGCCAGCAGGATGATGCCCTGAAGTGAAGGTTCCACAGGCAGAGATTTGGGGAGCGTGGTTTCCTTGTAGGCAAGACACTGAAGTCCTCAGTATATTCCAGCAGAGAAGGAGAGAGAGTTGCTTTTTCTCCCTCTCTTACCTGGAACTGGGATGGATTTTCACAGCTAGACTGGATGTTTTCAACCTAGAAGTTCTTGGAGTAAGTACAACACCCAGATAAAATATGTTTTTGTCTGTGGTTCATTGAGTAGTTATGATGTTTGGCCTTGAATCACAGAACAATCACATCCCTCACTTCTCCAAGCACCTAGGCATCACTCTTAAAAAAAGAAACATCAGGAAGTAAGCAAGTTACTTAAAAGTAAATTAGTTTAATCTTTGTAGCCTAAACATTACATTCTTGCACCCTATTAGGGGTTGGATACGACTTTCTAGGTAGTAAAATTCCTTTGATGTAGCTCCGTTTGTGTCCTTTAACCAGCAAGGTTCTGATGGATCCGTCTTTGTTTGAACTTTCCTTTTCCTTGTGCCTGTTTTGCTTTTTAAAGGGATTTGCTGAATACTGGACACAGTGTATTTATGACCTTTGAAAACGGTGAATGTTTTGAAGGAGGAATTTTGGCTTCTTATAGGGGACCTGTAGAGAGAGGCTTGTGTTCACAGTCCCAGTAATAGATTTTTTTGTGGCACTTTGATGAGTGAGAGGTGTTTATAGGCTTGATTCATAACTGAGTTACCCAGGTTTTCCACGGAAATAACTTATTAAATGTGTGGCGCTCACCGGAGCGATTGAAGTCTGGAGATTTGCTGTTCATCATCAAAGGCACCTCCTTTCCCGGGCTCCAAGGCCTAACTCAGCATTTTACCTCTGGAGGATGCTCTGACCCAAAAAGGGGTGTGTGGTGTGGGAGCTCGAGCTGGGTTTTAGCAAGAAATGAAAAAAAAAAAAGTAAACTGGGAGGAGGAGGAGGGGAAAAAAACCCCTCAGGAAAAACATCCCCCGTCGTTGGGAGCTGCTGATGGTTAAACCTGGTTTTCTGGAACACTGCTTATTTGTGTGGATTTTACTCTGCTGCTCAACAGCTGAAAAGTCCATCCCTTCAGTGCTGCTGAGGGCTTTGAAGTGCCCCGAGCTGCTGGAACCGCAGGTTCCATTTCCTGGCAAAGGAGACTCAGCTCTTTGTGCTTCCCCGGCGCTGGGACAGGCAGGGTTGGGCACGTGCTGCTGTGATTCCCAAATCTGCCCTGCTCCTGCCCTGCCACAGCTCTGGGAAGGAGCACAGAGGGGATCCAGGGCTTGGGTGGTGCTTGGGGAGGAGGGACATCAGCTCACTGAGCTCCCACCTTGCTCCTGAGCTGCTGAGTTGGGATGGTGCTTGTCCCAGCAGTGGCAGCCCTCGCTCTGCCCCCTGCTCTGTGCCTTGCACTTGGTTGATTCATTGAATTCTGGAGTGGTTTGGGTTGGAAGGAACCTTAAAGCCCCTCCAGTCCCACCCCCTGCCGTGGCAGGGACACCTCCCACTGTCCCAGGTGCTCCAAGCCCTGTCCAGCCTGGCCTTGGACACTTCCAGGGATGGGACAGCCACCGCTTCTCTGGCCTCACCACCTTCTCCACCATCCTTCTCCAGCTTTCTTGTAGCCCCAGAAAATGTATGTTTAGCTGGAAAGAAGCATCACTGCTGGGGCAGAGTGCTGGGAGAATGGAGGCTGAGGGGAAGATGTGCAGCACATCTCCAGGGCTGGGGTCTGGGCTTGGGATGCTGGGGACTGTTGAATTCCTGTTTGGGTTTTTTTTTTCAGTAAGAACAAAAACATTTCACATGGAAAGGCCTGTCTTGGCTGACCTCTTGCAGAGCTGCTGGTGCTGGCTGGTAATGGCCTTTGCAGCTCCTGGGGCTGGAGCAGGGATCAAACAGCTCCAGCACTGACCTGCTGGGTTGTGCTGCTGTCCCACCACCCCCTTCCCTGAGGTGCTTCTCCCTCAGTGAGAAGCTGAGCATCGCTCTGGTTCCCCATCCCAGCCTTTGGATATGGGAAAGTATGTGGGGAAAAATCCAGCAGCATCAGAAGACACCAATGCAATTAAAATCAAAGCCCTTTTCCTGCCCCAGCATCTCCTTTATCAGCCCTGTGCTGCATTTTTCCCCCTTTTTTCCCCCTTTTTACCTTTAAATGTACAAGACCTGAACATCCCACACAATACAACCTGTCCCTACCTCTCCATAGGGATGCAGTCTTTGGCTGGGAACAGACAGGCTGCGAGGCTTCTCCATGCCCTTGGCATTTTGCCTCACAGGTTATAAAGCCTGTGTTTGAAACCTGCCAAAAAGTCAAATTCCCAACAGTGCAAGAGAGAGGGATGTGTAGAGAGTTTGTTTTTCCCTTCACAGCAGTTTTGTGTTCCTGGGGGATGCAGGAGGTCTTTGCTGGTTGTTCAAGGACCCCTTGCAGCAGAGCCCACGTTCTCCTGTCCTGTAGCATCCCCCAGCCCTCCCCATCCCACTCCAAGTGTGGTTCCCAGAGTAAATGCTGGACCAAAGCCATCCCTCCCTCCCAAATGGCAATTCCTGTGCCCTGGTGTCACATTTGCTGTCCCAGCTGGACACTGATGCTCAGCTGGACCCACTGCAGCTTGGCCACCTCCCTGCCTGGCTTGGAGGAGCTGCCCTCCCCTTCCTGCGCCTCTCTTTGGGTTTATGGCTTTGGAGATTTTCCTTCTCCTAAGTGCTTGTAGCAGCTGAGAAGGATCAGGCTGCCCATTCCTCCAGGCTGGAGAGGCTGGAGTGCTCATGCCTGCTGCAGGGGCATCTCTTGCTGCCAGGGATACCCAGGCAGGATTTCTCACAGCGGCGCTGCGGAAGGGTGGGAGACACCACTCTGGTTTTTATCTGTCTATTCCATGAGCAGGAGCAAGACCTGCCAGCAGAAAGGCTATTTTTCAGCTCTTTCCATTTATTAAGGTCTCATTTGCTAAGATTTTTCCATGCAAGAAGCCAAAGAATGTTAAAGACTTAAAAAAAAAAATGCCAGCTACTTTGTGCTTTCACACACAGCAATTCAAAGTGCTGTTGTCTGTTTGATGGGGGAAAAAGCCCCCAGGTACCTGCAGGGAGGTGCAGCCCTTGGGTGCCTGGTTGGTGGGTGAGGAGGGGTGGGTGAAGCCCTGGCACAGTTTGCCCAGAGAAATCGTGGCTGCCCCATCCCTGGAAGTGTTGGAGAGGCCTTGGAGCAGCCTGGGATAGTGGAAGGTGTCCCTGCCCATGGCAGGGGGTGCAGTGGGGTGACCTCTGAGGCCCAACCCAAACCATTCTGTTTCTGTGTCGAGGCTGAGCTGTCTTTAGATTTCTTCCAGTGCCTGTGGAGGCTCCTGCAGGGCTGGATGTGCTGAGCAGAGCACAAGGCTCCTCTGGCCTGTCTCTGCTCCCTGTGGCCCTGCTGGCTGTGGCAGAGCAGGGCCTGTCCTGCTCACACAAGGCCCCGTTTGTGCCATCCCCACCCGCCAAGGAGAAGTTTGTCCACGGGCAGAATGAGGGACTTGATTCATCCCCCTGCATGAGGCTGTGGGCTCTGGGAGCATCCCTGTCCTGCAGAGGGAAGGCAAACACGGGCTGTGCTGCCTGGGAACTCCCATGGCTCTGCTGTCCCTTCCTCCTGAAGAAATGTCATCACTGGTCCCCAGCCGTGCCTTGGGAAGCACCACTGCATCTCCCCTGAGCTCTGTGGCAAACACTCGTTGCACCCTGGGGTTTTTCCTGCTTTTTTTTTAGTATTTATTGCTCTTTGAACCCTACAGTGAGCTGTAGGTAAAAATGAGCTATAGGGTTTTTTTTTTTTCCATTCTTCTTAAAATCCAGAGAAGCCATGGCATAACTCAACAGGAGCTCTCATCCTGGAAATGATTGAGGCCAGCTTGGATGAGGCTTGGAGCAACCTGGTCTAGTGGGAAGTGTCTAGAGTTGGAACAGGATATTCTGTAAGGATATTCTCTTAACCATTCTAGGAGCCATCCCGTCATCATAAGCAAAGCTTTGCCAAGCCTCACAGCAGTCACTGGTGCTTATAAAAAAGTTCAGGCTTCAAGATAGATCTGGTTGGGCTTGTCTGGTGCAGCAACTCAGGGTGTCCAGCTGTGGAGAGAAGGAGCAGATGTGAAAATGGGGAGTTTAGTGTCTGGGACCCAAACCCTCCCTATAAATTGTGTCTGCAGCTGCCATTGAGGGCTCGAGCTGGTCTACCACAGGTCTGATCACAGTAAAACTCAATCCATCAGGTTTTCATTTTGGCCTGTTCTGGAGAACTCCTTTTGGCTAAGATTTTATGAAGCCCTGAAAACACCACACAGTTTCCAGAGGGGGATGTGGGCTCCTGGGCCTGGTGCAGGAGAAGTCCTTGGTGGGGAGACCAGGGCTCAGTTTTCCTCCGGTGTCACAGGAATTGCTTTCTGAGATCTGCAAAAGAAACCCAACAGAACAAAAAAAACCAACAAAACTTTATGAATCAACCAGGAAGCCAGTAAAAATTAGTAGTAACAAGCTCATTTCAATAGAAATGGGTTTGCTGCTCTGCTGGCTGCCAACCATTTATGAGACTGGCCAGGTGCCGGGTCCAGCGCCGCATCCCTCACCCTCCTGCTGCTGGAAATCATTTGTGACTCCAAAAAAATAAATAACACTATTGTGGAGCTCATTTTATGGCTGGGGCCTGAGTTGGGTGGCAGCTCTGGAGTTTGTAAACCCTGGCTGGGGGTTTCTCCTCCGCCTGAGGTGGGTTCCTGCTGGGTTTGCAGGGTGCAGGTGAGGTCACGGGGTGGATGGTTGGATCTATTGGATCTGTTGGATCTGTTCCTGGATCTGATGCAAGGGGAGGAGCTGGGTCAGCGTGGCTGTGTCAGTGCAGGGGTGTTGCAGGGAGCATTGGATGCTGTTGGGTGTTGTGCTAGCAGAAGTTTAGGATGGATATTAAGGGAAATTTCTTCCCCAAAAGGGCTGTCAAGTACTGGCACAGCTGCCCAGTGGTGGTGGCCCCACCACAAGCCAGGGTTGTTTCCCAGTGAGCCAGGTGAGGGCTTGTTTGGAGCACCAGACCCCAGAACAAACCCTTCTCTGCTTTGGCTCTTCTTTAAATCTCATGGGAGTTTCCCAGCATGGGAATCCATCTGACTTTTCCATTTGCACCGGGGCTGTTTCGATGCTCACTCAAAAGGATGTGTGTGACTGAGGAAACTTCCACCCACAGGAGAACAAGGAAATTCCTGTGTGAGTACAAAGTAAGGTAAAGATCCTGTCAGTACAGTGAGCTGCTCTTCCCCCATTGCTGAGTTGCTTTAATGGAAGGGAAACATCAGCAGAATTATGTTTAAAACAAAAGTCATTCCCACTTCACAGCTTATAGACAAGGAGCACACTGGGCAGCTTCTTCATCACTGAAACAAGAAAATTGGAGTCATTCTGTATTCCCCAGTAATTACAGGCACATATTTGGAAATCTCCATGGCTTTTCCATGTTGAGTCGCCAGGACGGACCTTTGGAGCCGGATTGAATTCAGCTGTTCTTGAAAGGGTCGGTCATTTGAGACTTCCAACATTAAAGATCTTTGCAAATTAGTTTTGCTCTTGCCATGCTGAATTTGTTTGTGTAGAAAACCTCAGTAGATTTGGTATGTGCCTGTCTTTGAAGGGCTCTGCTTCAAAGGCTGCAGCTCTGGGTGTTTTATGTGCTGAGCCGCACGGTCCCTGGAGCTGCTCTGCCTCGCTGGGAAGTGTCAGCTCATGTTAAACCTGCAGGAAGGAAAAGCTGAGCGTGGCTTTTCAAAGCCATCAGGGAAACTGGATGGCTCAGGGCTCATTCCTACAGGAAAGCAATGCTGGAGCTTTGTGTGCTGCTGTGTGTCATTGGTGCAGCCCTAAACGTGGATCACTCCCTGCTTGGGCTGCAGGTGACAGGAGACCTGTGTGGCATTTGGAGAATAGGGATAGTTAGTGCCAGAAAATTCACCTGAGATCTTGGCTGTCAGAACCCAACCAACCACAGGAGATGCAGCTGGATCATAGCTAATATACAAAAAAGGGTAAATAGCAAAATAATATAGTGAAGTTTCCTGATTCTTGGCTTGAAATGTAATTTTTTCCCAAAGAAATTCAATCTCAGAAGGAAAAGTGCAAGAACCTGTCTCCCATCCTGGAGTTTTGCATGTTTAGATGAGATCTGTCACCAAACAGGTTTTGTTGGCGTGGGGCAGGAAGCCCTTTCCCCCCCAGCCTGGCGTATCCGTGCACATCCCAGCAGGCTGCACTTTGGAACTCATTGCTTTCAAATACAGAAACAGCAGCAAATAAAAGTAAAATAAAACGTGCTAGTGGAAGGGCTGCAGGGCTGTCACCTCTCAGAGCCTCGGGCTGCCCGAGAGAGGGGCTCTCTGTGCCCCAAAAAAACTTTGAAAGTTTTTGCGAGCGCATTGTCCATGAGGAGCAGCAGCTCCGTTCCCAGACGTGCCAGAGGGAAGGAGCTGCCCTGGCTGGATGTATGCAAAAGGTTCAATCTGGGTTTAAATGAGGACAAACCAACCAACACCAGAACATTGCTGGGAGCCAGCAGATAATCCCAGATCAGCCTCGGGCTGGATCTCCGGCGCTGCCTTGCAGAAAGCGCCCGTTTCTCTCCTCTTCCCCCTTTCCTCCCTCTCATTGAGATTTCGACACAATATTATTTTAATCCCGATCCTCTCTCCCCTCCTCCTCCCTCTGCCCTTCCCTGCAGGCTCTCTCCCCCCCATGCCTGCTGCAGAGGCTCTCAATGAGAACCAGCTGCCTTCCCAGGCCGTTCCCCCCGGCGCCGCGGAGCGCGGGGCCGGCCGAGGGTGAAGTTGGCACGGCGTGGGCTCAGCGCTGTGGGTCGTGGCTGCCTGCCTCTGCCCTGCCCTCCAGAACGCTTTTCCTCCTGGCCCTGTCCTCTCTGAACACAGGGTGTTTGTTCTCCTGGGGTTTGGGGCTGCCTTTGGAGCCATCCCGCCTCGCGGCACTGCCCGTGCGGGCAGGGCACGGGGAGGAGGGGATGTGGGATGTGCCAGGCAGCTTCCCAGCTCTCTGCCATGGCCCAGCCACCTCCAGCCATCGCAGCACAAGCTTGCTTGGCTTAGAGTTTGTTAAGACATGGCCTGACTTGTTCCTTTAACTCCTCTGTGGGTCAGGCTGCCTCGGTGCAGATCCCTGGGTCTGAGTGTTTGGTGCATGTTCAGCACAGGAAGCACCCACTGGGATTTCAGGTCATGTTTTCCACCCTTTTCAAGGACCCAGGGAGGTTTTAGGCATTCAGAGGATGCTTCCAAGTCAGGCAAGCAAGTGAAGTTGGTTCAGGCAGTAACAACTCACATGTGGCTGCTGCAGTAAGTACCAAACTCCTCACATCCATCCCTCAGTGCCCCAGGATGGTGGAGAGGGTGAGCACAGGTTGGTTCATTGCCTTACCAGAGGTAAAGAGCATTTCTGCAGTGCCTGAGGGAGCACAGCCACCTGAGGGAAACAACACAGGCTGATCTTGGAGCTTTTATTCCTTATTTCTCCTTTAAAGTTGCATTTAACACTTGTGTCATATGAATAAGCTGACAGAGAGTGTAGGGCATGTAACGAGCAGGAAGCAGAATGTTTTCCCAAGGTGCTGTGTCTTTATCCTGGATGAAGTGGTGGTCCAGGGATGAGACTGTGGCTCCTGGTGTGAGTGGTGCAGTTGTACACACTGGAGGTTTGGTGGTCTCCACACTACAAAGGCAGCAGTGAGTGTTGAATGCAGGATACTCTCCCAGACTGGGAGCATCAGCTCACCCTCGGATACCTTGGATTAATTCCCTGTGCTGTGATGCAGCAGACTGTGATGCAGAAAGAAATTCTCAACAATTCAGCATTTCAGAGCTTCTGAAACAGGGTTTTTCTGGCTAGCTCAACCCAGCAGGTCTGTGAGAAAGGGGCAATGAGAAAATGCTTCCCTGCATGTGCCAGAATTGCTGTGTGCCCCTTGGAGAGCTGTGGCCATCGCTCCCTTCCCGAGGTACCACCCAGCCTGGTGGCATTCCCACAGCCAGGGGGGGAAATCAAGGCTGGGTATTTGGAAATGCAGCCACTCAAGTGCTCCCAGAGCAGTGCCTCTCTGTTTGAGTAAGGTCGTGGGTGTTTATTTGAGGGAAGAGCAGCTCAGCCAAACATCCTGCTTTTAAACTTGACTTTACAGCCCTCAGAAAGATGCCTGCAGCTATATTTGTGTGCAGCCTCCAAGTGCTCAGCTCTGGGCATGGATGGGATTTGCAGTGAGGGCTTTGGAGCAGCCTCCTGTGTTTTGGGGTTTGTGCTGCACTGAAAGCTGTGATCTCCTCATCATTGTGCTGGAGAAGTGCAGCACACTTCCATCAAGATATCCCATGTCAGGCAGGGAGCTGGGTGTCCTGCAGGGCTCTGAAAATCCTCCTTCCCCAAGGGGGGTGTTGGAGCCCTGAGTTTTGAGTCAAAATAAAAATCAGTGGGAACTCCCAAGTTTGGGGAGAGTCTTGGTTTTGGGTCAAAACCGCTGTGGTTTTTCCCCCCTTGTTTCAATCCCAAGCAGAGCTCTGCCAGAAACTTGGCTCAGCTTCCCCAGCAGAATTGGATGTATTTATGTTTTGGGGTTTGTCAGAAAACCTGAAACCAGGTGAGTTTGGGCAAGGCTGGGCTCTGACTGGGACAGGGCTGCAAGGAGCAGTGGGACAGGGATGTGCCTAAGGGAGGGCACAAGCAGGGCTGATTTTTGTAGATATCTTTCATAGCAACAGGGCTAAAATAGATTGTTGCTCTGCCTTCTACATTGCATTGAAGGGAAACCCTTTTTCTGCTGAGCAGAGCCCCTGTGGTGGCTGGGATGGGGCTCTGGGTTTGGCCATCCCAGGGTCCTTCAAGCTGCAAGAGAACTTTGTGGCATCTCTTTGTTTTAACAATTGAGTCTGGAATAATGGACACATGAATAAGAGTTGTAACTTCACCATGTCCTGCACACCACAGCATTGTGCTTTTCCAGCCCCTGGCATCCTTCAGTTACGTAGGTGTAGCTTCCTGCCACCAATTAGACATCAATTCTGTGTCTGCAGGTAGGATACACAAATGTATTTCTTCTCACAATCCATTTCCAGCTCCATTTCCTATCCAGAGTCATCCAGGAGATGACACATTACCCAGAAGATTTGAAGAGCTGATTGTTTTTTGGACCATTTTGATGGTGTTTGGTAGCAATTCTTGCACTTCATCTTTGATTAATACAGATGTCCATGGCTGAGATGGTTTTTTTAGATACTTAACTGCAGTCAGCAGGGAGAAAGAGCCACTTGCAGGGCACAGTTCATCTTCTGTCTTAAGGAACAGGGCTAAAACAGGGCAGATAAGTTGTGCCCCCAACGTTTGCATCATTCCCTGCTGGGGACTGCAGGTGGGAGGCTCTGGGCTTATTCACATGGGATGCCCTGAGTTATCCTTGGATGAACTGAACCAGCAGAGAGGATTTGGGTGGTTGTGAGGCATTTGAAAAGGAAAAAAATTGCTCTTTTTAAAAGAGGGACCTGCAGCCTGTTGGCCACTGAAGCAACCAGCAAAGTCCTCCGTGACTTCCACCAGCACCGGCTCCGCTGTTTCGTGGCAGGTTGGGAGCGTGATGTCATGGGCAGAAAATAGCCCCTGTTGTTATCAGAGTAAAAGTTGAATTTCTTGTAATCTGTTGCAGGGCTGCCACCCCTTCCAGTTTTCCCTGCAGGAACCTGTGAGCACATCTCCAGCCCCTTCCTGATTGTTTTTCCAGCTCCATTACACAACGCGCCGTTGTTTGGATTTGCAAATTGGTCATGAGCAGTGTCAATAGCTGGGGATCCACAGAGAGGGGAATGGACTTTATTTGGGTTTTAGGGCCTTCGAAGTGAATAGTGCCAAAATAAATAGGGAGTTTTATGCTGGGCCATGTTAAGCAAACAGCCCTGGGAGCTCCTGGGGAGAGGTTCAGTGGAGAGCAGCAGGGATGGAACCATCAGGGTACCCGGAGCGCCGGGCAGGACTCGGGATTCATGAGTGTCCCCTTGAGCCTGGGTTGTTGTTTTTATTCCTTAATGATGGATTTACAGGGAAATAAGAACATCAGGGTCGGTAACAGCGCTCTGGGTGACTGAGCCCAGTTATCTTCTGTCTTTGGAAAACCACATTTTGTTTATCAAGCTCTGTCTTAGGAGAAATTCAGATTTTCGTTCCTGTGCTACTGCTGTGTTGTCCTGCAGTAAAAACCTTGCCAGCATTTCCACTCTTAATTGACTCATGGCAGGTTCATCCCCATTTACTCTGGATCTCTCTGCAGCTCCTTGTTCCTTGAAGCTTTGTGGCAGAGGGCAGGTCAGAGCTTCCTTGCAGGGCTGGGCTGCAGCGTTGGGCTTGGGGCTTGCATGAGTTGCACCTTCTCAAGAAGCTCAAGGGCTTCAGGTTTTTCTCTTCTTGGAGCTGTTTGACAGAGGCTGGTGACAGCCATACTCCGTGTCCCCATGAGTAAGGCTGACTTCATCACTGACAGCAGCCTGGAACAGCCCAAGAGCTTCTGCAAGAGACAATTTGGACACCCAGGCCAATTTCTGCCCAGAGTTTCAGCTGTCTAAATACAACCACGGTGAAGTCAGTGCAGTTACTTTGAATTTCTGGTCAATATTTGGAACAGAACCTGGCTGTGCCCATGAGCAGCATGGGAGGGTTTGTTTGTAAAAAAAAAAAACAGAGAGGAAAATATGAGGGAGGTTGGAGAATAAATGGGGGGTGGAGAATAAGACTCAAATTCACCTATTCTTCCTGATTTTTTACCATCCTGCAAGAACTTTCCCTTTTGCAAACAGGTTGCCTCAAGTGGCCCTGGTGGCTTGCTGAGGGCACTGGGTTATGATAATAAATAAAAGCCAACAGCGCTTCCAGAAATGTGAGGAATGTGAAAATGTTTAAATGATTTAGTACCAGAAAACTTTATTTAAACATTTAATCGAAGAACATGCTTTCATCTTTAAAACATCAGTGTTTGAACTCCCATCCAAGTTTTTCCCAGACTTTCCATGTACTTCATCATATACAACAGCAAGCTGTGCTTTGCAAAGGGAATAAACTTCCAGTTCCCTGATGCCGTTTGTTGTTGTTGCCTCAAACACACCTAAATTACAGTAAAGAAGCTGTTTTGGGGAAAATCTCCTAAACATGTTATTTCCTGTGTTAAATAAGGTCTCATTTATTTGAAGAATTGGAGCTGGGAAACACTGTGTCCAAGCAAATCTCATAAAGCTGCACAGCTTTCCATATGGAAACCACCCTGGATACAGATGTGTCAGTCAGCATATGGAGTTTTTTTCCTAATGCAAGGGAATATTCACCTCTGGGAAGTTCATCTTCCCAAAAAGCACCACGAGAGCAGCTGGGGTGGGTGGGTGGCACTGGTTTGGTTGCAGCCTGTACAAGTGGGTTCTGAGGAGCTGGGCTTGGCTTCAAACCTGCCACAGGCACTGGAAAAAACCCATTTCATTCTTAAAATGGATGAGTAGTAGTGGATTATTTTTGAATTACATAATTTTTTGCATGTGAGCATGTAAGAGCTGCACTTCAAAGAGAAAAATCTCAGGACTCCATCCACACCACCGCCCACTGACCATCAGTCCATTATTGTTTTTCAAAACAGTGACACTGAAGTCACAGCTCTGCAATGACTCACTGCACGTAACCACACTCCCTTTTGGGGTGAACCAAGGGGATCATCTTTGTAATGATTTTCCTGAGATTGTGACCTCAGGGCCCCTTGGGCCCAGCATTTGCATTGGAAATGTCCCTGTTTGTGTTCCCAAAGCCTCCTGAGCGTGCGCCGGCGAGGGCCTGCCGTGCTCCGCTGGGGAGATTTATGCTTCCTAAGTACATTGTAAAAGTTTTATAAAGTAGCTTAAATATTTACACAATAAGCATTTAAGGAAACAGTTATGCCTCTAAAAGAGCTGCTGATCCTTTGGGTCCATCAGACCATGGACATGAGGGGTTTTTTAACTGTCTGACCTCCAGGAATTGCTTTTTTTTTTCACCTAACTGGTTTTAGGCAGGCAAACAAATGGAAACTCATACACAGGAACCTATAAATAATGTTAATGACCTGGCTTGTATCCTCAAAAGCCAGGAAATTTAGGAACATGACGGCGAGCTGGCCCTTTGCTCACTGAAGGGTGGAAAGCATAGCTGGGAGGATTCCTTCCCAATATCCCATCTATCCCTGCCCTCTGCAGTGGGAAGCCATTCCCTGGCTCCTGTCCCTCCATCCCTTGTCCCAAGTCCCTTTCCAGCTCCTTTGGGCACTGGAAGGGGCTCTGAGGTCTCTCTGGAGCCTTCTCCTCTCCAGGTGAGCCCCCCCAGCTCTCCCAGCCTGGCTCCAGAGGGGCTCCAGCCCTGGGAGCACCCCATGGCCTCCTCTGGACTTGCTCCAGCAGCTCCTCGTCCTTCTTTGCCTTGCACTTCTCCCAGGACAGCCACCTTTCTTCTGCTCCCACATTTCCTTCTGCAAGGCTCCAGCGATGCTGCACCTCCAGGGAGCTACAAGGGGCCCATGCAGCTTTTCTTTCTTGATTTATCCAGCAGAAGGCTGTGAAATTGCTTGGAATTCCCCACCTCAGGAACTGCTCCATCCCACTGTCAGAGTGCAGCCTCCACCTCCTTGGAATCCTAAAGTGGTTTGGGTTGGAAGGGACCTGTGAGGATCATCTAGTCCAACCCCCAGGGATGTGTTAGGGAAGGTGGGAGGGTCCAACCCTTGGTCCTTTGCTTCAAGGAGAACATCCCAGACCCCACTCCCTCTCATTTCAGGCCAGCAGGGAATGGAGACCCCTTGGATGCANTCCCCACCTCAGGAACTGCTCCATCCCACTGTCAGAGTGCAGCCTCCACCTCCCTGGAATCCTAAAGTGGTTTGGGTTGGAAGGGACCTGTGAGGATCATCTAGTCCAACCCCCAGGGATGTGTTAGGGAAGGTGGGAGGGTCCAACCCTTGGTCCTTTGCTTCAAGGAGAACATCCCAGACCCCACTCCCTCTCATTTCAGGCCAGCAGGGAATGGAGACCCCTTGGATGCAGGATGGGTGCTGTGCTCCCCTCCCCAGCAGCACCCACCTCCCCTTCCCTCGTGCTTCCTGAGGCACTGGGGGCTGGCTTTTTCCTCCTGCTCGCACGGCAGACGGATGTTTAGATCCGAGAGGAAATGGGATTGCTGTTTGCTCGGCTCCTCCTGAAGCAAACAGCCCTTCAAAATAACTCCGGTGTCCCAAGTGCCAGGAAAAACAGCAAAGCCAAAACGTTGTAAGCAAATAATTGGCCTTTTTGTGAAAGGGCTCCTCTGCTGCTCCAAGTTTGCAGATCAGAGCTGCTCTTTTCACGTTTTGTTTGGAGGTTTTGCAATTCTTTTCAAAGCAAACAGATCCAGTGTGGGCTGGACGAGGGGTTTTACTGATCCCACAGTGCTGCTTCCAGGTGATTTCCATAGCACATGCAGAGCTTTTGGGTGGGAAATCGTAGTGACTGTAGTTTCAGAGCTCAAACTGGGAGCCCTAGAGCTGGGTGTTGCCCTGGAGGAGGTGGCCCCTGAGAAGGGTGCCCTCAGGGTGTCCTGTCCCTGTCCCAGCTCCCACAGGGACGGCTCCTGCAGGGCCCTTGGCCGGCGCTGTGGGAAGAGCTCAGCTTCCCCACGCAGCCCAGCCCAGCCTGCCTGAGTCACCCCGGGCAGGGAAGGTGCTGGGCAGGTTTGGAAAGCTGGCTGGAAACTCCCTGCCTGCCCCAGGCCTCAGGTTTGCCCTCAGCTCTGGGGCTGGGGGTGCTGCTGCACCCCAGATTTGGGCACGTGGGGCCACAACCACCCAAAAACCATCCCCAGGGAAGGCCCCAGAAGGGCTCCCCAGGGTGAGCACTGCCATCCTGCTTGGTGGCAGGACACACCTCCTGTCCCTTCAGGGAATTCTTTGGGATACACAAGTGAGGAGCCCAATTCCTGCCACCCAGTGTCCCCGTGGCACCCACGGATGGGATGGGGTGGGTGCCACCAGCCCATCCCAGGCTCTGCCCCTGAAGGGAACAGGATGTGTTTAAAACACACCAGATGATGAAGTGTCACCCAGACTGAGCTGTTTCTCAGCTCCACAGCCATCTCATCCCAGATTCCAGCTTGCAGGAGAGGGGATGGAACAGGGACACTGGGTGGCAGGGAACAGGATGTGTTTAAAACACACCAGATGATGAAGTGTCACCCAGACTGAGCTGTTTCTCAGCTCCACAGCCATCTCATCCCAGATTCCAGCTTGCAGGAGAGGGGATGGAACAGGGACTGCAGCCTTGCTGAGGGGTTGTACCTGAGCCCTCTTGGCTCCGAGGGCTTCACAGAAACCATCACCCACCAGGCCAGGGTCTGGCTGCTCCTGTGGTGGAAAATCCTGGATTCTGCAGGGTTGGTAGATCTGACACACAGGATGCAGGATTGGGAGCATGCCCCACTTCATCTCCCTGTGGAAAAACTCTGAGTAACAACTGCAGACACTGAGGTGAGGTACAGGGGGAACAGGTACTTTTTTTAAACTTTATTTTTTCCTTTGGAAATGCAGCCTCTTGCAGTCATGCTGTCCCAGTTAAAATAAGGTTTAAATTACAGGGCTGGCTGTGGCTTTTTCCCTTTCTTTCAGAATTTTTGCCAACTTGCAATTTACTTAATGAAATCCTGCTATTTCGTTTAACGGGGATATTTTTTGCAGATGTTGATTTAACCCAGCTTTATGAAATATGTGAACTGTGCAGTTTCTTTCCTATTTTTAACAATTTAAAGATTCTAGTGCAGAACTTGACAGAGTCTATAACACCAATATTTGTCTGTACCATGCAAATAGCAAGGTTGAACAATGAGGCTTCCACATCATCCACAGCCCTGTCAGAAAATGTGTGAAATGTGGCAATAATAGGCAAAAGTTGTCTCAACTGGGAATTTGTGTTGCTCGTTGGAGCTTTGTGAATGTATTTCTGGAAAAGTATCTGGTTTTACACCCAGCTTATTCTTCAGGGGTTTTGCTGGGGTATTCTGTACATCCATGTGGATCCTTTCTGTGTGTGATATATATGGAATGAGGAAAGGAATTGGGTTTGGTTTAGGCTGGTGACAAGCTGCCTTTTTAACGTATAATTCCTGGTGTTTCCCCCAATATGCCTCACTTTATTTTTAAAAACGGATTTCCCTGGAGGAGGGGGAGGAATCTGATATTTCTCCTCCAGCCCTGTGTGGGGAGGGTGTGCAGTGTTGAACTCATTATCCCTAACGATGCCTTCACGTGCTCTGTTAATCTCCCTGGCCTTGCTTTACAAAGAACCCGACCTGCTCCCTTTCCTCTCCTTCCCATTTTCCTCTCCATGGGAAGGTCGTTTGCTTTGGTGCTTAATTTGCAGAGTTTCTGAGTGCAGCCTGTGCTTTCAGCCCCAAAACAGCTCATGGAGGAGTTGCTGCCACAAACCCTGCTTAGACCAGTCCTGAAAAGGTTATTTTTAGCTTGAAAATTCAGCTGGCCTCCAAGAAAGAGGAGAGCCTGTCCTAGAAAGGTGGGAGAGTTTTTAATCCAAGCAATTACACTGGCTGTGCCCCTGCTGTAGCTCATAGCATATAATGACAGGACAAGGAGGGGGATAGATGTCAGAGGATGGGTTGGATGGGATATTGGGAAGGAATTTTTCCCTGGGAGGGAAAAATTACAGGGTGCCCAGAGAAGCTGTGGCTGCCCCATCCCTGGAATGTCCAAGGCCAGGTTGGATGGGGCTTGGAGCAACCTGGGATAGTGGAAGGTGTCCCTGCCCATGCAGGGGGTGGCACTGGATGGACTTTAAGGTCCCTTCCAACCCAAACTGTTCTAATGATAACTCATTAATCCTTTTCTTCTAGAATATCCCAAGTGAAGCTGGAGTATTGGGATGTCTGGGATTCATATTAGTGCAGCAGGACAGGATGTATTGCATGAAGTTCTCTGTGTATTTTGGCATTTTCCTATTTTCCCCCCTCTCTTTTTTTTTAAAGAAACTGTGGTTTGTAGAAATGAAAACAAGTCCTTCTTGGCCAGGGAGGGTAATTAGTGTGAGTCACCTCCACTCTCCATGGGCAAGTCCAGTGTTAGGAATTTGGTCATCTGGGAGAAGACACTGAAAGATGGGGACTTTGCTGCCTCTCTGGGCTGCAGTGATGCCCTTCAACGTTGTGGGTTTCCTGCAAATACATTGAATTTCATCCCCCACCCAGGGCTATACTTCACACAAATTTTCTGGCTGTTTATCTGCACTTCAATGATTTTACAGCATCGTTCCAGGGAGTATAAAAACAAGACACAGGGACTCAGTGATCTTGGAGTTCCAACTTTAGCAATTCTGTAATTCTGAGAAAAGGTATGTTTGATCTTTGGGGATGATCTTATCCCAGGTTAGCAGAAATAACTGCCCTGTGCTTCATCTGCTTCTCTGGGTTGCTGATTTGTGGGTTTTCCATAAAAAAGGCTCCTCCATGACACACAAGTGCTGTTATCCATGGCATCCTCACCGCTTCCACTGTGGATGTGAGGGACCAGCTCTGGGGCTTCAATCCCGACTTGCTGAAGTCATTGTTTAGTCTTTGCTTGAAGTGGGAGTAAGAGCCCGTGGATGCTGGCCACGAGCAGTTGTGAGTGGAGCGAGCTGCCTGCTTGGAGTGAGGGCAGGGAGGGCCCCAGCAGCTGTTTACACATCAATCCAAGCAGCAGCTATCAGAAAATCTGGCGTGTGTGGGTGCACACGCAGCCCTGGGCACGTCCCCCCCGCGCTGCCGACGTGTGAGCGCGGACAGGAGGGCAGAGCTGTCCCTGTGGGCATCCCAGGAGGGCAGGAGCTGTCCCTGTGGGCATCCCAGGAGGGCAGGGGCATCCCAGGAGAGCAGAGCCATCCCTGTGGGCATCCCAGGAGGGCAGGAGCTGTCCCTGTGGGCATCCCAGGAGGGCAGAGCCATCCCTGTGGGCATCCCAGGAGGGCAGGGGGCATCCCAGGAGCTCAGGAGCCATCCCTGTGGGCATCCCAGGAGGGCAGAGCCATCCCTGTGGGCATCCCAGGAGCTCAGGAGCCATCCCTGTGCTCCCCTCCCCTCTGCCTGGTGGGATGCCCACTCTGGGCTCTTCCCACGGCCGCTCACACCAACCCCATCCCAGCTCTCTGGTTCCCTCCCCATCGGCCCTGAGCCCCACGACCTCCCCGTGCAGGTTTAGCCCTTCAGCATGACCAGGTTGGCTGGCACACTGCAGGGATTGTTTCCTTGCAAAGGCCACGCTGGCACCCCAAATCCTTTAATTCCCTGTAAAACTGCGGCAAATCCGCCACGAGCGAGGACTTGCAGGCCCCGTGGGCGTTGGGACACGCGGTGGCAGCCCCAGAGCCGGGGCTCCGTCTCCACAGACAGAGAGGCTCGGGAGAGCTTTATCAGGAGCAGGATCTTGGACTCTGGCCAGGGAGAACAAAGCCTGAATTTCCATTCCACTCTCAGCCCCTGTCTGCTTCCCATATATGCGAGGGCACTGATACCGGGCTGGAAAAAAGCGCCTTTTTTTGGGGTTGCTGAGGGAGAATTATCAGATGAGGGGAGGCATCAGATGGAGCCCTTTTGGAGGGAGGGGATGGGTTGGAATAGAGGACCCACAGCCTGTCAGGGGCCTGGGATGAACCCTCTGGCACAGGGTTGGGTTGAAAGCCCAAGATTTTTGCTCTCCCAGAGTTCCCAAACTGAGGTCTCATGTCCACCCAGCCAGCCAAGGAGGAGCAAAGTGGCTCATCCCCAGCCTGTATGGAGAAAAATATTTGTTGGGCTCCTGCTTGTGGCTCCTCAGGGAGCCTCCTCCATCACAGCTTGTTTTCCAGGTCGGGGATAGTTTCCTAAAGCTTTCACAGTCCTTGATACTCGCAGTGGTGTTGGCACGGAGCCGACAGACACTCGGTCTCCCCTCGAAGGTGCCGCTGGGGCTGCCGAGCAATCAGGGTGGCCTTGGGTTTTTTAAATCTGTTTGCTGTTTCTCACATCACCTCTGCAACCCATCAGCTCGTTCCCAGGCGTAAATCCCATGGAGGTGTGATAGCAGGGAGAGGCTCTCACTCCGAAGGGGGCTGGGGCTGGAGCGTGGTGCAGGCTCTCAAAATATGTCTGACAGTGATGTTTGTTTGGTATTGCTTTGATTTTCCTCCCAGGGAAGCATCTCCACTCAGTTTTGGTCAGAGAACTAGAAAAGCTGTTGCAGCCCCAGCCTGCTTGGGGTCCCATGTCCCGTGTGAGCTCCAAAGGTCAAAGTTCCCATTTTCCTGGTGTTTTGAGGAGTGGGTTTTCTGTGACCAGCAGGGACATCTGAAGGAGACCTCGTGTAGGGGAAGCTGAGCATCCCCCTCTGGAAATGGCAAATTTGGGTTATTGCTGAAGGGAGCTGAGCTGTAATTTGGGGTAGGGCTGTGCAAGGAGGTGCTGGTGGCCTGTCTGGCCTTTGCAGCAGAGCCTTCCTGGTTTGGAGGAGCTCAGTGCCTTTGGATTATCTTAACAGCTGGATGACAAAAGGCACCCAGTGCTGGGCCAGTGGTCCTGCTGCTGCCAGGGGCACCCCAATGTTCTTAGCAAGTGTGGAAAACGAAGGAGACTCAAGCAGCCTCTCAGTGGCATCCTCACCAACACGGCCTCTGACTTCCCAAAACGGCTCCATCACCTCAGTGCCCCCTCCAGCCTGGGAGAAACCCCTTCCTTAGAGGTGTTTTCCAGCATTCATGAATGCAGGGTTTAGTGCTGTTGTGACCCAGGCAGAGCTTTGGTTCAGTTCAGCCTCTGGCCCGTCCCCTGCGCTGAGGCGGTTCCGAGCTCCAGCGCCCAACGTGCTCTTCCCGAGAGGCGCGATGGGGGCGGGAAGGGGTGTTATTCCTGTTTCTCTTCAGAGGGACCTACTAATTAGTTTCTGCTTTTAAAAGGCTTTGAAGCTCTCAGCCGAAACTTCTCTGGGAGCGAAAACTATGATTATTTATATTTATCCCATTTCCCAGAGGCTCGGCCCCGCCGCGGGATGCGCCGCAGCTCCGGCCGCCGGGAGGATCATCCCCCTCCCCGAGGGGTTGCTGACAGCACCTCCAGCTGCTCTGCCAAGCCAGAATGGTTTCCAAAGGCAGATGAGAGCTCAGGAGGTCCCACCTGGCCATCCCAAGCCGTGCCCATCCCGCTGCAGGACAGGGAATTCTGCCATCCCCTGATTTAGGGGGTGATTTCTCCCAGATTCGCAGCGTTTTTTCAGGCTCTGGGGGTGGAAAAAAAAAGGGATTGCACACGTGGTTGGGTGGAGGAGGTGAAATGTGTGAGTTGTCAACATAAGAGTGGAAAAAAAGGGGGCTTTTCCTCCATTTTTGTCCCACTTTCCCTCATCCTACTGCAGAGGGCACTTGGGAATGAACCTTCTCCCCTGTGAGTGGAGCTGGGGCTTTGCCCAGCTGGCAGCAGGAGGCAGAGGAAAAATCCCAACCAGATGATGCTTGGAAGATTCTCATCAAACCTCTGAATTTTACAGAAAATCAATTATTGGGGACTTCCCCCACCTTATCCCCTGTGGTTTTCACCAGCTGGTTTTTCTCCCCATTTTTTCAGCTGGTTGGGGCACAGGGCTGGATGTTCACAGAGATGCCAAGCACGACCCCTGGATTTTGCTGGGTTTGGGCTTCTCCAGGGCTGGTTTCCAAGAGGGAAGAAGTACCAGCCAGGTTGTGGTTGATGACAGGGCTGGTGCTTTCAGAAGTGGCAGCCAACGTGGGCGGTGACGTTTGGGGCTCCTTTTGAAGCTGTATTTACATTGTTGTGTTCCCTTGGACGTGCCAGGTGTAACGCAGGTACCTGCACGGCCCAGGAGCTGCAGAGCCATGAATGTGCCTGGGAAAGCTCTGAGCAAGACAAGCTGAGGTTACCTGGAGACTGCTGGACTCAAAAAAATAAAAAAAAAGATCACCTAAAACTCTGGAAACATTGGTGTGTAGAAGGAATGCATAAAAATGTCAGTGAAAAATACCTGAGTTGGGTTTTTCCAGTTTTCTTACTTTCTAGTCTTCTCACCCTTGGCTGTAAAGTCCTTTCTAAATCAGGGGAGCTGGGGGTAAAAAAGTGCTAAAATGCCTTAAACTCATGTTCTGGATTGTGGATTTAATGGCCAGAGAAGGTCCATTAGAATCAAACTCCTTGAGTTTAGCTTGAAAATAAGCTAACTGATGATGACTTCCAAATTTCCGGGCAGAGCTAAACATGGCATGTGTTTTGCTTTGAAGGATAGAAAAAAAATTAGCATGAGCTGATGATTTTGCAGAGTGGTTTCTTTTATGCAGAGAAAATTGTTTTCATCCTCGTTCTTGGCATTGGCTCCTTGTCCTGTGTTGCTTTTGTTTCTTGGGCTGCCATGGAAATGTCCCCCTTTCCCCCCAGGCCTCTCCACACACCTCTTCCACCGGCTCTGGTGCTCGTCAGACCCTTTTTTTTTGAACTAATTTAATTAATTAACCCAGTGCAAGTGTTCTTCTGAGTTAATAATCTACTGGGTTAACAAATTAGGTGGGCTGGTGGAGGAGGCTGGGAAGCACCAGAGCTCTGCTCCAAGGGAAGGGCTGGATGAGGAGAAGGGGGATGGTGGGACATGGTGGCAGCGAGGGCTCTTCTCAGCTGCTTTTCCTTGGTTTTTTTGGGATGAGTGACCTGAGCTGGTGTCCATGGCTGCCCAACAGCCACATCCAACAGGAGGAATGGTCCAGGAGCCGTGCTGAGGTTGGAGGAGCTGGGACCCTGCTGTGACAGTGGTGACACCAGATTAATTGCAATGTGAAATCACATTCTTGTTTTGAAATTGAAATATGAGCTAGGCTGAATCCTTACATCTCAATGGAGCAAACCAGAAGTCTGGGAGAGAGTTTGATGCTCTGCAGCATGGGAAGGTCCAGCTGGCTGTCCCTGTGGCTTGACCTTGGCTGGGGAGCTGGTGACAGCTTTTCAGGGCCTCTGTGAACCAGGGAGGAGTTTTTCTTGGTGAAAGCTGGGACATTAAAGGATCCTCTGTTGATCCTGAGCTTTAAGGAAAATGTCCAGGAGGAAAACCAGGGCTGTCCAGCCTCCTGGTTGCACCCACCTGCCTTCTCCTCACAGGAGCCCATTGTCCTGTTGTCACACACAGCTTCTTCCTTCCCTGGAGAATCCAAGGAGGAATTAGAAAAGGGGACTGAACTGTGCTGTCCTCAGCAGGATTTTCCCTGGCTTTCACACGGAGAAGCTCCTGCCCAGCCTCCTGTGTCCATTCCCTGGTGGGATTAGGATGTTGCCTCCAAGATGTGGAGCCACAGTTGGGGTGTGGTGGGACTCACCAAGCCCCAAGAAGCCCCCAGAGCCCCAGCCCCTCTCCCAGCGAGGATGGGAGACTGGAGGTGGCTGATTTGTGTCCCCAGAGGGGCCCCCGTGCTGGGGTCGGTGCTGGGGCTCTCGGGGGGACACAGTGATGCATTCCAGCTGAAACTTGGGAGGCAGAGGTATTTTAAGTATATTGGCTTAAAGAAAATGATTGTGAGCTTTGCTGGGGCAGATTGACAATTAATTTTTTTTTTTTTTTTTTTTTTTTTTTTTTTTTTTTTTTTTTTTTTTTTGCAGGGCCATAAAAATTCCATTTCTGCTGTGGAAAGTTTTAACCCTTTCCTTACCCTGGAGCTTGTTTCCAAGGGTATTAATGGGAGATTATTTTAACTGATGGCTCCCTGGTGAACTGTTAATAGATTTTTGGGAAATGTGTGTGTTCTTTGTGCTGGGTTTTTTATCTGAACCTTGTTCACAGTGACCTGTGTGTGGCTGTAATCTTCCTGCTTCCCTGCTCCTGCATGTTGGGCAGTGTAAATACAGATCTGTGCTGTGGCAGGGGGAGGAAAGAGACTGAGCATGGATCTAATAGTCCAAAAGTGGAACAAAACTGAATGGAAAGATGCTGAAGGATGTACCTGAGCTCCATGAGGCTGTCCCATGACACAGCAGTACAGAAGGGGAGGACATGGAAATGGGGAGTGGGCTCTGTGGCAGGGGTGCTTTTGAATATCCCACTTCATCTCCAGGTGCCCAGTTGTGCATTCAAGTCCCTGTCACATTTGGAGAGTGCAGTGATTTATTTTTCATGTGCGTGGTCTTCCCTGTGGGTGCCTCTTAAATGTGTTTGGAGAAGCTCTTCCTTGCAGCCGTGTACTGAGGGGGCCATTTGACCTGCTGAGAGGAGGCTTGGTGGCTTTGGAAGAGCCAAAGAGTGAATCAGAGCCATTTATTTCATGTGTTTTGTGATCTGCCCATGTTTTCCATCCTGCTTTTAAGTGCAGCATCAAGCAGTGGGACTGTGCAGCGTTTTGGAAAAAAAGCATCTTTCTTTTCTCTTAAAGCACTGCTTTGAACTTTGCTGGCATAAAACGCTGTCAAATCACAAATAGTCTCAAACCTCAAGTTATTTTCTTTACCTCCACACTCTGCAGGGAGTGACAGCAGCAATGCTGCTAACGCCGGGAGGATTTACAGTGTTTGCTGTTTGCATTTATTCCCAGACCCAGATTCCTTTTGCCTGAGTTGTGCAGGAGCCTTTTCCCTTTAAATTCTGGGTTTGATTCTGCTATCTTGTTTCTTTATCTTTAATTGTTTGAATTTACTTTGGGATGTGCTGCAAGGCATTGCTGCGGCAGAGGAAACGGCGACGCAGAGAAGGAGTAAACACGAGGCAGAGTTTCAGCCCCTCCATCTGATGGATGAAGGTGGCTTTGATGGAGGAGATAGCCCTGACGCCAGCCCCAGTGGAGTTACTACAAGTTGTAGCTGCCTCCAATGATAGTTGTTAAAAACCCGTCCTATACCACTGCAGCACTCAAATATTTTCCTTGCTTCGAAAAGAAAGCTAACAAGCCTGCCTCTGTTCCTGCAGAACGAGGTGGGGGGGAGGAAATCGGACAAAAAGTGGATTTTCTTGTCTGTGCATAAAGGGCAGCGTGGAAAAAAGAGGAGGAAAAAGTGAGATATTTATTTAAAAGGCAGGGGAGGTGGTGGTGTGCCGGCCGCCCCTGCGCTCTGCAGAGTGGTAGTGGCTAATAGCTGGAGGCGAAACTAATACTTGGCAGGGGATGAGACACAGCACAGGCCCCCCTGATTTGGGGGCTTGCTGAAGTGCTTGTTTTATGTCAGGGCTGCAGGATGAGTTCATCTTTGCAGGATTTGGTTGAGTGCACCGGGAGATAAAAGGAGAGAGAGGAACCCACTGCGGCACAGGGAGTGCTGGGAGAGGGACCCTGCGAGGGCGTCTGCAGGCAGGGGCTGCTCACATGAGCCTTTAACTGTCTCCTTTCAGGGATTTTATTGCCTTGTGGGCCACAGGCAGCTTGCTTTTCTTTGGATTCTAAAGGCTTTCCTCTCCCCTGGCCAGAAAAAGCGGGCTGAAAGGAAACTTCTCACTTCCTGAGGTGCAGTTACCTAAAACTCACATCCTTTGAAGGTGCACAGGACGTGTCCAGGTGTGCTGTGAGCTGGCAGAGCTGGCACTGCCAGGCAGGAGCTGTGGGATGACAGAGATGGAGAGCACATTGGCAGAGGGATGGATGGATGCATGGATGGATGGATGGGCTGAAGTTCCTGTCATAAGCTGCATGGAAGTGCTTTCAGTAAAGCTCTTTCACATGCATGTAAAAAACCCTTCCCCTGTTTTCATGGATGATTTTGCCCAGATATTTTGCAGTTCCTGGATAGCAAAGATGGCACCAGGGCTGGTGGCACCTCCAGCAAGATACTCTTGCAGGATAGGCACTGGTTTCCTCCAGCTTTGCTTTCCCCCCTCATATATTAATTTGCAATAAAACATGGGAAAGTCCTATTTAAATGTTTATTGCTGACTGTTCCCCTGATTAATTGAGCTGATGGGGACACTGGAGGTTTGAAGTTGTCCCATCCTTAGTCTGTAAGGGAAATTCAGGGGCTGAGCAGTAGTTTCTAAAATATGTAATAACAAAACCAACTTAGCTAATGGGCATGGAGGGCTTTGAGGAGGTTGGGAGGTTAAACAGATGCAGAGCTCAGTAATTGCTACCAGCCTCTGGCCCCGGCACATGAAAGGCCCTGAGCTGGTCTGCAGCCCCCAGATCACTTGAGTGGGACAACAGCAAAGCTCAGCGTTTTCAGAGAGTTTTGGAAAGGCACAGGGAGCATCTGTGTGATGTCCCAGGGGAAAGATGGCTGTGGAAACTGGATGCTGTGGAAGATGGATGGGTCTCTGAGCACTCTGGTTTAGTGGAAGGTGTCCCTGCCAGCATTAGGGGGATGGACTGAGGTGGTGTCCCCAAAACTGTGACCTGTGGTGGGTGGAGGGGTTGGTTCAGGCTGATGAGCACTGCCCACAGCAAAGGGCATCCTGCTGCCTGCCCAGTCACCCCCTTCCCCAGGCCCTCTCCCTAAATTTGTATAGTTACCACTCCAGTTAAACTCCAACAAAGCCGCTTAATTCAAAGCTGGTTAATGGGGAGGGGAGCTGGGTCCCCTCCGGGGTAATTTGAGCCTGAAAAGAAGCGGGGCTGGAGGGCTGTGCCTGAAATCCGGTGTGTCAATGGGGGCTCTGGAGCAAAATAATGGCATCACCCCGTGGGTGAGTTAATGGGACATGATGGCACCGAGGCACAGGGGTCAGCAGGGCGCGGGCGCGCGAGGGATTGTCAGGGAGCTTAATGCCGGCCACGGAGTGGGGCTGCCTCGGAGCAGAGCTCCTTGCTGGGAATTCCACGGTGCTTTTCTCTGTGGTGGGAGCAGCAAGTGGTTAATTCATCCTCTTCGGGGCTCTTTCTTTTCCTGTCTTCCTTCTGGAGACATCATAAATTCTGGAAGCATCGTAGATTAAACAGATTTCTGGCAGTCTGCGTCCCTCCCGTCTTCCCTGGATGTAATTCCTAGAAAGAAGAGACGTTTCTCATTGTCTGGAGAGAGTTCCACTGGGTGTTTAGAAGGACATGTATAGCTCATAGCAGCTACTCCCCCTTGGCATGAGATGCTTCCTCAGATTTCATGTTCCCCGTGGGAACATCAGCATTGCTGTCAGAGAATGTGACACAGCGGAGACACCGTCGGGTCACTCATCCAGGCATGTCCTGGACATCCCTTGGGGTCAGCTCGGCACAGCATGGGCTGGGAAGTGGGGGTACATGAGCACAGCAGTGCTGGGGGAGCCTGGGGAGCCACCAGGCTCAGGGCTGGCAGAGCAGCACTGGGGCAGTGCCCGTGCCCGCTCCGGTGGGATGAATGCGAATATCCTGGGAACACGGAGCTGAATGTTAAACTGGAGAGAGAAAGATGTGCTGAGCTCCATGGGAGCGCTTGGGTGTCCCGTGAGGTCTCCAGCTTGGGTTTGGACCACCTGTCTTGGTGGGATTTGATGTAATTGAAGATGGCCTTTGGGTTGTGCACAGGCTTTGGGTTGAAGCTGGACTTTGGGTTCAGCACAAGTTTTGGGTTAAGCACAAGTGTTGGGTGAGCACCATCTTGAGGTTGAGCACAAACACTGGGTTAAGTAAAAGTTTTGAGTTAAACACAAATTTTGTGTTAAATACAAGTTTTGGATTGAACACAAATGTTGGGTTGAACATCAAGTTTGTGTTGAAAACAAGTTTTGGGTTGAGCATGAACTTTGGATTAAATACAAGTTTTGGGTTGAGCATGAACTTTGGGTTAGATACTAGTTTGGAGCTGAACACAAGTGTTGGGTTAAATACAGGTTTTGGCTTGAACACAGATTTTGGGTAGAGCATGAAGTTGGTGTCCTATGCAAGTTTTGGGTTGAGCGTGAAGTTTGCGTTGAACACCAGGTTTGGGTTGAGCACAAGTTCAGCTCTGACTGGAAGAGCTGTTTCCCACCTTCCATCCCAGTTGTTGTGCAGGTGTTCCCAGCAAACCTGACTCCCAAATTTTGGGTAGAGGCCGAACACAAGTCTTGAGTTAAATACAGGTTTTGGTTTGAACACAGATTTTGGGTAGAGCATGAAGTTGGTGTCCTATGCAAGTTTTGGGTTGAGCGTGAAGTTTGCGTTGAACACCAGGTTTGGGTTGAGCACAAGTTCAGCTCTCACTGAGCAAAGCTGATGGGTGGGAAGAGCTGTTTCCCACCCTCCATCCCAGTTGTTGTGCAGGTGTTCCCAGCAAACCTGACTCCCAAATTTTGGGTAGAGGCCGAACACAAGTCTTGAGTTAAATACAGGTTTTGGTGATGCCACATCTGGTTTGTAGAGCATGAAGTTGGTGTCCTATGCAAGTTTTGGGTTGAGCGTGAAGTTTGCGTTGAACACCAGGTTTGGGTTGAGCACAAGTTCAGCTCTCACTGAGCAAAGCTGATGGGTGGGAAGAGCTGTTTCCCACCCTCCATCCCTGTTGTTGTGCAGGTATTCCCAGCACACCTGACTCCCTCTCTGTCCCCACAGACGCCAGCACGTCGCCCGACGCCGTGAAGAGGAGCCATTGGTGCAACGTGGCCTACTGGGAGCACCGGACGCGCGTGGGCCGCCTCTACACAGTGTACGAACAGTCTGTCAGTATCTTCTACGACCTACCTCAAGGAAACGGCTTCTGCCTCGGACAGCTCAACCTGGAGAACAGGAGCGAGACTGTGAGAAGGACTCGAAGTAAAATCGGCTACGGGATTTTACTGAGCAAAGAACCGGACGGGGTGTGGGCCTACAACCGCAGCGAGCATCCCATCTTCGTCAACTCCCCGACACTGGACATCCCCAACTGTAGGACTCTGATTGTGCGCAAGGTGATGCCGGGCTACTCCATCAAGGTGTTTGACTACGAGAAGTCCTGCCTGCTGCAGCACACGGCCGAGCTGGATTATGCAGACGGGCCCTACGACCCCAACAGCGTCCGGATCAGCTTCGCCAAGGGCTGGGGGCCCTGTTACTCCAGACAGTTCATCACCTCGTGCCCCTGTTGGCTGGAGATCTTACTCAGCAACAACCGATAGCGCTCGGCGAAAAGAAACGTTGAAAAAACAAACAAACACAC
>VZRZ01008140.1:233353-262814 GCA_013398175.1 Climacteris rufus | reverse complement strand
AAAAAGACACAGACTATCCCAAATATCATCTACCTAGATTTAATATAAAGTTTTATATATTATATGAAAATATATATTATACTTGTAATTATGGAGTCATTTTTACAATGTAATTATTTATGTATGGTGCAATGTGTATATGGACAAAAAACGGAAAATGCACTTTGGCTTATATAATTCTTTCAATACAGATTTTTAAGAAAAAAAAAGCAAAAAAAAAAAAAAAGAAAAATTATACAGCAAAAATAGGAGAAGCCCTAATTTTGATGTATGGTTTTTTTGAAATATTATTAATACCCAGACAAAAAGCTAATACCAGTCACTCATTGATAATAAAGTATTCGCATTATGGGGGGGGATTTAATTGTCTTTTTTCTCCCCCCCCCAAATGAAGTTGGCAGCAGTCAGGGGGGTTCCAGGGGGCAGCTGCTGTCTCCCATCTCAGCCAGGAGCCTGGAAAACCAAAAAATGAGTTGGAAGGCTGCAGTTGGCCCCAAGAGGGGGGTAAATTTGAGACTGGGAGCACTGGGTAAAGGTGAGAGGAAGATCTCCCATAGTTATTCACACTCAGGGCTGTCTGATCTCTCTGACAGCACAAAACGTGGTGGGGACATGGTGAGGATGAGGGTGCACGCCCATGTCTGTGCAAATTAATCCTCATCAGTGCTAATGGGTGGGCATGGGAGAAAAGCAGAATATTCCATGGCCACAAAGCCACCCAGCAGGACCAGCGTGGATTATGGGCCTTCCCCAGGGGTTGTCTGTGAGTCCAGCACGTCCTGGACGTGTTTGATGGTTGAGAAACAAATGCAGGTTTTGGACAACTCATGGTTGGGTGGATCCTCTGTTGGAGCATGGCCTGGATTTTGGGAACGTCTCCAGTGCCTTGGCGGAGGTGCTTGGGGTGAGTCTTGAGCAGATTTGTCCCAGAGATCTCCCAGTCTGTCATCCAGGCAGTAAACTGATTCAGAATCGTTTGGGAAGAATATATTTACTCTGAGGAGCAGCTGCAGCCAAAAAAATGTCCTGGTCAGATGTGCCTGTCACGGCTGATTTACTCTCCCTGGAAATCCTGGATAAAATCAGGCCCTTTGCTGACTTGTGCTGGGCTCTGCTGCTGCTGGGGCAGGTTGAACATGGGCTTTGCTTGGTCAGTGAAGTTATTTATTGCCAGGGAGTAGCACTGCCAAATCCTAGAGTTCTGTTACAAATCCCTGTACCTCTGATTTCCATAAAGTCCCAGCCTCTGGAGCCCAGTGACTGGGAAGCACCTCAGTTTTCAAGGTTGCAGAGGATGTTTTTGTCACCTTCATATTTGCAGGGAGAAGCAGGCAATGAGATCTCAATGGCTCAAACTCAGAGTTAAACAGGACCTAAAGTTACAACTGCAAAGCCCTCCTGATGTGTGTCAGGGTCCTGCATTTTGGCACCTGGACTTGATGTTCCTGCCACAGCCACGAGTGAGGATGGGGACTCACAGAATCATGGAAACCTGGAATGGTTTGGGTTGAAAGGGACTTCAAATCACATCTTGCACCTTCCACTGTCCCAGGTTGCTCCAAACCCTGTCCAGTCTGGCCTTGGACACTTCCAGGGATGGAGGAAGGTGCATCCCCCAGGGAAACACACAGACCTGGTGCTGGGAGAGACCCAAGCAGGGAATGTCACAACAACATTCCTGAAGTCATTTTTCAAATTATGGCCATATTTGATGTTTAATTGGGACCACATTGGTTGAATTCCTGCAGCATCAGCATTAATACTTGACATCATTAATTGTTGTTTTTGTTACAGCTATTCTTAGGGAACGGTGTCAAAACATGTCACTCTCTTTTAAAGCAGCTTGCAAGAGCTTTGCAGGGGTTTTTTATCCCTTTGGCTTAGGTTTGGTGGGTCCTGCCAAACCACCCACCTCCCTCACTGCATCACTTTCACACAGTCCATCAAGAGGCCGTTTTTGTGTTTTGGGGGTTTTTTTAAGAGATTTTCGTTAATATTGTCCTCATTTTACCTGGGAAGCATCAGCAAAAGCTGCTTCTCCGTTTCCTTTTTTCCCCCAGCATTTCCCACCACCACACAAAGGTTTTGCATTCACACCCCTGCCTTCCTCCCTGCCCTCCTCCTCCTCATGCAGCAGTGCCATCATTTTCCACTTTCTACCCACTTCATCCATATTTTGGACAAAACAGCACCAAGGGTGGATTTGAGGGTTAACTCTGGGCTTTCCCTAGTGCAGTCCACTGATGGTGCTTAATTCTTTTTTTCATTATTAATGCACTTCCCCAGGGATAAATCTGCAGTTTTATTTCAGTTGACAGCAGGGCTTTAAAGGGAATAAAACAGGATTTTATGGTGAGGCAATGAAATAAGACATCAAGTATCCTTTTCTGTCTCATTTTGTCCCTTTAATACCTTATAATAATTTAAACTTAGAACTCTTTAAAGGAGCTTTAGGACTTCAAAGCTGTTGAGCTCCACACTGGACCCCCTCTGGCTCAGCTGGAGCCTTCCCTGTGCATCCCCCAGGCTGGGCTTGGAGCTGGGGTGGGAATTGGCACCGGGAGCAGCTTTGGGGGGCTGTGGTGGAGGGCACTTCCAGCAGGGGAGGAACAGCTACGGCAGGAGCAGCTGGACATGGTTGGGGTTTATTAAAGAGCTGATGGGTCTCTGCTGTGCCCCACTCACTGCCCAGCTGCCCCTATAAAAGCAGGATGGCCACAATCCTCATTTTTTGGGCAGTTGCCTGAATTTCTCCGAGGGGTTTTTCCTCCTTCCTGGAGGAGCCGTGGTCTCCCAGCCCATGAGGTAAGTGGTGTGTTCTCTCTTGTTCCTTTAAGGTCTTTGTGGGGTTTCAGTATTTTAAGGGTGGAAATTAAAGCAGCCCCTTGGCAGGAGGGGGCTGGGCTTGGACCAAGCTCCTGGTGCTGCTGTGGGTGCCTGGATGCTGGGGAGCTGCTGGAGGGTTTGTGTGGCTCAGCTTTGTCCTGAGAAGGTTATTGGGTCACCCTTGTGGTTTCATACCACCAAGGGCTTATTTTTGAGGGATATTTTGGGCAGTGCAGCAGGGAAGGTTTTTTTTTTCCCTGGAGTAGTGCTGGAACACCCATTGTGCTGCTGCTGGGTACCAAGGCTGGGTGTCTGGAGCACCTCTCAGACCCAGGGCAGCAAATCCCTGAGCAAACACTTTCTGCTTTGCTGGAGGGTCCCATGCCCTGACCTGGGAGCTGCTCTGCTCCAGCAGAGCCTGAGCTGCGTGGTCTGACTGACCTGGCTGCTTCTGGATCCTCTGTGGGTTGGTGGGACAGGAGAGGTGTTCTTAGGTGTTCCTTAAGCAGTGCAACTCTCTGGACACCTTTTTCTATCAGTGCCAAGGCTTTGGTGGAGGCACCAGCTGGATTTTCCTGCTGTTAGGGGTGCACCCAAGAGGCTGAAGGCTCCACTGTGTGTTTCTGGCTTCCCTGTACCAAATGCACCCCAAGTCTACTCCAGTGGAAGTCCTAAATTACCAGTTCTAGTATTGGACCTGAGTCCTTTTGGGCTGTGGTGTGTGGAGTGTGCTTATTTGACAAGATCATCTTAATTTAGCAATAATGGGTCTTAAAACTGAGCACTAGGCTGAGGAGGAGCAGCCAGTTAGTGCTGGTGGGTTCCAGAGGCTGCTGCTCCTCCTGTGAGAAGACATTCATCATCCCTGCCCTGGACTTTCATTGCTGCTATGACTGAGAAGTGCTTTTCACCAGCCAGAATGGAAAAGAAATTAATGCTGAAATGATCCACTCTCAGCTCTTCTTGAAAAGAGAGGCTGAGATGCCTTTGTGGCACAGGTTTAGCCCCAGAGTTACAGGGGCTGACAGCCTTCAGACCATAATCCTCCTTCTCAGGGCTTTATCCCCACAGTAAAAGCGGAGGGGTTTGTTCAATGCATAATTCAAATCTAAATATTGCCCCCCATGTGTGGGCTGATGAGGGAAAAGGAAAAAAAATCCCTGTTGGTGCAGAGGAAGGAGCTGGAGGTTTGGTTTGGGGTGTGATGCTGCTTGGCTTTGTGGTCTGTGTAAGTAATGGAACATCTCCAGCTCTTTGGCATGTGGATTAATGCTTTTAACAGAGCAGCAGGGTTGCTCAGACACGAACCTGTGCTTCCCAAATCTTCAGTGGGTCCTCCAGGCTTGGGCTCTGCCAGCTCTGTGATGCCTCAGGTGGGATTGAAATGGAGGAGGAGCTTTGAGAGCTGCCCAGGGTGGTCCTGGGTCAGAGGATGGAGCTGCTGCCCTGGTGCCTCTGAGGGTGTGGGATGAGCTCAGGGGTTGTGGCGTTTTTCCTGACAAACACCAGGACAAAAAATCAAACGTCTCATCCAATGCCCTGTGGAGGGAGCTGGTTGTGGGGACAGGGCTGTGGGAAACTGCTGCTGGTGCAGAGCGTGGCCTTGGGGTTTGGGGAGCGTGGCTGATGCTGAATCCTCTGCTCCCTGTGTGCACTGAGCTGGCTTTAGGCTCAGCTTTGTGAGCAGATGAGTGAGGGGTGGCTGCAGAGCTGCTGGGGGATGAGAGATCCCAGGGTGTCCCTGCTGTCCTGAGCTGTTTGGGAGCAGATCCCATGGATGGCCAGCATGGACCACGACCTTCCTAGAAAGCAAAAATAAGGATTCACCTCCATCTCCCCTCACCTGAGGTGGGCTGGGCTGGGGGTACCTGGCGCTGCAGTGGGTCCCACAGCATCACTGGCTGCTGGGTGGCATCTGGGACATGTCCCAGCACCCCAAAACTGCATCCAGCAGCCTGAGTTGCAGGGGTTGAGTGCAGAGCATCCCGAGTTATTTCCTGTAAATAACTCCTTTTCCTTCCCTCAAAGGCCTTATTTTCTGTCTGGAGCGTGATGGAGCATTACTTGTTGCTTTGTGGATAATCCTTCCTATATTCCTGATTTATGGATGTGCTGGTGCGATACACAAAGTAGCATCTGTGCTCTGCACACTGTGGGAACAACCCAAAATTGCTCTGAAACTCAACTGGCTTACAATTATATTGGATTCTATTAAATTAAAACACATAGCACATATATTACACAATAAACCACAGCTATTTCATGGATCAAATTAAGTTTTATTTGGGCAAATTACAGCCTTTCTTACAGTTGGGCCTTTGTGAAACCATTCCTTTTTAATAAAAACAGGCATTTTTGGCAAATGCTCTTAAAGTGTGCATTCCCAATAATTGCATATACTGTTGCTATTCTTTCTGGGATATATGTGGCTAATTATCTTCTATTTAGGATAGGTTTAAATGAGTGGTATCTTCCCTCTTCTCCTCCCCCACACCTCCCTTCTGCTGGAATTTCTTATTGCTTTCCATTTTTATTAGCTTGGCTATGGAAGAGAGCAGAGGAAAAAAAAAAATCTTCTCATTAAAAGCAGGAGCGCTTTTCCCGGAATTTCTTGGGGAAATGTGACTCTCACAGCCTCCCTCCAGCCCTGGCTGAGGGGGACAAGGCTGAAAATGAACCCTGGAGAAGTGGGATGAAACCTGGTGTGTGTGTGTGATGGAGCTCGGGGAGGGTGGAAAGTGCATCCCACTTGTGGAGCCTGGTGGAGAGGGAAAGCTTTGGGGAAAATAAAGGTGTTGGTTGAGGAGGAGGGGGCTTGGAGGGTTCCAGCTGCCATGGAATTGCATCTGGGGTTGGATTTTCCTTGGTCTGAGAAGATGCAGGCTCTGGTTATGGGCTTTGAGGCTGGGACATCTCTTGTAGCTCGTTTTGAGGGCAGATTTGGCTCCTGCTGCTGCGTTTCCCTGCTCAGGGACAGGAAGGGGCTGTGGGGTGGTGGGTCAGACCCCGTGGATGTCTCTGGCAATTGCTCATCCTCACACGGTTTTTGCTGAAAGCAAGTCAGTGGTTCAGAGTGGTGGGGATGGACAGACAGGCTGGCTCATTCCTGTGTTTCCTTAGGAAGCTGGGCTGGAAAATGAACCCCCTGAGTTCCCCTCTGCTTTGGGAAGCGCTGCTCCGCTGCTTCTCCTGCCTCTCGCTTTCCGCGCGCTGCCGGGCCAACCTTGGGGCTACCCGTTTTTATTTTTTCTGGGAATAATTTTTCCCACAGTATTTTCATACTGGACCAGGAAATGTCGGAAATGTCCTAAGTGCAGCTTTCCTTGGGTAACTCCAGAGTGATTTCCAGACCACCAGGACAGCAATAAACAGCGGAGCAGCCTCCAAGTTCCCCAATTCCCAAACACAGCACGAGACCCCTGCGAGTGTCAGGCTCGTGTTTCCTGACCCAGCAGCACCTCGGGACGTGGGAAGGGTGCTCAGCTGGGGAGGATGGGGCTGTTGCTGTGGATGGCCAAAGCACATTACATAAAACTTCAAAGCTTTTTTGTCAGCTTTCCAAATCCTTCTGGGCACCATTGTCAGAAGATCAAGAAGGTTTATGGAGCCTCCCAGATCACATCTGGATGCTGTTTATGGGATTGTGTTTGGGATGATCACATCTGTGGGAGGGGTTAGCACTGGCACTGGGAGCTGCTGTTGGGAATGCCAGGTCCCAGGGACTGGTGGCATCTCCCTGCCCTGCTCTCAGCCTGTGGTTACAGCAAGGAACCCCAGAGCTCGTGGTTTCCTTGTTGCTTTAAAACTGCTGCCAAGAGTTTCCTCAGAGGTTCCTCATCTGTGTTGGTGCTTCCCAGCTCCTTCCCTGCACAGCTCTGGCAGTGCTGGCAGCCTCAGCACCCTCCAGCTGCCAATTTGAGGAGTGAGAAGCTGATGGCCAGACACGGTGGGACAGTCTGGGTGCTCCACTGTGCTGACAGAGAGGGGACACCAACCTGTGACACAGGAGAGAGGAAATTACTTTATTCTCTCCATATGGAACACTCACAGAAACTTCTTTATTGATTGATTTTTATTTTTTCGAATAATAAAGTGTCTCTGAGCTGTTGCCTCTTCCCAGAATGTCCAGGATGGGGTTTCCCATTGCCAGTGCCATAGGATATGCGGTAGTGGTGCAGGAGACAGTGGCACTTGCTCAGTGCCATGGTGGGGCAGGAGCCAAATGAAATGGCCACAAATATTTTTATGACCTTCCTTCCTGTTGGAGTAGCAGCAGGTCACAGCCTGGCTCTGTCCCCAGAGTGTGCCCTCCAGCCTGGCAGCCCAGGGAAGGGCGTGTGCAGTGGGAGAGAACAGGGTTGGGAGCAAAGAGAAGAGTCCCCAGAGCTTCCCTTGCAGGTTTTGGAGGGAGAAGTTTGTGCACCTTGTCCCTGGCTGTCTGTCCTGTCCCACATCATCTGTGCTTGTCCAGCTCTGATGGTCTCAGGCTCAGCCCTGGGCTGAGTCGGGTCATGGTGGCATTTGGGACACGAGGCTTTCCAGGCTGGTGGGACATGGCCCTGGGGAGGGACCTGAATCACCACCCCCCGAGAGCTTTGTGTGGAGCAGTGCTGTGCCTCCTCCCCGGGCAGCAGGGTCTGTGTTCACTTTGGGGATGCAGAATTGAAACCACAACCCATTTGTGGGGAAGCTCCATGGGGACTGCGAAGTGCCTTCTCCTGAAGGATGCTGGGGGGGAAGGGTGAGAAGAAAACCCCCACCAGTCTCTGGAAATTGCTTTCCTTCCTCTTCTCCTTCCAAAATAGCATAATTAACAGAAATAAACTTCTCAATGCTGTTAATTTTGGAGGGCTTGTGTGCCAAGCTGGAACACGCAGGGCTGCGCTGAGCAGGCACTGGGAACAGTTAATTATTACCCAAACGGGGTCTGAGCGAGGCTGGAAGCACTGGAGAATTATGAAACTGTAACGAGGGAGGCCCATTCTTGGCAAACACTTCCGTGATTCAAATGCTGGGGAATTCAGCATGTTTTTCTCTTTCTCCTGAGGACTTTGTGAGCCAGCCCTTGGTGCAGCTCGCATGGTGGGGATCAAGTGGGACCATCAGCCCAGGGAAGCTGGTGCTGGAACAGCTTCTGCAGCTCTTCTGTCACAGCAGTGCTTTAAAAATAGCTTTGCAAGTCCATAATTAACCCATTATTTCTTCAAACTCCCGAGTGTGTGAATTTCTGGATGCAAGGCTTGGTTCTGGATTGGTAGGAGAAGCTCTCTCCATGTCATGTTTGCCACCTGGGACCTTGCAGGGCCCTTCTCTGCTCACCTCTGCAGAGGGCTCTGAGAACTTTTGGGCTCACAGGGAAGGGAGTTGTTTTCCTGACCTGTTCTTTGGCCTTGGGAGACCAGGAAAAGTTAAAATGCATTAGAGATTTTGGCAGAAACCTGTCAGGTTTTCTCTGAATATCCAAATTTTACAGAATCCTGCTTTCATCTTCAGGCCATGTGTGATCCATGTCCAGTCTTTGGGGTCTTGACCTGCCTGAACCTACCTGGAAAAGCAAATTCATGGTGCCTCAAGACTTTCTGCTTATTCCACCCTCCACACACTGTGGTCCATGGATGTGTGGTTGGGGTTCAGCCTCTTGGAAATAGGATTTCGGTCCCAAATTTTGTGGCAAACGTGGTGGAAGAGAGCAGCTGTATCAGTGGGAGGTAATCCATGCCACTGGTCTCTAAGGGTGATTTTTTTTGAATGGTTTTGTTTGAACAGCTCCTGGTTTGGGCTGTTTTGGTGGTTTTTGTCTTGAGCTCAGATTGTTTTCCTCCAGTTCAAAGTACCATAAACAGATAAAGCTGGAAACTGAAGCATTTAAAGCTGAGAAATCCCTTGGTGGTGTTGTCTCATGTCCTGGTGTTCTTCAAGCCCCCCAGTCCTGGCTGTGGAGCAGAGGAGGCTCCCTGCAAAGTGACTCTTTGCAGCTGAACCCTTGGCATGGAAAAACCTCACAAAGCTTTTTTCCTCCTTCAGATATATTTTCTGAGTCCTAATGAAACAAGTTAAGCCTGCAGGGATGCTTTCAGTGCTCTCACCTGGGGTGTTTGATATCTTTCTCTGCAGGATGTCCCTCACACTTTACTCCCTGTGCTCCTGTGGGTTTTGGCTGCTCTGTTTGCAGCCCTTGCAGGAGCAGTTGCACAAGGATGGGCAGAAAGGCTGTTCTGCTTTGCAGTAAGAGTCTCCCACCAGGAAAGTCCCTGCTGAATTGTGTTTCTGCTGCATGAGATCCCTGCCTGGTCATGGCTTCTGCTGTTTAAGGGCAAATTCTCCCCCTTCTCCAGCTGGTTGTGTTGGCAGAGAAATCCCTGAGAGGATCCATGCTCTGCTCCACAAAGTGGCTGGAAGGAACCTTTGGCATTGCCCTCCATTTGTGGGAACATGATGGGAGAACTTTCTCCCTCTCTGCTTCCCAGTGTTATCAGTCCCTGAATCCAGAGCTAACACCCAGCTGGGTCAGACCTGTCCCCTGTGCTGGGCTTAAATAAGCAGGATTTGTGCTGCTGTTGGGATAAGTAACCTATTAAATTGCAGAGCCTCTGTAGGAACTTGGGCAGGGAGTCCCTCAGCATCTGAGGTGGCTCCAAGTGTGCCCTGATGGGAACTGACCCCTCAGCATTGCTTTTCCCTTTAAAAACCTGGATAGCCTTGCCCTTGAATTCCTGCTTGGTAAACATCTCACAAAAATGTGCATGTGGGATAAAGCAAGATGTGAGGGGTTGTGTGGTGATTTTTGGAGTTCACTGATGGGGTTGGAGCTTTTCAGCCCGAAATTAGACAAACTGAGATGAAATTTCCAGAGGGCTTTTGATATCAGCTTAATAGTATTAAAGTTTGATTTACTAAATGTAAAAGAGCTCTGAAAAAAGCACTTTTTTTTTTAATGTGATGTTGTGAAATGTTTCCTTCAAGATAAGTGGGGGGTGGGAGGTCAGAGCTCTCCTTGAGTAAGACTTGGGCAATCCTTCCTCTCTCACCAACCTACACCCCCCCAGAAACCCCTCCTGTTTTGGGGCTGATTTAGTGCCACACACCAGAGAAAAGGAAACCAAGTCCAGGCTTGTGAGGCCTCTGGGCATCACCTCTTGGAGCAGCAGCCCCTGACTCAATGGAAAATCTGCAAAACAGCTCTGAATCCTCCACGTGGGCAGGAAAATGGTGCAGATGGACTTGGAAAGCTCAGCCGACTTCTTGTGTTGTGGTGGTGAATGAAAACATCAGCAACACTGAGCGTGTTCATTTATTTCAGAAACACCTCTGGGGTCATTGTGTTGAGATGGGCTGGGAAATGTTCTGTTCCCCCATAGGATGGGATGGGGTGGAAGGGACCTTAGAGATCGTGTCGTTTCCACCTCCTCCTTTTAGACCTGGTGTTGGTATTGGATCCCTGAGGTGGATCAGGACAGGGAAGGATTTGGGGGCTGGGCTTTATTTAAAGCTCTGGGGCATCGTGTGCATGGGTTCAGTGGAACATCAGCCCCTGTGGTGGGATCTGAGTTTGGGCTGTGGTTTGGGATGTTACTGGTCCTTTTCCACTTTGCTGTGCAGCCTCACCTGGCTCCAGGCTGGGTGATGTCCCCAGGCATGGTGGGGGTGACACCACCAAACTGAGGAGCACGAGGGAACCCGTGAAGATCCCCGAGTTGCACCAGTGTGGAGGGACTGGGTGAATCCCATTCCCTTTGTGGCTCTCCCACCACAGAGGATGTTTCTGAGCACTGGGAAGTTCTGGGAAAGCTGGTAGTGCTGAGCCCCCTCCCTGCCTGGCCCTGGCATCCATCCTGGTTGAGCAAGACAGGTCCAAGGTCAGCATCCCCCTTCAGGGCTCTCCCACTCCCGAGGGGTCACTGGTGCAGGAGCAGAAAAACTGCAGCAAAGCAGAATTGCTGCTTGAGTTGCTTTTTTTTTCATTAAAAAGAGAGGGAGGGAGAAACATCAAAATCAACCCCCTGCCCCCACCAATCCTGCCCTTGTCTCGGAGTATTAAAAACATCCTGGAGCTGAGGCCGTGCCTGCGCTCCTCGGCGCTGGAGGAGGATTTCTGCCAAGACACTGACCCCTTGTGGATTTTGCAAATGTCTTTGAATCTCCTCTTTGAAAAGCAAAAAAAAATCCAACCCAAACCCTTTTAGACCTTTGCTTGGTCCCTTGCAATCCAGAGCTATCAGAAGATTTATTATTAAACGGAGGCTGCGGGGTGATTTATGGACTCGGGGCCGCGCCGTGCGCTGGTTACAAATTGCACAGATATTCCATGGGATACGGGCTCCAGCGAGCACGGGATCTATTACACTGCAGGGAAAAGGGGAGCTCAGAACCAGCTGGCCGACTGCAACAGCTCCAGCCACTTCTCTTTGAAGAGAAGATGAGCTCCATCTGGGTTTAATACAGCCCGTGATGGACTGACACCGGCTCTCGGAATATCTTATACAAACGGGATCGTTGCCGCTTGGTTTTTTCCAGAGCTGTCGCACCACTTTATTCGGTGTTTTATTCCTATTTCCCCCCCTCTCTGTCGTTTCTTCATGTTGGCCACTCCTTGTTCAGCTTTATAAACTGCTGGGGGTGGTTTCTCAGCAGAAGAAGGGTTTTCTCTGCACTCTGAGCGCACACAGAGCACTTGGGAAGGCGCTGCCGTGGTGCCATATGTGGAACCACCGAGCTAAATTGGCTACCTATAAATACACCCCAGATGTTAATAGGGAAAAGGAAGCTGGAACGCATTATCAGGAAGGATGTGTCTTCTTTGGAGTAAATCCCTCCCATGGAGCCCCCTCCTCTGGCTGTTAATGACTGTGCTGCTCCAGGAGAAGCCATCTGGGAGCCCCGTTGTGGTGGGTGCGCTCTGGGGGGGTGTGATGTGGGTTGAGGACACCCCTTGGAACCTTCCAGGCAGCACAAAGCCCTGGCAAGCCAGGCACTGTGGGTTGTTCAAGCCGTGTTGTTGCTCTGAAGATGAATCTGCAACATCTGGTCTAAAAATCTTCATCTCTCCACAAAGGAATGTACTGGCCAGGTTTTGGTAGCCCATGAGTGGGAGGGTTTGATAAATGGAATGAGACTCCTTTTAAGCACTTGTTGTCCTCTTGGATCAAAGGTTTCTACATGAGCAGTATCATATTTTGGCTTGTTAGGAAGTCATGGTGGTTTTATTTAACTCCCTTGGCTGCATAATGGATCATTTAGCACTGATCTTGTTCCCTGGCCTGGTTGAGCTCTTAGACCTGACTTCTGTCGTGGATATCTAATGGCAAGTCTAGGATTTTTGGTGTAAATTGGCTGGTACGAATGAATAATCCTGACACACCCATTTCCAGGGAATAGTCCTCAAAATCTGACTGTACCTAAATGGCTTTGGCCTTCCCCAAGCTTTCCAGGCTGTGTCCATGGTTCTCTGCCTAGGGAAGCACCCATGAACAGCCACTGGGATGAGAAATCCTCCTTTTTAGTAGCTGATAATAGAAGTACTGGCATTCCCTGAGACCAGCTGCTGCCCCTGTGGTTTTGGGATGGAGAGGGGGTTGCATCCTTCCTCTTCCACCTCAGCCTCCTGCATCTGGAGGAGCTGTGCCTTGGATGGATGCAACTTCCAAAGCTGAGCTCCTCACCCCTGAGATTAAATGGACAAAATCTGGGAGAATTGTCCCCACTGGGAGCTGCAGGCAATAATTACAACTTTCATGGGCCAGCCTTTGGATGACCAAGTCCTTATCCCTCCATGCCTTGTCCAATCCAGCGTGTTCCCAGCGCTGCCTTCAGTCCAGGGAGCTGCAGCTCCCAGAAGATCCTGTTTCAGTTGCCTTTTGAGGACTTTTTTGGGCCAAAGAGTGCTTTGATGTCTGGCAGTTTGGCCCCTGGCACGCCCCATGGTCTGGCCTGGGAGGCCAAAGCAGAAACTCTGAATTTCTGCAACCCCAGGCAATCCTGGCTGAGCCTCCCCGCTCTGCTGGGGTTATGAAATTCCGACATGGCTTTCTCTGAGATACTAATTAGGGATGGACAAACCAGAGGGAAGAAAATAAGAAATCCCTTTGCACTCGTTGTGGGGTTAAATAAAGTTCAGCTGACTTTCTTCCTCCCCCCATGTTATTTTTCCCTTCAGTGCAGGCTTTGCTTATCCAGGTTCCAGCAGGATGGGGATGCAGAGCTGCTGGAGTGCTGGGGGAGGCTGTAGCTGTTGCTGCAGGACTTCCAAACAAGTCTAACCCAAATCTGAGCGTGTCTGCGTGACTTAGAGCAAACCTGATGTGCTCCTGGCTCTCCAAAGAGGATAAATTTGTGTGATGTGTCTCCTGCAAAGATCTGGATGTTGCTCAGGGTAGCAGATCACCTTTATTCCTCTTTTTTCAGGTGGGGCTGAGTTTGGTGCTGTAGGATTGCTGGAGGCTACAGCACTTGGGACAGCCATCCCAGCTTTGCTGATTCCTTCTGCAGCCAGGCTTCTTTTGGTGGTGTTGGTTAATGCTTGGGCTTGACCTTAAGGGTCCCTTCCAACCTAAAGGCTTCTATGGTTCCATAAATCCTTCACACAGTGATTCCTTAGAAATCCTGCTGGTCAGAAATGCTGCTGATGGCCCCTCTCTGGATTCAGCTCAGTGAATGCAGAAACCAAGCTTTCTAAAGAAATAATCAGAAGCAGGGCGTGGATTAACACGCCCCAGTGCATGTGGCCCTGGCTGGGCTCTGCTCATCTCATCTCCAACAGGAGCCTCTTCCCGCAGACCCCCCTGCCACGATGAGAACCACGGCATCACAATGGGCTTGTCTCTGGCTAATGAAGCTCTGCATCCTAGTGCAGCATTCCTCTGATGCATTAGGAAATAGTTATCCTTTTCCTCTGGCACTGGGTTTGATAAGCAATTGCCTTTGGCCAAAAGCGGTGCCAAGATTTTACTGCTTGTTATGGAGCTAAAGATGTGACATTGCAACACTTGTAATTGGGATAATTTAACACCCCATTAGCAGGGAGCAGGAATGGCCCTGTCTCTTGCCCATGTTTGGGGCCATTTCTTATAAATCCAGCAGGCTTTTGGGAGGATAATATTTTTATGGAAATACAAACATGTTCCTCGTTACAGAAACTCATTTTCAAACATGGAGGATAAACTTTTTTGCAGCACGGATGGGGGAACTCCTGTTTGTGGTGATAAACCTGGAGTCAGCCATGCCCCAGTTTGGTAAACTGGGAATTAACGGGTTATGGTCCAAATCCTGAGTTTGGTTTCAGGCAAGTTGCTTCTTTTTAAGGGATTGTAAAATTATGATGATACTTGGAATTTCCTGATCCCTGTATGGCTCCCATGACAATTCCTGCCTAGGAGCAAGAATATCTGAAGATGATTCTTGCCTGGGGAAGGGGAGGTTGGTGATGGGATGTGTGAGCTCCTTTGGACATGTGTGTGCAGAGAGGTAGAGAAGTCCAAGACAGGTTTTCTGAACTATCCTCAGAAAGATCTGGAATTGCCCTGGAAGGGCCTTACTCAAAGCAGGAAAGTCTGGCTGTAGTAAGGGATCCTGCTCTGCAGAATCTGCATTTCTGGTTGAGTTGTGCTTTGGAGTTCTGGGATGTATTTGCATCAGAATCCCTGCTTTTCCCTGGCATCTCCAGCCTCTTGATGTTCAGAGCACACGTGGAGATGGACTTGTGTCTGTGGGATTGAGGAGTTGGCAGCAGCAGCCAAACCCAGGAGCTGCCATTAAACCTGTTCATCTTCTTGTCTGGATTGCAACGGATTTGGGTGAAATCTCCACGATTTCACCACAGGAGCATCTCTCCTTTGGTTTAGCCTAGGCTGGCTGGGAGGTTCCTGGTGCTCCTGGAGAACCAAGCCCAAGACATGGACCACACACCAGTGGCTCAGAGGTCCCCCTTCCCCTGCAGTGTTCCACCACCTGAGGGACAGTTTAATTTTAGCCCTTCTGCTGGTGCTGTTCCTTTCCTAATTAGATCCAGTTTGATAGAAAAGAAGAAAAATTCACTTGGAACTTGCAGATGGGTGTTGTTCATTCAGCAGAGCAGCTCTGGGGACTGGTTTGAGTCTCCAAGTGGGATGGGGCTGTTTGTGACCAGCACAGGGAAGGGCTGGTGGGTTGTCCATCTGCTCTGCCTGAGCCATCTTTGACTGGAGCAATAAAACCCAGAGAGCTTTTTTGGCTCAGTGGTGTGGAGTGACCTGATTTGCCATCACCCTGCTCATGTTTTCAGCAGTGTGTAGATAAAAGGCAGCACAGATGGCTTTAAAATTCACAGGTATTGCTCTTCTGTCTTGCATCTCCCCCCTCCATTCCCTGTAAAGCACAGGCAAATCTGTCTTTGCAACGGGGAAAAGCCTGGTGCAATGAGTTAGATTGAGTCTGTCCACTGTGCTAATCCAAGTAAAAATGGATTTCCTGCTTCCAGGCCATTGGGCTGCTCTGGTTGCACGGCCCTGGCTCGCACTGGGCTCAGTGTGGTGGCATCCCATGGTCCAGCCCTTCCCTTATGAGCCTGGTGACTAAACCAAACAAAAACTCTGAGCTGGAACCAGATTTCCCTGGTCTCGGCCACAGAACAAACAGGGCAAGTCTAAAAAGAAAAATTCCTTGGCACAAATCAGCCTGGTTATATTTGCATTTGAAAAAAAAAAATTATTATTCCCCTCTCCCTCGAGCAATAAGTGATTTTTCCATAGTGTCAGATTCTGTGATTTAATCAATTGCCTTTATAAGTTGTTACAAGGTGTTTTCTTGAATTTAGCAACTCCTAAAAGCTTGCTTGTGAACACTGGGCCAATTCTCTGCCTGGCATCAGTGTCACAGGTCCCTTCCCCCACCCTACTCAAATGCTTTTTTGAATAATCCTCATTTTGGTTGGGTTTTTTTTTTCCTTTTTGATGCTTGGGGTTATGGTTTAGCGGTGGAACGGGCAGTGTTGGGTTAATGGTTGGAATTGATTGCCAGTAGAAAATTGAGAGCTACTCAACATTTGGAAGGCTTGGGGGTTTTGGAGCAAAAGGCAGAGAAGGAATGACTTTGGAAGCTGGAATTTTTATGATGCTTGAAAGGCCTTTTGGAGAGAGCTCCTGTCCCATCATGGGCTGATGTCACTCTTGGATGTGTGAGACCATTTCCTTTTCGAGGGTTTCACCTCTCTGGTGCCCAAGTGGTGACTTTAGTGCTCATTCCCCTAATTAATCCCTCTTGGGACTTGATGGGCAAGGAAATGGTCGGGAGGTTTGTCCTGCAGGACTTTCTGCACTGCCCACAACGCTGCCTTGTCCCTCATGCGCTGCATCCCGGGACGTGTTGGCTCCTGGAGCATCCCACCCTGGTGAGGATCCCTGGCCTTCCTCCGGCGGGTTTGGCATGGCCTGGAGTGTGTCAGACAGCTCCTGTCCCCTCGGGGAGCCAGTGGCAGCTGTGGTGTGGCCACGAGCGGGTTCCAAGGGAGCTGAGCTAATCCCGAGCGAGGTGTGAGCGCTCCGAGGGCGCGGGAGCAGCGCCAGCCCCTCCTGCCCTCCTCAGGGCCATCCCGTCAGGAACAGGAGCCCTCTGGATCCAGGGCTCTGCGGCTCCTTTGGACTCCTTTGCTCTCCTTCCACAGCTCCTCCCTGCTCTGAAGGCTCTGTTGCTCTGTGCATCAGGAACCTGGGCTCTCCTGACCCGCAATCCGACCGAGGCTTCCTCTCCCTGCTGTGAAAAAAACCTTTCAAGCGGCTCCTGAGGTCTCTGAGGGCTTCTCCTCTCCTGCAGGCTGGGTTGCCTGTTGGTTTTGGAGGCCTGTGTTCCCCTGGCAGCCTTCCAGGGGTATATTTAGGAAGGAAGATCATACCTTCCATCTCAGAAATAACCAAACCTGATGACTTAATTTAGAGCATGAAAATTAAAAACTCCCTCTCTATAACTGCAGAGCATTCAGTCTCCTGCAGCCTCTTGCTTGCCAGCCGTGGAGTTTCCCCACTTGGCTGTAGGTTCTCTGGGCATCCTGAGAGTTTTCTGGGAGCAGGAAGGTGTGGGAAGGAACCCTGGGGATCAGGGTCTCCACTGGTGGCACCCCTGTTGGTGTAACCGGGCATCAATGTCAGAGCCAGATTCCATGGAAGGCTCTCTGCTGTTATTAGCAGACAGATGGTTGTAAAAAAAATCCTTTCTAAATCTCTTTGGATTATTAATACAACTTTACACTTCCTGTAGGCATTCCTAATAAATGGGAATGGGGAACCTCCATCCTGGCAGAGAAACCCCATCTCTGGTGCCCTTTACACGGGCTGGGTTTGGGTCCTTTGCTCACACAAATGGTTGTGGCTCCTGTGGAACAGGAGAGCTCCGAGCTGTGCTGGGGAGAGGATGTCTGAGTCCCTCCTTTCCTCCCTGTCAGGTCAGAGGCCAGGTTGGATGGGGCTTGGAGCAACCTGGGGTAGTGGAAGGTGTCCCTGCCCATGGCATGGGGCTGGAATGAGCTGATTCCTCCACCAGTCTGTGATTCTCTGACTCTCTGGGCAAGCCTAGCAGCTGCTTAGCTCCTTTACACCCAGTTTCATTTGTAATCCTGGGATTAGCACCAAAATTGGGTTCCTGAATTCCTTTCCTGCTGCTTGGGGCTCATCTCTTGTATTTAATAACAGCACGGGGAGGCTGCAAGCAGGTTAGAGATGGATAAAGCCCTGGAGACCTGCAGGACAAAAATCCCGTGTGCTGCCCCAAACGCTTTCATTCCACTCCTCAAAGCTGAGCTTTACCACTGCTGCTGATCACATCACTTTTTTTTTTTTACCTCCTCTATCAGCTGCATTATCTGAAGTGTGCTCCGAGTGAGTGCAATGTTGAAAGGCCCCAGAGTTAATGGGCACTGAGAACGGTGTAGTATTATTAGGTGTGCCTTAATGTAACAATCCCCCTTTTTGTCTGTTTGCTCTGTACTACTGAGTAAACCTGGAGATAAAAGAAGGTGGAATTAGCACTTCTCTTGCTTGCACTAAAGCCAAGCTGCATTATTTTCTTTTCTGTGGGTTTAGGCCTAAAAGTAGCTCAGGTATGTGCAAGTTTAAACAAGACGAACCAGGGCCCCATTAAAAATTACTCTCTCCTGGATAATATTCAACACAGGATTAATAGTAAAGAGGCTGATGTCAGCCCAGGGCTCCCGTGACCCTTTGCACTTCTTTAGCACTTTGCTGAAAGAAAACCTTCCTTACACACAGGACTTTCCCTGCTGGAAAATCTGATGCTGCTGGTTTTCCAAAAGCAGTGGGAGAGGCGTTGGGAGCAACATTCAAAAGATTTAATTGGGAATTAAGGCCTTAACCTGAGAAACCACGTTCTCTTCAGCACAACCTGGCTGCTGCCTTGTGCTGTGTCCATCCCAGCCCCGTCCTGCTCGTGGACTGATAATTCCAGGGTGCCCATCCCTGTTCCCACAGCATGGAGCAGATGGAGGGCACACTGGTGATTCTGCCTGTGCAGGTGGGAAGGATCCTGTTCATTCCCTTCCCTGCTCAGCAATTCCAGCAGATGCCAGGCAAGGATGGGCTCTCCTCCCTGCTGGGACACCCTGGAGCTGAGTTTCTCCAGTCTCTGTCCTTGAGTGGAGGTTGGCAGCTGCTGGAAGGGCTGGGGCTGGAGCTGTGCAGGTTTTCCAGCAGACACCACAATGGATTTGCGGCCAGTTCACACCAGGCTGGAGCTGGCTGGGGATAAAAGGGCTGTGCCAGAGTTTGGTGGGTTCAGATGGCATCAGTGATGTTACATGGTCATGGAGAGCATATCGTTTTTAAAGCTGGTTTTATCTTCCTGGCTAAGCTGGGCTTTAAAACCCCAACTTGTTCTTCAAGGGCTTGCCTGAGTCATGCTCTGCACTGCACCAGCCTGGTCACTGCCAAATTGGGCTGGAAAAGGGCTGGATTCAACCAGAGCAGCGTTCTGGGCTGTGAGGTTATGAACAGGTCTCCTGATAAGGCTTTGGGTGTGCTGTGAAATAATTAGTGACTCTCATCTAGGAATCTTTATAAACAGTAATTAGCAGATTTCATAAGATCAGTCAACTCCTTTTCCCAGTGCCTGTAGGGACAGGTAAATGTTCCAGCTCTGTCCTGGTGTGCAGCCTGGGACACTGGGAGGGCAAGTGCCCTGTGATGGTGTCAGTGCCAGTGCCTGTCCCCTTGTGATTGCCTTTAACTCCAAAAGATCTGCCTGTATTAAACTTTTCCAGGTTTGTCTCCCAGGTTTCACAACATCCAGTGCCTTGGGACAGCCTGGAGAGGGGAGTGTTTGGGCCAGAAATGAGCTTTAGACACTGGCAATATTGATTATCATGGATGGTTATCAATGCTGGGTGCTCTGTTCATTGCTTTTTGCCTCCAAAGGTTTTCTGTTCCTTCATTTTATCTTGGGAATCCCTTGAAGGTCCCCTTTGGAGCAAGGGTTTGTGTTTGGAGGCCAGGAATGCCCTTTGTAACAATGTCAATACAGCAAAACAAAGACTTTTCCCAGCATTTTTATGCAGAAATCACCATGAGAATCCACGTGCAAAATCCCACATTGAGCAAACAGCTACTTTTCTGCAAGGTGCATTATCTCACCCAAATTTTGCTTCACCTGATATGGCCCTACAGGGAGGTTAATCCACTTTAAATTATCCCAAAAGAGCTGCTTGCAAGGTTTTTCTATTTAAAGCATCACAAAGGCTCTTAGACCAGCCACTCTGTGATTTTTTTTCTTTTAATAATGCTGAGGAAAGTGCTAATGATTAATCAGCACCAAAACCTCTGTCTTAACCTCATCAGGTGTGTGAGCAGCAAATATTTTAACCCTTGAGTAGCACAAGTGCCTGAAGGGGTTTGATTGCAGACTGGGTATAAAATAAATGGGGCAGGGGGTAATGGGACACCAGATTGGGGTAATTTAGTGTAGGGTTGGTGAAAAGCACCGTGGTTATTGCCCATCAGCTCTGCTGCTTGAGGGAGCCCTTGGGTGTGGGAAGGAGAGGTGGGATCACAGCTCTCGAGCTGTGGCACTGCTGGCCTTGAGATCTTGATGGTTTTTTTCCTTTACAAACAGGTTTAGCTGGGTAGGTGAATAGGGGCAGCTTGGAAATGGGGAAGTTTTCCTGTTTCCCAAGGATTTCCAAAGCTGTGCTTTAGAGGAGGCTTCTCTGGCCTGTGCTTAGCTGGGGTTTGACTTTGTGCTCCTTTTTGCAGTTTTCTCTCAATAGCTGGCACAGAAAGTTGCAAAAATCCTCCTTATTAAGAGAAATACTCTTAATTTCTAATGCAGGTTTTGGCAGCTTAGGTGGAAGGTCAGGAGATGGGGCAGAGCTCACCCACGATGAGAGGAGAGCTCTGGGGAATGAGAGGCTGTGATGGACCTTGCAGGAGGGATTTGTGCTTGAAACAGCTTCTCCCTAGCTGTGTTTTGGGAAAGGATCCCTGAAAAATTGCTCTTCCCCTGGTCAGGGTTGTGCTGGTGTCCTGTGTCTGGCAAGGATGCTGCACTGCCTGGTTTTCAGAGGATGTCACCTTTGGTTTAGAATTCCTGGCTTGGAGAATGCTCCAAAATCAGCAAATCCATGGGCCAAACCTTAGCGGTTTTCTTTGTTGTTTTTTTTTTTTCCAGTTACAGCTTTGTCACCAATTTCAGGACAAACACTGGCACTGTTCCAAGAGTGATTCCTGAAGCTCAGGATCCATGTTGGGATCTGGGTGATAAAAATGAAGTTTTACAGAGAATGCTGTTTCCAGAATGAACACAAACTGACCCAAACTGAGTTGAACAGAATGACTGATGTGAATTAACCTAAAGCTGTGGTGTCTTGGCTTTTGTGGCTCAGGTTGAAATCCCAATATGCTGATAGGGATTGTTCACAGCTTTGCTTGTCCCCATAGGGATGTTTAAAGCCTAACATTATAAATGAGGCAGCTGATGTGTTTCACAGGCTCCCTTGTATGATTTTTTTTTTTTGGTGAACTCATACAAGATAAAAGTATCAGTTGTAATGAGCCCCTGAGTTATCTGAGAGCATCTGGTGAGCACAAGGCTCTGCCTGGGGGGAGCAGAGCAAGGCAGAGGTGGGTGGGGAGGTGGAGACCCAAAATCTGCTTCCCTGGACATCTTGGGACACTGTGGAACCCCACAGTGGGGCTGAGCAGCAGCAGCACCTTTGGAGACTGCATTTCCTGGGGGAAAATGTCACTGCAAGGGTGGTCAAGCAGTGGAACAGGCTGTCCAGGGAAGCTCTGGAATCACTGTCCCTGGAAAGGTTCAAAAAATGTGTGGATGTGGCACTTGAGGACATGAGCCAGTGCTGGGGGAAAGGTTGGATTTGATGAGCTTGGAGCTCTTTTTCCAACCTAAATGAATATATGATTTTGCAGAAATAAACCTGGCTTTTCTAGTATTGGTTTCTTCTTTGAGAATCCTAATCTTGGTGGTGTTCCCAAAGCCTTACCAAAGGCTTTGGGCTTTGCTTTGAAACATTCGGTCTAAAATGTTTGTTCTTGGGCCAAAGTCATCCCTGGAGTGACTTCACTGGGGCTCGTGGGCCTGACAGGAAAAATCTGGGCTATTTAAGGCTGCAGACCTCTGCAGTTCTCAGGATCTTGCTCATGGGTACAAACAGCTCAGATGAAATCAGCAGCAAAAACTGCTGTTTCTCTTGGAAGCTGTTTACAAAACATTTCAGCAGTTGGACCCAAGATTTATTTGTACAGAGAGGCTGCAATGTCCAAAAGCAAAGCAAGGATGGAAGGAGGCAGCCACCTCTGCTTGCAGTGGGTCTGGGACTGAAAGCCCAGCAGGATCTTTGTGCTTTTGGCAGCTTCCTGAACCATTTGGGTGGGTTTGGATCCTCATGGAAAATCAAGATGCTGGGATGAAGGCTGGCATATTTATATTGTATGTGAAAAACCAAGCTGCAGTTTGAGGTAAAAGGTGTCTGGGTAATAATCCAGAAAGGCCAGTCAGGGGTTAGAGCAGAAAACTCCACAGTGGAACTATTTATTACAGATTTCTGTAATAAATAATGGGAGTTTTCCCAGATTTTGTAGCTTAAAGCAACTAAAATAAGTCTGGGGAGGTCTTGCCCCGTTTCAGTTGTGGTCAGCAGTGAAAAACCCTTTGGAAATGAACTCAAGGAAATCCTCCTCCCTTTGGAGAAGCTTGGATAAAGTGGATGGAGAGGAAGCCCTGGCACAGGGGGAGTTATCCCTGCTAATGGCAGTGGCAGCCCCTGCTGAAGGACTGAGGGATGATGGAAGTGGCATTTGGGATGTGTCTGATGTGGGTTTCTCTGACAAAACGGGTTCAGCTCCCCCAGGTTCTGGGTCCTGATCGTTTCCTCCTGCTGAGCAGCCTCAGCTGGCAGCTTCAAAGGCTGCTCAGCCCAAACCAAAAACCTCAATAAAGGATTCAGCCACGGGAAAACCCAGAGGCCACGTGCCACGCATATGTCTGATAAACCACTCCCAATTTTGTTCCTATCAAGCTTCAAAAAAAAGGCATCTCATGGTTTGTGTTTCCCTTTTCCTGTCATAAAGCCAAAAATGCCGTTTTGAGGCCACACCTCTGTGTGCAAGTTGCAATAACTGATTTAAATCGGTTTGGGCAATGATTTAAGCGGGTGCTGGCCCCTGGTGTGGCTGCTTTGATTGAAACCATTGATCAGGGCTCTGCTGAGACCTCTGCCTGGAGGGCAGGGGTGGGTGGGGAGGGGACATGGCCACTGATTTCATCAGCTTTGGGCCCTGCATGGAGCTTGCATTTGAGGTGGGGTGGGCTGGGACTGCCCAAAAATGAGACTTTGGGGAGGTCAGAAGGCAAAGCAGTGACTGCCTGATGCTTCCAAATATCACCTTGACCTCCCTGTGGAGGGATCAGAGCAGAGTTTGGCTGGAGCATGTGCAGAGGAGTGGCTGGCCTGAATTTTTTGCTGGGAAAAGCTTTTCTGTGCTGTGACAGCCAGTGCAGGAAGCCTGGTGGGAAGATCTGGTGATGGTTTCAATGCCTCAAACTGAGACCAGAAGCCTTTGAGATAAAACAGGAACCTGTTCTGCCACTTGCCATTAGCACACAGTTGGTGACTTTGCAGATGGTTTAAATTCTTCCTGATCAAATGGGGAGGGTGAGATGGGAACCCTGATTGGGGCTGTGCTGCAGAGCCTGGAGCTGCTGGGATTCCACAGGGCTGTGGCAGATGTTGGTAACCAGTCTTTGGGAATGTTGGGGGGGAAATAATCTTAATTTCACAAAAGCTGGTGCTTTTTACTCTGAGACAGAAGTATTCCCAAGCTCTGGGATCAGGAGCTTGGCTTGGGCTCTGCCCAGCATTAGGAGAAATCTGATTGATGAAGGGAAGGGCAGTGACCTGCAGCTCTTCTCTCCCAAAAGCTGGGAGTGAGGAGAAGTGGGGATGGATGGCAGCAGGAAAAAGCCTTCCCTGTGCTGCCCTCGGGGTGGGAGAGCCTTTGGAACGGGGCAGCAGCTCGGGGTTGACCCCATGTGAACCCCAGTGATGCCCAGATGGAGAATGCAGCTGCTGGGAACAGAGGGGTTTGCAGGCTGCAGCCTGGAGCTGACACACACACAACCTGGTCAGGGATATTGTGTCTTGGTTGATTCCACACCAATTCAGCCATGAATTGTTTCCATGAGGAATTGTCACTGCACTTGAGCTGTGGGGCTGCTTGGAGGCAGATTTATTGGGGCAGGGTTTGATTGCATCTGCCAAAATAACGAGGGCTTTGGGGGAGCAGCACAGACCATCATCCTGTGGAAGGGTAGATGTGGGTTAAGCACAGGCCGTGTCTGCAGCTGGGATTTTGGGGTTGGATCTGGCACTCTGAAGACTTGGAAGAGGGTTTGGAGGCACCCCAGAGAGTGTGGGGTGCTCTGGGTGAGCCTCAGGGTCATGGGGTGGTTGCACAGAGCAGCTTGTCCCGAGGAAGGGAAATTCTGGCACTCCATTTGGCACGTGGCAGGAGTGTCAAATATTGACATGACTGAATTCCTGGAGAAATTTCTGTTAGGTCCCAGTTATCCCACTGTATTTCCTGCAGAATTTACCATATTGAAGCTTCACGGCCCAGTGAGATGCTGGTGGCAAAGGTGACTGGAGGGCAAGTTTGTTTGAAAAATACAACCCCAGAAGGATGCTCTGTCTGACCCTTGGCCCCTCCATGCTGATCTGTGGGGTTTGGGCTCCTGAAAGAGCAAAGATTTGACTCCAAGAGCCCCCTCTCAAAAATATTATTCCCTGATCTTCAAGCAACTTCTTATCTTGTACTTTGCCTTGATCTAGGAGTGAAATCTTTTGTGTGTGTGTGTGTCATGGAGCAGCAATCAGTGTTCTGAACACCAGACACGTTCTGGTTTTGGCCTTTGGCCCTGAGACCTGAGATTTGCTTGTATTTACAAGCCCAGTAATTGCTGTCCTGAACCTGTTATCAACATAAATACATACAAGGGAAATTGCAAGGTTATGGTTGAAGCTTGCAGGTTTTTAGACTAACAAATATTTTAGCCTGAAGATATATTCAGCTTGATTTTTTCCTTTTAAGTGGCTCTGGGTAACATGAGAAGTTGCCTGTCAAATTTGATGGGGTCAGTAAAATTCAAGCATGTTCTACTGTAATTAACATTTGAAAAGAATTTGCTTAGGAATTAGCTGTTGGCAGTGAAAAGCAGCTCCTTGTGTGGAGGCAGAGCAGCCCATGAGGGTCCACCCTGTGCTGTGCTGTGCAGGAAGGGAAATCCAGCCATCCCCACTCGTCTCCCTGACAGTTACTCGAGGATTCATCATGGGATGCTGATGGATCAACCACAAGTGTCACCTCTGTGCCCTTCAGGAATGCTGAAATCATCCCAGCTCTCATTGGGTGGAAAAGACATTTTTGCAGTGATGGGGGTGGGATAAATTTATAACTAAAAACATTTCACGAATGCAATGGTCTGGAGGCTGAATTGTCACTTAGTGCTGCATGTCCTGCTGGTTGTCCTGCTGGGAAATCTCTTCCCCCAGTCCCAAAGTGGTGCTTGGTCTCCAGCCACTGCTGCTGGTGAAAGCAGGAGCAATTTGGGTGGTGATGTCCCCTGGAAGTCCCCCCAGTGGGCTGGTTCCTTGCTGGGCTGAGGGACTCGTTGCTGACAGGAGCTGAGGCAGCTCTGGGCTCGTGGTGAGTGTGACTCCAGATCAGCCACCAGAGAACCCTGGGACACCCATGGTCCTGCCTGGGGACAGGTGAAGGCAAAGCTTTCTGTGGAGCCTGATGAAGGGCAGCTCTGGTCTTGTGTATCAGAACAAGCTGTCGTTGAGGAAGTTAAGGGCCACCTCAGAAAAAGTGGTTCTGGTTCTTTTATCTGTGGTTCCCAGCTCCTAAAGCAGTGACAATGTGTTGTGCTTTCTCCTGTCCAGAGATGAAAGGAGTCTGAGTGTATTGCCCAGTGCAGATGTGAAATAGAGAAGTCCCCAGCTTTGCTTTGGCCTGGTTGTTTTTCACTGTAAAGACAAGCAAAATCTCAGTTTTTCTGAGTGGCAGTAAAATAACCCTTTGTAATCGTCACTTAGTGACAACTACTCAGACTTCAGGTTTCAAAGCATCCAGGAAAAGAAAATCTGAGATCACAGGGAAAATGAGGTTTCAGTTTATCAAAGCTTTGGCAGTTTGGCTCAATTTGCCAAATCCTTTCCTAATAAATAACTCGATGGGTTTTGACAGGGAACAATACTGCTACTTAATAGTGCTCTGTAATTAAGGCTGAAATTGTATTGATAGACACCCAAAGGCTTTTTTTGGTTGGTGTGGATTAGACCTGCAGGGATGGGAGCTGGTTTGGAAAGGCTTAGAGAGCAAAGATGACTTCTGAGAGCTGGAGTGCCATCCCTAAAATGTTAAATCAAGTTGTGCCTCGAAGCTGTTTTTATTCTCTGAATAAAGCACCGTGTGCTTGGTGTATGGAGGGTTAGAAGGGGTTTTTAAATATGCTGTAAAAGCCAAATATCAGTGGGGACTAGTAAATGTAGAGCCAAGTACTAGAGATGTTGGATGGGCAGTGGTTCTGGTAATTAGGCTCATTAATGTGCCAGCAGCTGTTAATGCTGGGCACAGAAGAGCATCTGTTGTTTTTGTCTCCTTTATACCTGGAGAGAGTTGGTGGGGGTTGGAGCAACCTGGGCTAGTGGAAAGTGTCCCTGCCCATGGAAGGGAGAGGAGCTTTAAGGGCCCTTCCAACCCAACTGGTTCTGCCCTTCTGAACATCTCCAAAAGACCCAGTGCAGTAAAAAAAACCCAAAAAACACCACCACCAACAAAAACCCCCTGTATGGAGTATGAGGGTTCAGAGGGCTGGGAGTCTGAATCCAGGAGCATCTGAAGAAGACACTGCAGATCTGTAACCCCTGCACTGCTGTGCTGAGACACAGGGAAAGGGCTGAGGAAAGGGGCTCCTCTGGTCATACGTGAGACTGTGGGGCAGAAGAGAAAATCCCCTACAACATCCCAAACCTGTCACACCTATTCAGGCAGCTGGTGCAGCCCCTGTCTGTGCAAAGCAGCGTTTGGGCACTTCTTAGCTCTGCCAGATCTCAGCCTGGATAAGGAAAGCACTTGTGGATTTATTCCCTAGCAGGGCTCCAATGGGGCCAGATAAAATCTGAAATAATTGCAGGGATTGTCTCGTTGCTGTGTCACCCCCACGTTACCAGAGCTTTACAGACACAACATTGTTCGTGGCTCACCCTGAGCCTGGTGCCAGGCAGGCCCTGCAGCTCCTCTGCCAGCATCGGCTGTGGGCAGTGCTGATGCTCTTTTTTTTAACCAAAATTCCAAAATTCCCTTTCCCTTAGTGCAGGGCTTGAGGAGGGGTCACTGCTGGTGGTAAATGGCTGCAATTTCCCCTTTGCCAGGTCCTTTTCTCTGGAAAAAAAGCACATGGCAAAGCCTGATCCCAGCACCAACCCCACTGGAGGGCTAAACTGAGCGAAGAGCATATTAAACCCTCATGCTTTTTATGATAAACCAGTGAAATCTCAGCTTTAGTGCCATAGATATGCAAACATGCAGATTTAGAGCCGCACACCCAGCCACTGCCTTCCCGAGGATGGATTGAGGTGGCTGGGCTTGGGATTATGGTCCCATGTGGCAGTGGAGTTCTTGCTCCTGGGTGCTGATCTACAAACTGCCCAAACCCTCTTGGAAACAGACTTCTGCTGCTGGGCTGGAGGTGTTGGATTGCTGGCTGACAGAGCTGCTGGAGCCCAGCTGCTGTCCAGGCAAAGTGTGCAGGAGCTGATCCAATGGTCCTCACTTGGTTGATGTTTGGCTGTGTCACCTCCTGCCCTTTCTGGTGGCACTTGCTGTGTGTGGGTGCCATATCTTTTTGAGGGACTCTTCCATTTCCTGGAGAGCCAGAGAAACTGAATTTATTTGTCCTGTTTTATCTAATTAAGGAACTTTATCTCATATGCCTGGTCTGCTAAGGCCACCCTGTGTGTTTGAAGGTGCACTGGGTGGGGATGAGCAGAGTGTGGTGGGATCAGACCAGACTCCAGGAAGGGGAATTGGGTTGTGCTGCTGTGCAGAGGCTGCTGAATTCTGCTCTGGCTCCCTGGTGCTGTGTGGCTGCCCTGCAGATTTTGTTTTCACTGCTGTCACGATGCTGGGGCTCAGCTTCACATGGTGAGCCCAGCTTTGGTATCCTTGGAGCATTTTCTTGGGCAAACGTGCTTTGCTTCCACATCACCGGCTCAGAGCTATTTGGGCTTTCTGATGTTATCTCCTCTGAGTTGTCTCACCTCCCTTATTGTGGCAGGGGGGATTTCTAAGTCTGGTTGCTCTGTTGCAAGGCTGATGTTGGGAAAGCCCACTTTGGTTTTAGAGCCTTCCTCAGGATCAGCCACTTCCATGGTAAAATGGCAAGAAATCTTCATCTCCTCAAGGGATTGGGTTGGATTTGTCTGTGGGTGGCACTGATGAGGTGCACAGATGGTCTGGTTGAAAAAGACGTGGAAAAAAACCCAGGAGTGCAGGGTCCTTCAGGGTTGCAGGTCAAGGTTGAGCCAGGGCTGGACATGTGGGAGGTGTGCACATTAGACATCCCTTTGGAAACTTAATCCTTTAATTTCCCCTCATCAAGTGGGTCAAAATAGCATCATAAAGGCTTTCTCATGGTGATGTGAGCTGTAATTCAGGGCAGCCTTTTTTCATTTCGCATTTTTCTCTGCATAAAGTTACTGTCTCTTGTTCCAGAAGAAGCAGCATTTGAGAGCAGTAATGAGCTGTCCTGGCAGGACTACAAAGGGCTCCGGAGGAGCAGGTACGCGGGGGATGAGGTAAGTGTTGTCGTTTGGGTGAAATAGGTGTGGAAAGTGCACTCTGCACACGTTAGGCTTCAAAGCCAGCAATAATTACTGCGTTTGAGACTGTATCAGCACTCGGGGCTGCCATTCAAGTCGGGCAGGAATTCTTTGTGTGGCGCTTTTGTTCTCCAGACATCCAAGCTCCCCTCGGTTCAACCGAGGAAGGCGAGGGGAAGTGTTATGGCTTCGAGCTGGAGATGGGTTTGTGCGGAGCCCTGGCTTTGATGCGTTGGTTTGGGGTGCCCTGTGAATATGACTGGGCTGTAATTGCTTTTAATGGCAAAACCATGAAAAGAGAAAATGAGTGTTGGGGTGGGTGGCAGCAAGACGGATCTTGCACGGCGCTGGCAGGCCGGGTCTGTGGTGGTGGTGGCTCCTGGCAGGACTCTGCTCTCTGGACCTGCTGCTCTTGGTCTCATCCCTTGTCCTGCTGCCTCTCTGCTCCCTGGAGAGCCTTGGAGTTGAACTGGTGGTGTGGGGCAGGTTTCTCCTAGGTTGTGTGCGTAAGAACACAGAAAATACAGGGTCTTTTGGCGTGTGGAGCCAAAATGTTGCTCTCAAGTGGATATTGTGTGATGGATCTTGATGAAGGGGGGGTCAGTGTGTGTGTGTTTTAAATGACTGAAGTGACTTAACTTTATCATTGGCTTGTTTGTGACAAGGAAAATGTTTAGATGTACTGAGTAGGACCTACCCAGCTGCGTCACACTGGGACTGCTCTTAAGTAATGAAATCTGGACTTTCCTACACAATCCCATCTGAATCAATGTTCCCCTGTGCCTTCAGAGCAGGATGCAGCATCTCCCAGGAGCACACGTCCCCTCTCCCAGGCAGGGATTCCCAAAGTGGTTCAGATGCCAGCAGTGCTGTCGCCCTCGCTCCGGCTGAGCTGTGGCTGCTCAGTGCCGCCCCAGAGCCGCAGCCTGGCTGTCGCCCATGGGGAGAATGTCCCTCTTTCCACACTGTGGGGTCACTTTTCCCGCTGGGAACAGCTTTAGCCAGCGGGGGCCGGAGCACACAAAGGCGGCGTCAGGCGCCCCATGAGCTGCCACGGGCAGATTTATCTCGGCGCGGCGCAGGGAGCCGATCTGATCTCCGCAGAGGCGCTCCATGGACCTCTTGTGCCTCAGGAACAATGACCGCCATGGACACATTGCCAGCCCGCGCCGGATGATTCCCTTCAGTCCCACGGGCGCTGCTTTCCCAGGGCTGCCGGGCTCTGGGCACCCCTCTGGCCGCTGCCCACGCGGGCGGGCGGCG
>VZRZ01008140.1:203078-233298 GCA_013398175.1 Climacteris rufus | reverse complement strand
CGGGCGAACGCGACACAGTGGAGCTTGTCTGGCGGACAATAAGGGATGTGTTGTGGCGGGATGAATGAGCTGATGCAGGGGATGTCAAATGTTTACTCTGGGTTTCCACAGGGCGGTCAAATGAGGGCTGAGGCCTCTGTTCCTCCTCCAAGCAGTGAAGGCCACGGTTGGGAGCATTGGGATTGATCTGGTGGGATGGGCTGTGGAGAACCTGGGTCTTTTGTGCCCCCTTGGTGGCCTAAACCAGGTCTTACACAAAGCCAACGGCACCAGCAGGAGTAGGATTCTGGAATGGTTTGGGTTGGGAGGGACCTTAAAGCTCATCCAGTCCCAGCTCTCTGCCGTGGAGAGGGACAGTGACAGATGTCATTTTAGTTGGTGCTCTTAGAATCCCGTTATCCCATTCAAATCCTCTCTCAGGCTTCACTTAACCAGCACAACCATCCATCATTAACTCTGTTGTGCATCCTAATGCCTTTCAACACTCCCAGGTCCCCATTCCCAGTGGGGGCATTGGAGAGAGATCCATGCAATTTCCAGGTTGTTTATGGTACAAGCTGCTCTTGTAACCCCGTGGAGAGAGGGTGTGTGGAAATCCCTGCTCTGAGGTGGACCTGAGTGGTGCAGAGACATCAGTGACATTCTCTAACCTGTTCCTGGGGCAAGGGAGGCAGGATCAGGTGAGACCATAGCCCTGTATCGTGCCAGGGGCCAATGCCACCAGCTTGGTGGCCCTTGTGCCACCTGCCTGGAGCAAGGGGGCTTGCAGTCCCCAGAGTGTGACTCGTGCATTGTATCTGCTCCTCCTGCCAATGCTATCCCATTTATTACGGACAACTTCACAGGCTTTTAATGCACCTTCCCGAGCTTAATTTACAACTTGGGGAAAGATAGACAAGGTGACAAAGTGAGCTGAAATATGAAATTACTTTAATTGCAGAGGAGGACAGTTTATAGGCTTCAAAATCCAAGTCATTTATTTTAATGATCTCCTCTGCCCTCAACACATAATTACCATTCCCATTCCAAGCTGGTTTCAGGAGAGGTATGCAGGGAAAGCTGGTTGGACCTGTTCAGGCGGCAGAACTTTTGGCAACCAATAATCTGAGATGAAAAATGAAGTAAAAGCAAAATATATTGTAATGTTAGGAACACTTGTTGTTTAAGACACGCTGGGTTTTGCTTCGTTTCCTGGAGACAGCTGTGGTCCATCTGAAAGCAGCAATCCGAGGCACACGGCACTGGTTGAGTGCCTTTCCAACCCTGCATGGTAAAATACTTGTAAAACCCCTAGGAGTCCACACAAATGGGTAATACAACCTTTGGGACAGGAGATGGAAATGTTTCATTTCTGTTTTCCTTGCATTGGTGGGTTGGACCTTTGGGGTGGTAATAAAAAAACATGGACTTTGAGAAAGGGATGCTGCTTTTCCCTGCATGGATATCTGATTTTGGCTGGTCCTACTTGCAACCAGCTGGAGTTTTTTCAACTCTTGTGGAAGTCGGGCTGTCTGTGAGCAACTCCAAGATGTTTCCATGGAATTCAGGTACCGCAGTGTGAAAAACTGGGTGTTGCTGGAGTCTCTGGTAGGGTGTTTGGGCCCGTGGACACTTTGGTGCATCCCAACTCTTCTGATGTAGCTGCTGGGATGGGTCTGGCACAGGAAGCTGCTGGGGGTGTGATTTAAAGGAGGTTGTGTTGTAATCACCCCTCTTGGCTGAGCTCTGCCTTTGCTTCTCTGCTTCTCCAGTGTCCAGGAGCTCTCCAGCTGAGCCTGGCCTGGCTTCCCTGGAGTTAAAACACTGATGTCCTCAGAAACCTGAGCACAAGACCAGGCTCTTCCTCTGGCAGGGTGGTAAAGTGGGAGGAAATTGGGTGTAACCTGAGGAAGCTGGAAAGCAGAGATGAGCCCAGGCTGGTGGGACTTGTGCCAAGCAGCGGGTTCTGAGCCAGGCTGATGTGCCTTCCTGCAGGGAAAGGAGGTGGAAATACATTTTTCTTACAGGGATCATTAAGTTCCTTGGATTGGAGAGTTGTGGCACAAAGTGTTTCTTGATTTTCAGATTTTTTTTTTAAACCACAAGGATGGGTTGTAGAGTAAGTGCTCACAGGAGTCCTTCGAGTCTGTTAGCTCTCTCTATATAAAGTGGTCATGAATATGTGGCAAAATAGGACAAAATCCAAAGGCACCTGGACTCTCTATCCACCTGCTGGAATGGGCTGGCTGGCATTTCATGTGGCCCTGGCTGAAGTCATGCAACACCAGAAGCTGGGGCTTCAGGAGTGCTGTGGGATTTAAGACCCTAAACTCCAACTATTCCCTAATTTCTCAGGCCACACTGGCACTGGGTTCAGGTGGACTGGATCCACCACGAGTGCCAGTGCACTGCATGTCCCCAGACACCAGCAACTTGTCCCAGTGCTGGTGAGTTGCTGGCATGTTAAGCCAAGGATTTCCAAAGCTAACATTTCCCAGTGTTGGCACTTTGGCATCTTTGAGCTTGATTTGTTTTCTAAAAGGTGGGCTGCTGGGCAGTGTGGCAGAACTGGCACTGCTGCAGCTCTGGGGTCATGGCTGTTGCTGATCTGGCCTTTAAGGCTTAACAACAAGAAATAGTAAATTAATTTTCTTGAGTAGCTCTGCCTCCTCAGCCAGATCAGTCTCCAGAATGAAGTGCTCCTGGCCTGAAGGAGAAGTGTGACATTCCTCCCTAAAACAAAATATCACAGGTCCTTCATGTGCTCGCTCCAGCACAGCCTCTCTGGCCTGGCTCCCATCCTGCCTGCAAAGTATTTGCTTTAAAACCACACTTTATAAAAGCTCTATCAAAAAGAACGTGAAGGATGCAAAGTTTAGGTCTTAAAATTGGGAAATAGTACAATAAAGCTGCTTTTGTATACTTCTTTCAGCCTCCTTGTGCAATATCCCACCCTACTTTCCAGCCTGCTTTCTTCTCTCTGCTGCTGCTGGATGTGAGTGGAAGAAGTGATGGAAGCAGAGGCCATATGGCCTTTTTATGCTGTTTTTCATGCTTGCAGCGTGGTGCTGCCAGCAGCTGGGAGATGGGGTGGGGAGGGGGATGCTCCTGTTGGGCTCTGCGTAGCCATGGGAATGGTGTGGGATGTGCTGAGGGGAGGCTGGAGGGCGGTGGGGGAAGTGCTCAGGGAGGCAGGTGCTGTCTCCTGGCTCTTGTGCATCTGTCCTGGGACAACTGGAGGCTTCAAAGCACATGGGGGAATTATTTGGGAGTGAATATGGAGTGGAATGGCTGGGCTGGATGCTGCCCTATGTGAACTCGGTCACCACGGTGAAGGGACTGGGTGCCCAGGGCCTGACCTTCCCTTGGCCAATCTCCTGGGCTTCCTTTGCTGATCTCTGCTCCTAGGAAGCCTCACAAACTTTGCACCAGGATCCTCTGTGCCCTGGTTAGTCATTCTTGGTGTCCAGGAGCCCAAATCCCATCAGAGGTGTCGCTTTTCCCTTCTCTGGTGCAGTCACTCCTTGGTGCAAGCCAGCCCTGGAGAAGGGGTTCCAGGGCAGGCTCTCCTGGGTCTGTTTGTCCCAGCCTTGTGAGGGTCACAGGTGAGGAAAACACCTCAGACTGGCTCCTCTCTCTTTTTTTTTTTATACCTGAAGGAACAGCAGTTTCCAGACAACTCAGACTTAGGAAGTGGGAATCAAAATTCTTTCTTAATCCTTTGTTTTTTTCTAAATAAGGGTGTGTGAACTACAAGAAGGATCTTGTTCAGCCCCTCGCTTGCTGATTGATGTCCAAGCCAACAGAGCAAAGCTTGGAACTGTGATGCTGCTGGGGAAAAAACAGGGAGAAGTGGTGGGAAGGTTGTGGGATTGGTGGTGCTGCTCAGCAAAACAGAAAGAGGAAAAGGAGAGTGATTTCTCATTCTGCTTCCTAACTCCAAACACGACCCAGAGTTTTTATAAACTTTCTGCTCAGGTTTCAGGAAACTGCAAATGAAACTGCATTCCTCTGTGTGTTGGTCTTTTTTCTCTTATGCCCTCTTTCTTTTTGAGGTGTAATAAAACCTCATCACTTACAAGGCTGTGGCCTTTAAAAGTATTCTCCGGAGGGCAGGTGAGGAGTGGAAGCAGATTGACTGACAGCTGGAATAAAGCCTCTTTATTATCTCTGGGATTATAATTTCCCTCTGTTTTGGGCGTTGGAGCAACAGGAGTTGGGTTGTCTCTGCTCTCACATGTGCTCTGGGTGCTTTGCTGTGGTGTCCATCCCCTCCAGTGCCAGGGAAAACTCATCAGCTGAGGAAGCTGAACTTCTCACCTAGGAAAATACTGCTTTTTTTCTAAAACTTAAAGGCTTTGAGTGTAACTAGTGAGAAAAAGACAAGCTGTTAAATAAGAATATAAAAATAGGAGGAGTGTGGCTGGAGCAGGACTGGGGATGGAGCATCACAGCAGGATGTGGTCACAGCATTGTGTGGCTGCAGGGAGATCTGTCCTTCACCATCTCCTTTAACTGGTTTTGGTGGCCAAAGCTTACAGAAGTCTAAGCCAGCAGCTGTTGTGGAGCTGCAGCTCCCAGGCTGGTCTGGAGGGAGCAAAGAACTGGGAAATGGCCTGAGCTGGAGGTAAAAACAAATGTGATCATCTTTCAAGACAGAGTCATGTACCATGTTTGTGGCTATTTGTAAAGAATTTAAGCATGGAGAATGTTGCAGTGTGAGTTCAGTGGGTGTGTTACAGTATTTGCATCCTGTACCAAGATGAAGATGCAGAGCAGGGCTCAGGGGATGGCCTTGAGCCACACAGACCTTGGTAAAGGACCAGCCTCACCCCTGGGACAGCTCCCCAGTAGCTCTAACCTGATTTTCCTTTTCTTAATGTGAAGCACAGCTTAAAGAAATAAAAGGAGCAAAAATTAGAGAAAATGCACTTGAAAGTTTTCCTGTCTTGGGGGCTTGTGTGGATGCAGGGGGGGCTCTGGCTGCTGGAGAGGGGGAAGACCTGATTCCATTTGAATGCTGGGGATGTGCTTGACCCAGGAATGAAGTACAGGCTGGACTCATTCTGTCCCTGTTCTTCCTTCAAGTGATGCTTCTCTGGCAGGAAAGCTGCTCCAGAGTGCCAGGATCCTCCTGTGCAGAGGCACAGATGGAAAAAGACTTGGAGCAAAGGTGAAGAAGAGAAACCAAGTAACAAATCTGGGAGATTTCACCCCAGGGTTTCATGTCAAGACTTGGGCAACTGGGCAAAAACTGGGACTGAGGGATGGGCACTGGGGTGCTGCAGGGCAGCACCAGAAGATGCCGTGGTGGGGCAATGTCTCTGCTGCAATCCCAAGGGGAGAGAAGGAAGGGGGAATGCAAGGCAGGGCCAGGACTGCACTGGGGTGGTGTGGTGTGTAATCTGCTTGCTGGGAAGCGTGGGGTTTTGGGTGATTCCTGGAGTTTTCCCTCTGTTCCTGTCAGGACTGCTCCAGGAGATGGGGTGAGGGGTGTTTGGGCCCCCTTTCCTCAGTGCACTCCTGCTCCTTAGCACAAACCCATCCATAGACTAGGAAATTCCTGGTGTGGAGGATTCTTGGAAGCCAAATTGCCCTCAATAATTAATCTACATGAAGAATATAATACATGTGTGTAAGAAAAGACCTTGAGGTGTTCTGTAGGGTCAACATATCTTGCCCTAGGCCTCCTGGAACTCAAGGTGCTGACTGTGACTGAGTGCAGACCCTTGTGGAGGGCCCTTTGTGTGTTTTTGCCACTCCATTCACACATGAATGGCAGATTTTTGCCATGTGGAAATGGGGGGACAGTGCTCTGGAGAGGAGCTGAACTCCTGAGGGACCCAGCAGAGTCCCTGTGTGATGGGGAGCAGCCCCTAAAGGCAACCAGTGCCCAGCACCAGGGACCCCAAATTGCTCAGGAGAGGCAGTCAGGACACTTGGTTAATTAGAGAAGCCCTGTCACTGGCAAACACGGGGTATATTTATTTTCCAGCTCTGATTCTGACAGTGAGAACAGGCCTCTGGCCAGAGATCTGAGGCCCTGGCTATGTAATTCAGCTGAAAAAGGAATTTAGCTTTTTTCTAAACCCAACCAAAGGCCCGTGTCCCACCTCCTCCCTGCCAAGGAGCGGGCACAGGGAGCTGGGAGGGGTGAGGGTTGTTATTTACGCAAAGTTTCCGCCTCCTTCCTTCCTTCCCACCAACTCCCCGTGACCCAGACCTGCCTGGTGAGGAGAGCTGCTCCCTAGCCTTGCCAATTCTGGGATAAATAGGTCATCCAAAATATGCAAAAGCCAGTTCCAAGTCTTCCAGCCGTCAAACAGACCTCAGAAGTCTTTGGATGCATAAAGCCTGTGATAATTGTGTTATTTCCAACCTGGATTTTGAGGCTCTGGGAGCTCTGGAAGGAGGGTCTTCCACAGCAGTCCAGGGGCAGGGATTTGGCAGAGGAAGCTGAACACCATTTCCAGCTTTATTTCACCCATTTGCTCATTCAGACCTTGTCCATGGTGGTGGCAGCTGTGTTCTGCATCATCCCAAACCCAGGGTTTTATCCCTCCCTGGGGATGGGGGCTGTAATCTTTCAATTAAAGCAGAGCAGAGTCCAGCCAAGGATGTCTTCATTTAAACCTCAGTGATGCCTTTAACCTCGGGAAGTGGGGCTGCCAAATTTTGCTGGATGATTGAGGATGATATAGGAGGGTTTCCTTGAGGAAACTCTCCAGCATCCTGCACTGACAGATTTATGGGGTTTGCTCTGACCACGCAAGGCACCTCTAGAAATAAGGGGGGAGGAAATGTGCCATGGAGCTGTCATACTCTGCCCATGTTCACACATCCATACTTTCACTCTCCTCCCAGTTTGATTTTGCTAAAACGCTGAAATCCTTGTGGGTTTTTGAGATTCTTTTTTTTGCCCCTCATAAATTTTCTTTTAAATGCTAACAAGCTGGGTTTCTTTCTTCTGAAGTGATGGTAACATCTGATGAATCTGCAGTTGGTGTGAGCCTTGGGCAGGGTGGATCAGTGCTCTTCACTTGCTCCAGCTTAATTTAAAATTGAGTCATCGTTTTTAAGTGTTAAAAGCAGATTTTGAGTTGCTTTGTGCCTGATATCACAAGTGTGTATCCTGTAGTGTATCCAAATGAAAAGGAAATTATACCTAAGGTAATATTGCTTCATGTTCTTTATTTTCATCTCTGTCTTGAGCAAACTGCTGTTCTCAGTGAATGATTCTCCTGTTTGCAATGTTGTCTGTGCTCCTCCAAGTCTCTTGGGATGATAAATAGGATTTATCATGGATCAAACTCAGTGCCATGGTTTGACCTGTGGGCAAGGTTTAAAACCTTTCCCAGTTCCTCTGCCAGTCGCTGACCCCATGGCAACAATCTCTCTATGAAAATCAACATCATGAAGGTGTGCCAGGGCAGCTTTAGGTTGGATTTTAGGAAAAGCTTCTTCCCCCAGAGGGTGCTGGGCACCACCTCAAGGCTGCTAGAGCTCCAGGAGTTTTTGGACAACGCTCCCAGGCACAGGGTGGGATTTTGGGGTGTCTGTGCAGGGCCAGGAGCTGGGCTCTGATCCTTGTGGGTCCCTTCAACTCAGGGTATTCCATGTTTGGTGTTCCTGTGGCACCCCTGGGACATTATTCACATTACAGGGACCCTGAGGATGCCCTTGGGGAGGCTTTAATCTCCCCACACCGAAACCCAAGGCACTTGTGCTGTGGCAGGAGCTGCCACTGTGTGTGCCCTTTGGGGAATCGCTTCCCTGCAAACCAAAATCCCGTCTAGGAGCACCTTTGCCTATTTTGTAGAATATATTCCTTTTCCAAAGAAGCTGCTGTCTCCCTGGAACCCTGCTCTCCTTCCCACTCTCTCAGGCTGTGGCAGTGGCAGCCAGGCTGATGCTGTCACTGCAGCGGGGTAGTGAAAGGTGGGGAATGAAGGGAAATAAAGGAAATAAAGGAAGCGAATGTCGTTAGCGAGCGGCGAGTCCCTGATCAACAACTTCCTGCCATTGTCCCTCCCTGCTCTGGCTGGCCCCTGGCCAGCAGGTATTTCCCTCCTGCCCACAGCTCCAGCCACCAGCATCCTCCAGCAGCCCCGTCCTGCTGGGCTCTGAGGAAGCATTAACAATAATAATGTGAGCTATGGGGTGACCCCTGGGTGAGGGAATTGCTGCACCTGCACATCCAGGGCTGGTTTCATAAAATGCCCTTACCTGGGGCAGCTGCTTGAACAAATGTCTTGGTATTTGGTGATAAACAGAGAAATAGAAGCCAAACTGCTGCTGGAGGACCCGCAGCAGGGATATAATGTTTAAAAAAGTGATGCAAAATAGTCAACTTCTCCCCTATTTTAATATAAAAAGAAGTCTTAACTTTGTGAAGTGACAAGTTTGAGAATGTGCACGTCTGCAGAATTTTCTCCTTTTTATTTTCTGAGCTCTGCTCGTTTCCCAAATGCTGTTGAGGAGAAGTGGTTTGTTGAGGAATAAGGTTTTAAACCTCTCTTCGGTGCTATTTCCCCAGTGAAGTCACCCGTGTAAGAGAAATAGTAGCTGATCTCTTGTTAGTGAAGTGCACGCTCTCCTTCACGCCTGACTGGAAGGGAAATGCAAAATCCTCTGCCATCTGCTTCCAGCAAGGAGCTGGAGTGGAGGATGGAGCCTTGGGCTCTTCCAGCCTGGGCCAAAATCATCGGTGCAGCCTCAGCCAGGAGCCCATCTGTCCACTGTGGCCAAAGTGATGGGCAGGGGGATGGTTCTCAGCACAAAGTGGGGTTTTCTGGGAAGTATTTGCCTGCTCATCATAAATTCAAATGCTGCAGAGATGAGGTTTCACCCCAAAAATGCCTGCGGAGGGTTGTGTGCCCAACAAATGCCCTTGTCAAGGGTTGTGTACCTTGCCTTACCCTGGCATTAAAACTGCAGCCACAGGGGACAAGTTGTATCTCTGTGGAGCAGCCAAGCCCTGCTTCCTTCAGGAATTTGTTAAAATAAAGGGATAACCTCTCCTGGGTTCAGCACATCCCCTGTTCTGTGTGAGTTTTTCAGCTGTTCCAGCGCTGCCGTGACAAATCCCCCAACCTCTCTATTTGGCCATTTGAAGTTTCCAGCCACAGAGTGCAATTATCACACATTGCACTGTTTATTTAAAGAAGGGAAAACACTGTGGCAATCAGATTTTGTGCCAATTTCCAGGGGAAAAGTCTTTTTGAAGCAGTAAATGTGCGTGCAGGCAGCTGGTGCACGGGAGATCCTGGGAACAAAAGCGTCGCCCTCCCACCGGCTGCGGATCCCGAGTGTCCTGCCCAGCCCTGCACTCACTTATCCCGGGGAAAACAGTGCAAACAAAGATGTTTAATTGCATGAAAGGCTGATGGGCAGCAAATCTGTGCTGGATTGCTCAGGAGGGAAAGGTTTCCCCTTGAGTGCAGGTTCCCTGGTTGTGGGATTTGGACACAGAGGTTTTCTTTCCATGCAGGGCTGGATTTCACTGTATTCCAATGCTGCTGTTCCCCTTTAACTCAGCTCTTTCTGTATTTCAACAGTCCTGATTTTCTGCTTGTAAATGTGCCTTTTGCTTTTACATCCCATCAATATTTTTGAATTGTTTCTTATCTGTCCAGTATCTGGGTTTGTGGGAGGGAAGTGATGCTTGTGACAGTGCCTGAGCCACATGGGAGAGCTCAGCTCTGCTCCAGGTTCCCTGGATAACCCGAGGTGAATGTGGCAGAGATGAATTTATCATCTGGTTCCTGGGGAGGGGATGAGCTGCAGCACCCCCAGCTTGTGGCCCTGGGCTTGTCCTCTGCCTGTTGCCCCTCACCTGCTCTTCAGGAGGTTTTTGGATCATGTGGGGGTTGTTTTTCACCTGATGGCTCTTGGAAAAGCTCATGTGAGAATGCAAGTCCTGCTTAGATAGTGAAAAATGTGGGATTTTACCTGTTTTCAGGGAAAAGCATCAAATGTGACCTGGATGCTGGAGTGCCTCTGACCCCAGACCCCAACCTGTCCTTCCTGAAAGCCCTTTTTCTCTTTGCAGTAGTTTATAAAACAGGCACTGGTTGGAGAGGAGTGGTGCTGCAGCACAACTGGCTGCAGAATCACAATTTTAGGGGTTTTGTAAAAAAATTCAAGGTTTGGACTTTTTTTTTTTTCATTCTGCTGGGGCAGCCTGGGGTCTTTTTTTTTTCTTTTTAGCTTTGACTGTACCAAATATCCACTCAGACCAATACAAAGTTTAAAGCTGTGGCTCCCACACACCCAGGGCAAGGGCATCACCCTCCACCAGCTGTGCAGAACAGGTCAGGGTGCTGCCAAAATGTTCATCCCAAGCACTGAGGAAGTTCATGCTGAGGTTTTAAAGAGCCCAAAAGTCCATTAAAAAAAAAACAGAGGGAAAAGAACCTAACAAACAGCAAGTCTTCTCTCTTCCTTGCATGGAGTAAGGATGTGTGAAACCCCCAGGGCAAACACCTTCCCAGGTAACCTGCACCATGGAAAAATCCCTCTTAGGCTTCCTCTCATGGAGGAACTGCCAGCAGAGCTGTAGCAGCACAAATATATCCCCTTTTTGGAAAAGATGCTTAAATCAAGCAGTTATTGGGCTCAGCAGAGCTCAGTCACCTTCTGCATGAACGAGCAGGGAGGATGCTGCACAGCAATGTAACTCTGCAGTGTGAGGCAGGGAAGATGAGATGAGCCAAGGGCCCTGACCTTAAATTTTATGAGCAAGTTATCATTTGCAAAGAGCAGGGCTGGGAGATGGGAGGGAAGCAGGATTTCTGCTGTTGTGTAGAGTCAGGGAAAAGATGGAAATCTCCTGGGTTGGTGCTCGCTCAGCTGTAGCCTTTTCCCTTTGGGCTGTAGCGGGTCTGTGTGAGAGGAGCTAATAAAGGAGGTATTTTTAAAATAATATTGAGTATAAAGAGGCAGAGGCTGGCAGTGGGACACACGCAGAGCTGCTGCAGGCTGAGATAAAGCAGTGACAGCAGCTGACCCCGACCTCTGCATTATCTGCTGTTCTCAGCATCAGAAGCAGGGCAGAGGCAGTGGTCTCAGACCGACCGGCTCCGCTCGGAGCTCCAGCCCAGATGGGAGGCGAGAGCTGCCCTCCCAGCAGCCCAGTCCTGGGGGCAGCCCCAGAGCCCCTCCACCCCTCTTGTCCCCAAAAAGGCCCTGGACAAATTGCTGTCCAGGGCGTGAGGGCAGCAGTTCTCAGCGGGTCACCGGGGCTGGGACTGTCCCGGACGCAGAAATCACCGGGGAATGTCTCGTCTTGCAGATGTCTCCAGGGTGGCTCTGAATGAGCTGCATCTTTTCATCAGTGCAGCACAACCCTGGGCTGGCACCAGGCAGCATTTTTCTTTTCATTTCTAGCTGAAAAAAAAAGCTTCATTTGTCACAGAGTGGAGCCACAGCAAAGTTACCGAGTTCAGGGTGGTGTCTGTGCCCCAGGGCTGCTGATGACTCTCTCTGTCCACTGACCTCTCCAGGGAGGGGAGAACCCTCCTGCCCTGTTTTTTGGTGGCCCAGCAGCAGGCAGCTCCCACATCCCTGTCTGGAACACTGAGTGTGTTTATTTAAGTTAAAATCAAATGTTAAAATAATTCTGTGCAAGTGTTAAGCGAGGGTGATTGGAGTTTGCATGACTCTACATCCAAACGATGGTTTCTGTAGGGCAGAGGAGTTATTTTCATTAACTCCTCAGTGCTTGCCCCCTCTGGCAGGAGGAAAGGTTGGATTAGCTGCATGTTGATGTACAGACTTCCAGCCCTTCTGAAGCTGTTTTAAATCAAAGTGGGGTAGGTAAATGTTTGGCTGTGTTTCCTGTGACAGCGCCACTGTCCACAGCCTGGGAAGCAGCACGATCCAAAGGGCAGCTGTTAAACAAAGTGAAAACAGACAGCAGGCTGGGGCTCCCCAGCATCTGCTGCCCAGCACCACCCAGGGAATGCTCCCTCCTGCCCCAGCATCACCAGGGACAGGCCCTTGGGAAACCAGGCAAGAGAACTCGGGGCTTTTGGGAGGGTGGTGTGGGCTGGGGGCTGCACTGGGATGTGGTGGTGCCCAGGGTGATGAGGTGAGGGTGCTGTGGGTACCCAGGGTGATCCAGCTGGGGGGAAATGATAAACAAGGTGATGTGGTTGAGATGCCATGGTATCTAGAGTGATGCAACTGGGATGCTGTGGTACCCAGGGTAGGTGAGGTTGGGATGCAGTGATAATCAAGGTGAAGTGGTTGGGATGCAGTGGTACCCAGAGTGATGGGGTGGTACTCAGGGGGATGGGGTGGTACCCAAGGTAAAGCCATTGGGATGCAGTGATAAACAAGTTGATGTGACTGGGATGAGGTGGTACCCAGGGCAGATGCAGTTGGGATGCTGTGGTACCCAGAGTGGTGCAGTTGGGATGCAGTGATAGGGAGATCTGCTTGGGATGTGGTGGTACCCAGGATGATCTGGTTGGGATGTGGTGGTACCCAGGATGATCTGCTTGGAGTGTTGCCCTACCACCACCCTGTGCTCCCATGAGCAAACCCCTGCAGGTTCAATGCTTCTCCCTTCCCTTTTCTCTCTGCTCCTTGTTCAGGCAATCCTCTGCTCAAATCCCAGGTGGAGATGTGGGTCTGTATTTATCAATCCAGACAACAGGAAAACTGGTCAGGTTTGGCTGCTCTGACAGGATTCACTGCAGGATGTGTGGGGAAGGGGAGCAGGGTTGTGTTGCTGAGCATTTATAGAGGCTCAGAAATCCATCGTGTCCATGGTTTAGATGAGTGTGAAGGAATTGTCTCCTGCCATCCCCACCCTGCTGGAGTGGGGGGCACACACTGCATCCTCTCTGCTGCCTTGGAGGGGGATGTCTTCAGGGCACAGAGTGATAAAATGCAGTAGAATTCCTTGGAGCTGCTGAACTCTCTTGCTCTGGATTTTTTTTTTTACCAAGGCAAACCTTTTTCTCGGAATTGGCAAAGCAACTTTTTCTCAGACAAGAAAACACCTGGTTTAGACACCCCTGAATTAACACATGTATTTAATAAATAGTATCTCATGACATCTTATGCCCAAAGATGTTGTCTCCAGTTGTCACGGGTTTTTCTCCATTCCAACCCCATTTTTTCCTAGGATGGTGTGAAGGCTCAGAGGGGATTTGTGAGAGGTGAACCCTTTTCCCTTGGCTTTGGCCTTCAAGGTGCATGCACAGGGTTTTCCTGAATGAGGAGAATTGGCTGTATTTTCTCTGATTAAAGGCTGGGTGAGGTGGGAATGCAGCCCTGCTGCTGCTGTCCCTGCAGCCCGGGGCGGGATAAATCCGCAGGGCAGGGATGGGGGGAGTGGCACGTGTGAAACGAGCCGGGTTTTGTGTCCCTCTCTCGTTGTTTCACAATTCCTGCGAAGAGAATTTAATGCAGTTTCAGTTTGGGCACAACAAAGCGGAGCTGCAGATCAGAAACACATGTCGTGAGTGCTGCAGGCACCGAGTGAAACCCGAGCTGCCGAGGTTTCCCTTAAATCTGCACTTTCTCATTTGGCTCTCATATTAAAGCTGTATTTCAGAGCTGTCCAACCCTCTCGAAAGATGATGAATAACAATAAAAACATTCACTGGAGGACTGTCATCATTTCCAAAGGAAGTGTAATAAATACTTTACGACAGGGCTTTTTTTTTTTTTTTCTATGTACAGCCATAAACCAGTTTTAAGTTACAACTTATTAAGCCTCTAAACAATTAGAGCTTGGCTGTGGGGAGGGTGCTGGGGCTGCTCCCCGGGCTGGGGTTTGCTTTGCACTTGGGCTTGAGGGATCTGGAGGGAATAATTTTGCCTTTGTGTGCCTCAGTTTCCCCTTGTGCTGGGTGAGCTGTGGGTGTTTATGGTCCCTGAGGTGTTAGGGCTTAGGCCAGGCTCTTGTGGCACAGATAAGTGATGTAGCAACACCTCCCATGCTTGGTTCTTGTGCTAAAGGGAGTTGTCCCTTCCCTCAAGGCTCCCTGTGTGTGTCCCACCTTATTTTGGTTGAAAAACAGGCAGCAGATTTTGGCAGTGCTGCGTTAAGGGCTGGACTCGAATATCTTGGAGAACTTTTCCAGCCTTAATGATTCTATGTTTGGCAGCATCAATTAAGAAAATAATAATCCAAACACTGGTTGTGCTCCCAGCCATGGCCTTCATCTGCATGGAAAGCATTGGCCCCACAGCTGGGCTTGGTGCAAAGCCTCTTTTCCCTCTCCAACACTTCAGCAGGGGAAAATCTGAGAGGAGCTGGCTGAGAAGAACCCAATCAGGAGAGGTTCAGATGTCCCTTTTTTGTGCCTTTTCTTTGCTTTTGGCTTTACTGAAGGGAAATGAAAAGGGGGCTCGTGGCCTGGGGACGGTGCCTTCGCAGCATCACCCTGCTCTGGCTACAGGGAGCTGCTGGAAAAGCTGGGTTTGAGCCTTCCCCCTGTTCTTTCCTTGGGATGGTGGTGAAGGAGGTGCTGCACAGACCTGGGATGGGCTGGAAGGTGCCTGGTCCCTGTGGTGGGCACGGATGGACGGGGTGGGATGGAAGCTGGGTGAGGTTGGGGGATCACAGGCAGCAGGAAAACACCCAAATCCTGCTCTCCCTGCTCTCCCTGCTCTCCCTCTGTTTGCTGTGAGGTCCCACTGGGGTTTCAGCTCTTCCCACAGTGGCTGCTGTGCACAACTGGTGTCAGAGCAGCTCCCAACCTGCCTGCATCCCAAAGCCAGGGCTGGAAGCAGTGCAGTTGCCATCCTGCTCCAGCTGCTCTGGGGAGGCTTGGAGCAGCCCAAGCAGTGTCTGCAGTGGGGAAATGTCTCAGCAAATTGGTTCCAAACGCAAAGCTGCAGAAATTGATGCCCTGTGCCTTGTGCTGTTGTTCAGCCACAGATTTGGAATCTGCAAAGGGGATCTGTGGGCAGCACTGGGGGCATCCAACACCATCCCTGTGATAATTGCTTCTGCAATTTACTGATGAATTCATTTCAGACACCAGAAATTCATTTGTGACTCAAAAAAATGTGTTTCTAATGAATGCTTTTCCCTGCTTGCTAATGGAATTCCAGGTTTCTGACAGTGTGTCATTTCTAATCCCCTGTTCTTTGATTTTTCTCAGTCCATGCATTCGCTGTCGGTGCAATTACGTTGCTGTGAAAACGTTGTTGGAGAGGCAGGTGAAATAAGAGCCACCCCTGAGCAGTGTCCCCCCTTCTCTGGGTGTTTATTCCACCTTCAGGTGCTATTTCATAGAATCCCAGAATGGTTTGGGTTGGAAGGGACCCTAAAACCCATCCAGTGCCACCCCTGCCATGGGCAGGGATAACTTCCACTATTCCAGGCTGCTCCAAACCCTGTCCAACCTGGCCTTGGGCATTCCAGGGATCCAGGGGCAGTCCCAGCTTCTCTGGGCACCCTGTGCCAGGGCCTCGCCACCCTCCCAGGGAAGAGATTCACCCCTGGCACACCTGGCAGGAGATGCTGAACGTTTTCCACACAGAGGCACTAAAAGGAAGCAGTGCAGCTTGAGAACCATTTGTTTTATTTTCTCCTTTAAAGCCTTTCCAGGCAGACTTTGGTTTGGATTGCTGGCTCATTTTTTTTCTTTTTTTTTTTTAATTGCAATTAATGCCACAAACATTTCTCAGGGAACACTGGATGGTATTGGCAGGAGGGTTACTAAAAAGCAAAACAAACCCCAAACCCCAGTGTAACCTGAAACACATTTGATCCAAGCTATTTTATATTAAGGAGGATTTGCACTTTGAACATGCAGGAATTTCTAGCTCTGGGTCCAGAATATCTGAAAATGTTGTTCTTCAGGTGCCTGAAATCAATATTTTGGTTGCTTTCCAAAGCTTGCAGATTCCTCAAAGCTGTGCTGGGCTCCCCAGGCCAGGCTGTGGAGGTGGCTCAGGGTCACCCAGCCCCAGCATCACCCCAAAGCAGAACCAGAGCATCACCATGAACCCCCAGCCTGGTTTGCTCAGAGCTCCTTTGCTCTTCAATCAAACACCAGGAAGTGCAAAAAAAACCCTTCATAAAGGATGTTGATTCACAACATGGACCAGAATTTTGGGGTGAATTTGCTTCTGGGCTCATCTGCCAAGTCCAGCATTCGACCAGGGGCTCTGGGCTCCAGCCCTGGTGGGCCGGTGTGTTTTGTTTTGCCTCCTTTTAGTGATGTAAATGGAGCTGAGGAGCAGATTTATCAGGAATTCGGTTACTCAATGTTTGTTTACTGCGCTCAAATGAGCCAATTCTTGTGCTCATTGAGATGTTATGCATAAATAATTGATGCTACATATGCATGGAGGCTGCTTTTAAATGCAAGGCCGTTTGGTGCCAGTAATTCAGGGAAAAAAACTTCCCTGAGAATGTTTTGGGGGGATCCTCATGCAAGGTGTGCTCCCCTGAGGCCAGGTCTGAGCAGGATCCTGTGGTGGGGTTCCTGCATCACCTCAGGATTTGGGGGATGCTTTGGAGTCAGACCCTGTCAAGCCAAACTGGCAGAGAGGTTAATATTTGGGTGATGGTTGTTTATACAGAGAAAGGAAAAAAATATCTAAAATGCATCCAATCAAATGCTACTTTTTCCCTTTTTTTTCCACATAGAGAAAACTGGTTTTACTTTTGCAGTATTTACAAGTTTCAAACCCATGACACTGGCAGCACTTGGATGTGTCATTCAAGTGCTCTCATCTATTTGGAAGTAGCCTCATCCCCTGTCTGCATTTCCCTACAAACTCTGCATTTTGTGGAAGCTCAGGGGCAGTGCACACACTGCCTGGAAGTGAGGAGGGAGCTGACTGATTTAAAAGCTGTTTAAAAGTTAACTTCTGCTGTTAATTTACATTTTTTCAGCTCTGTCTGAAGTTCCCAGAAGTGTTTTGGGGAACAGTCAGTGCTGGGCTGAGTGGGACTGAGCACAGGAGCTGTGTGGAAGCAGCCCCAGCCCCTGCCCCGATGAACTCTTGGATGCTGGGCACAGCTCAGGCATGTGCTTTGGAATGAATTTTCCACAAATCCATGTGGCTTTGAAATTCATTCTCTGTAAATGTTCCTGCTGGTAAAACCTGATCCTGAGAAGGTCTCTGGGAGGTGAGAGAGGGGGAATTTGCTTGGAAATCCAGACTGATAGCAGAGGAATGCTGTTGCCGGTCTCCCTTGGATAGGTGCTGGCTGCACATTCAGGACAAAGCATTTCAGAGCCAAGGCAGTGCTGTCCCCTTTGCACAGGTATTGACTCAGCTCCTGGACACTCAGGAGTCTCCTGCTGAGCCCTGGGGCCAACTCATGCATGTGAAATCTGGAATTTGTGGAATTAATAGGGAAAAAAAAAAAAACCAACGAAATAACCAGCTTGGTACTCTACTGTTATTTTGTTTTTTTTACACCACGAACATGAATTTTAGAATATGTGTAATATCTGAGGCAGGGTTCAGTGGCTGGCAGCTCTACAGAGATCTCCTTGCCCTGGCTGAGCAGTGCCATTCCTGGCAGTGCCATCCCAGGGTGGGGAAGGTGTTGAACCAGAGGTGTGCAGGCTCCAGGTTTGTTTTGGAGCCACCCATCCCCGGGCTGAGCAAGGATGTTCTCCCTTTTCCCTTTTCCCTTTTCCCTTTTCCCTTTTCCCTGCTGCAGCCGGGGACGTGGCTGGGACTGCCTCCCAACCCAGGGCTGCGGGCTCTGGGAAAACACCGAATATTGATAAAATGAAACATTTCTCAATGGCCTGTGCCATCTAGTGGCAAAGCAGAGCTGGAGCCGAGGAGCTGGGACTGTGTGCTGGGAGCATCCTGGATCACTGGGAGCATCCTGGGTTTGCTGGGAGCATCCTGGGTTTGCTGGGAGCATCCTGGATCACTGGGAGCATCCTGGGTTTGCTGGGAGCATCCTGGATTTGCTGGGATTATCTCCTGGATTTGCTGGGAGCATCCTGGGTTTGCTGGGAGCATCCTGGATTTGCTGGGAGCATCTCCTGGATTTGCTGGGAGCATCCTGGGTTTGCTGGGAGCATCCTGGATTTGCTGGGAGCATCTCTTAGATTTGCTAGGATCATCTCCTGGGTTTGCTGGGAGCATCCTGGATCTCTGGGGCTGTGGAGGAGCCCTTGGTTGCTGTGGGTGCTGCTCTGGGTGGGTCTCTTGCACACAAAGCTCCACTGCAGGTGCTGGGTGCAGCAGTTTGGCCTTGGCACCGTTCTGTGGGTCTGGTTTTGTGTCTCTGCTCAGCTCAGACAGCTGAGGAGAAGAGGTGGGAGCCAGGACATGCTGGGACTGCCTCTCCTTGTAAAGAACTCCCTGCTCCAAACCCCTGAGTCCTCAGATCTGCTTTGGGCACGGGCTGAGATAGGAGAGTGAAACAGATTTGATGGTTTTTAATGTTCATATTACGACCCAGAGCTGAGGATTTCTCCAGCTGGCATTGCTGGGTTGCAGCTCCCCAGGGAGGGGAGGCTGTGTGACCTGGGGCTTGCAGCAGCTGCCAGAGGGGCACTGGGCAGGGCTCTGGAGCTGTGGTGGGCAAGCTCAGGGTGGGCATCACCTGTGGTGAGAGAACATCCAGGAGGCCCAGGAGCTTTGACAGCAACTCTTGAACTCGACTTTTCTTAGAAATGCTGGAACAGCTTTCAGGTTTTAGATCAAACTGTAAAAGCAAAGCTTGGATGTGCCCTCTGTGGCCACAGAGCGGTCACAGGGCTGGCAGCAGAGACCCCCCTGTGTTTTCCCCTCGTTTTCCTGAGGGATTTTCCCTGCCCCTCTGACCACAGGGCTGGGCTGGAGCTCTTGAGCTGGGCCAGACCCCTACGAGCCCCAGTCCCACCTGGAGAGGTGCAGGCAGGGCCCTGGGGCTGGCACCAGTTTGCAGGGCACAGGAGGTCTAAAAACTCCCAGTTTAACCCTTTTCCCTGTGTCCTCTGAGATATGAGAAATCTTCTTTTTGGTGCAGGGCAGTTGGGCTTGGGTTTGGGCAGCAGCTGAGCACCTGAGGGGTCTGGCCAGCCACAGGCTGCCCTTAAAGCTGAAACACAAGGCTAAAACAGGTTGCTGAGGCTCTAACCCAAAAAAAGAACCCGAAACAAACCATCCCATTAAGCTGGGTATTTATGCTGCTATTTCCAAACTAATGCTCTCTGCTATTTACCGAGCCTCAACCACAATATTTTACCAAGTGCTCCAGAACCCAAGATGCATTTTTGCAACTCCAAGTCAGTGGAAACTTAGCAGTTTTTTTTTCCCTTTGGAAAGTAACCAATTCCTATTTTTATCCCAGTTAAAGCCCACAGCATCAGCCTTCAGGCTCCTGCAAGCAAACATTTCTTCCCCCCCTTTGCACCAAAACTGCCAGGCTTCCCCCAAAATCAAACAGTGAATTGCTGCTTTGTGACCCCAATTCACTGCTCCCAAATAGAAATGGAAACTACCATGGCAGAAACACAGAGATCTGTCAGGAAAGAAAAGCAGGCAAACCATTAAAGCCCATTTAATCTTGGGTTGCTGGATATAAACTGATCTTTCTTAGAGGGCTGGATGAAAGGGGCTGGATGATCTCGTGTCTGACTGCTCCCATTGTTCCCATCCCTTCCTCGGAGCTGCCTGCTCCTGCAGACAGGATGAGACCAGGGAGCCTGAGGCTTTCATCTCCCACAGCGCTTTTGGTGCTCCTAGGAACGGGCCCAGTCTGTCAAATAGATTCAAAAACATTTTTATAGGAACTGGTTTGTGTCCTCTGTCCTCAAAGGATTCCTTCAAGCCCATCAGCAGTTTTCCTTCAGAGGCTTTCTCCTGCTTTTAACCCCTCAGCTGCCCGAGGGAAAATCTCCTGCCCTTTCCCAGCTTTCTGTGGTTTAAAAGCAAAATTTGCACTTTGAAGAACTTTGCTAAGGCTGAGGTGTCCCAAAACAGGACATTAGGTGGGATAAACCAGACCTGCTGGTGGTGGTTCCATGGCTGAGCCATGACCTTGTTTTTTGGCCAAAAAGCATCGCTCCAAACCGAGCTGCTGGTCCTGCTGGGGGTGTTGAGTCAGGATCCCATCAATAGGGGGTTTATTGTTGTCCAAATGGTAGGAACATGGTATAAAAGTTAATTAAAAGTATTTGAAAGAGAGACTTCCAGCCAAAGCCATGCTCTGATCACAGTCCCAACTGCTGGAGCTGAGAGCAGCCCAGCATTCAGGCCTGAAAGCACTAATTAGCAATAATGTGAGTGGATCCAGGTTTATCATTGCTTTATCTGCCAGGAAACAGCCCTATCCTGCCTGTGCCCAGTGGGATGTGATGATGTCCTTGCCCCAGTGCCTCTGTGGGTGGCAGGAAAACTTCCAGCTCAGCCTCTCTGCTTTTAACTTCTCATTCTCTATGCACAGAAATGATGTTTTGCTTTAAAAGATGAAGGTTCAGCAGCACACACAAACTTGAGCCATTGTTTTCCTAAAGTATGGCTCAGGACCATCCATCCCTTGGATTTTGGCACACTCAGCTCAGGCCCCGCTGTTCCACAGCCCAGTGCAGCTCATGAGCAGGTGGGGAAAAAAAAAACCAAAAAAAAAAAAAAAGGAGGGTTTTTCTTTAAGCCCTTTATCCCAAGGAAATGGAGAGTTTGTGGCCACACACACTGGTGGAGCCTTCCCTGGTGATTCCTGAGCCTCCAGCATCCCGTGTTTCACTCTGCAGCACAGGGATCCTGCTCTTTCATCCTGCTGCACTCAGCAGCCTTCAGCTTTGTGCTCCAACACATCCCCTCTGCACACCAAACGCCTTTAGAACAGCTCCAGGGGGCTGGATGGGGATGTTTTGATGCCTTGTGTGTGAGTTTGCAGCCGTGGCCAAGCTGACATCCTCCCGAGGTCCCTGGTGGAACACAGAGTGTAACACCCTGAGAGGCAGCGCTGGGTTTTAGTGGCTGATGGGGAGTGAATCCCAAATTTACCCCTGCAGAGCTGCAGATCAGGTCACAGCACAAGCCCTGCCAGCCCTGTGGAAACACAAGAAGCTGTCAAACTCAAAAGCCAAACTGTAACAGCAGGAAGGCCCCAGCCAAAAAAGCAAATTCCCTTTTCTTTGCGCCCTCAGCGTGGCTGGTGAGGGGTGGGGATGGCTCCAGGTGCTCTCAGCAGGGGAAGAGCTGCCCCCAGCCATGGGATCTGTGAGCTGGGCTGGGAAGGAGCACAGGGATGGGGATGGCAGGGGCTGGGGTTGCTCCCACTCTGCAGCCCAGGGCAGGAAGGAGCACGGAGTTTATTTCTGCCAGGGAGTCTCCAGGTCGGGGTTGTGAGGGGAAATCTGGAGGCAGTGCAGCTGCAAGGTGTGAGCCAGGGCCGTGTCCAAAGCCGGGTCTGGCAGCCAAGGCTGGGGGCTCAAAGCCTCAGGGAGCCCCAGGAGCCAAGGTCTCACCAAATTGCTTCATGGACCCTTCTAGCTCAAACAAAAATCCATGGAAGCGTGGAGCAAAGGGGTCTCCAGCTCTCCTGGGTGCTCCCCAGGCTTAGGGAGCAGGAGCCAAGCACAACGTCTTGATGACAGGGATTTAAGGAAAAGCTCTGAGCCTGCTGAGTGGCCTTTGGGAGGTGCTTTGGTGCCACCTGAAATCTTTGTGCTGCCTGTGGTTTGTTCCCAGGGACACTGGGCAGGGCTTGGTGTTGGGCTCCAAACCGTGTGGGGGACAGAGGGGCTGGTGGGAGCAGCAGGGCTGGGAACTCTGCTGTGCCTCTGGGCTCAGGAAGGAGAATTCTGGAAACAACAGCAAAGTCCTTGGTGGTCCTGCTCCGTTGGTTTGTGTGGTGGTGTTCAGTCCAATGCTGGGCTTGGTGACCCTGCCCAGAGAAGCTGTGGCTGCTCCATCCCTGGAAACGTCCAAGGCCAGGTTGGGTTGGAGCAACCTGGGACACTGGAAGGTGGCCCTGCCCATGGCAGGGGGTGGAATGGGATGGGCTTTATGGTGCTAAACCATTCTAGAATCCTATGATTCTATGTCCTTGGAGGTCTTTCCCAACCTTAATGATTCTGTGTGGGTTTTTTCCCTCTCTGGATGTATTTGCATGGGAATCATGGCTCTCTACAGACAGTGCTGGGGGCTGGGAGGACTCTCTGACAAATCTGGTGGGACATGCCCAAGGTTTTGCCACAGTGGCTGATGGCAGAGCCACCACAAACTCCAAATATCCCCCTGGATGTGATCCCCTCGTGGCCACAGAGCACCAACACCCTCAGGCTGAGCAGAAAACTCGCCAGCAGCGAGAGATCCTGCACAAGGGGAAGTCAATATCTAAATGTGATTGTTATCTTTGCTTCCTGGGTTGCAGATAAGGTCTCTCCAGGGCATATAGAATTTGAGACTGTGGTTTCTGGAGCTATAAATGTAACACCACTGTGTTTTCATTAAGTCTGAGGACAAATACGTGGAGTGAAACCTTATCTGGTGCATTACCCTAATGGCCTCGGTGATATGAAGTCTGGAGGTTTGAAGAAGTGCACAGGGGGTGAGCTGGCAGCAGCAAGGGGTTTGTGCCTCGTGCCAGATGTGTGTCACAACCCGCAGTGCAGTGACAAGTGTCCAGGTGCCACATGAACACAAACCACAAGCAAACCCTCATGCTCTGTGCAGGTCAGACACTTTCCAACCCAGCACAATTATGTCAGGTGTTTATTTGTGACCCACATGGTACGTGGAGGGTTATTTGTTTCGTTATTTGTTTGTGTGGAACCAGAGGCTCCCCAGGGTCTGCCTCAGGGGTGAAGATTTTGGGGTTTCCAACTGCAGCTGCTCCTGTGCCCAGGCTCTGCGTGGAGCAGGGCTCAGGGTCACAAGCACAGGGATGTGAGGGGTGGCTCCAGTCCCACCCCACTGCAAGAACAAGGATGTCTAAGCCTTGCAGGAGCTGCCCCTGCAGGATAAGGGGAAATGGCTGCCCACTGCCAGAGGGCAGGGTTGGATGGGATATTGGGCAGGAATTGTTCCCTGGGAGGGTGGGGAGGCCCTGGCACAGGGTGCCCAGAGAAGCTGTGGCTGCCCCATCCCTGGCAGTGCCCAAAGCCAGGTTGGATGAGGCTTGGAGCAGCCTGGGACAGTGGAAGTTTTCCCTGCCCATGGCAGGGGGTGGACAAGATGAGCTTCAAGGTCCCTTCCAACCCAAACCATTCCAGGGTTCCATGGTTCTAAGGAACAAAAAACAAGGGTTTAGAAATACTTAAAGACTTTCCTCCTTCCAGTTTAATAATTTTTTCAGGGTCTTCTGTTGGTATCTCAGGTATTTCTCTGCTCAGCTGCTCTCGCTGAACATGCACAGAGAAACGTTTATTTATTAGCCCTGATAATTACTCCATCGCATTAAAAAAAGAGAAAAAAAACCCAACTGAGAAGTGATAAATTAATCATTAGCTTGAAAAGAAAGAGCTGTGTATATCCCACACATTTCCATACAGGTGGGAAACCCTTTTTTCCATCTGGCTGGACCGACTGTTGATGGTGTAACACAGCGATTTCGCCAGGCCCTGAGCTGCACAAACAAAGCCATTTCTCAGAGATAGAAAGTACACACAAGAGCAAGGGGATAGCGGGGGATTAGGCCGTGGCACAGGGAGGCGGCTGCGACAACAAAGAGCAAATTCACGGCCGGGCTCCTGCCCCGTGTGAGGTCATTTTCTGCTGGAGCTGGGCTCATTAGGCCAGGCCGCTTGTTGCTCCAGCCCGAAGTGTGGGTGACAAGTGTGACTGGAGCTGCTGATTCAGGGCTGCCCAGCACGCAGGGATTCAGCATTGTGTCCCTGGGAACAGCCCCTTAATTACAGCCCCGCTTCCCAGCCCCGTCCCCCCAAGGTCACCGCTGTCCCAGAGCCGCCGAGGCCTCCAGCAGCACCCCAGCATTGGGGGTGGCACATGGGGGTGGCTGCCAGGGCGTCACTGGGTGCCTTCCTCCCACCCAACCCCGCCTGGGCTGTCCCTGTGGGCCTGCACATCGCCCTCCCTGCGGAATCCGGGGTGCTTGGGGTGGGAATCACCTCTCAGGGTCATCTTGTCCACCCCTTTCCATAGGCAAGGGCATCTTCAACAAGCCCAGGGTGCTGCAAGGGTGGGAATCACCTCTCAGGGTCATCTTGTCCACCCCTTTCCATAGGCAGGGGCATCTTCAACAAGCCCAGGGTGATGCAAGGGTGGGAATCACCTCTCAGGGTCATCTTGTGAGCAGAGGCATCTACAACAAGCCCAGGTTGCTGCAAGGGGTGGGAATCACCTCTCAGGCTCATCTTGTGAGCAACCTGGGCATCTTCAACAAGCCCAGGGTGCTGCAAGGGGTGGGAATCACCTCTCAGGCTCATCTTGTGAGCAACTTGGGCATCTTCAACAAGCCCAGGTTGCTCCAAGCCCCATCCAGCCTGGCCTGGAATGTGTCCAGGGATGGAGCAGCCTCCACCTCCCTGGGCACCCTGTGCCAGGGTTTTACCACCTGCACTGTAAAAATTTCTGCTGGAGCAATCCCAGGCTGTGTTTCTCCACAGGGTTTTGGGATGGGGGAGCTCCAGATGAGCCAGGCATCATTGTCCTGCCTTTTCTTCTGGTGTAAAATCCCTGACCCAGTTACAAGCTCTTCCTTTTGCTTTATTTTGTTGAGCATCATGGGCAAAATCGTTGCATCTTGTCTTGCCACCACAAAAATGTTGCTGCTTCTTTAGCCCCAGCGTTTGGGGTGGCTTTTGGGTGGCCACAGAAATTGTTGTATTCAGATCTTCCACCTCAGAGGCCACTGAATGTGCCATTGTTGTTTTTCAGTTGAGTCTGAGCTGTCAGGTGCTTGAGTCTTCTTTTCAAAAATCACTGGAGATATTCAACCCTGTAAATTGTTCATTGCAAAAAGTCTTGACCATGTGGTCATAGGAGGGAGCCATTAAATACTTTTTTATAGTTCTTTTGAAAGAAAAATATTGCTTAAATCTGGCTCTATTTTTAGGAATTATGGGCTTAAAACTCTTAAACCATAAGTGCTCTTTTTTTTTTCTAACTCATGCTGCATATTAAATAAATCACATAACTAGTAGTAAATTATTTAAAAAGTGATTTGTAAAATTAGGACAAGAAGTGGCCCTTTCATTTCCCTGAGTGGACATATTCCAAACCACCACAGAATATAAAGGATGAAGCTTCTGACCTGAGAGGTTTCCATGCCAGGCAAGGGTTTGGTCAATGCTGAGGAAGGGATGGATGTGGGACAAGCAGGTGACCCTGTGGTACAGTGGAGAGGAGGCAGAGATGCTGCTGGGGATGCTCCCACTCCTCCAGCCCAACAATCCACCCAGAGGTTTTTCCCCTCCCATTTTGGTTCAGACACATAGAAAGATCTTTGGATTTAGAGGTGGCATTTATCCCAAACCCAGATCCTGAGGTCCAGGGGTGGCTGGAGCACAGAGGCTCTGCTTGGGATGGTCTGTTTGCCACAGCAGCACGGATGGACCGCAGCACCCAGCCCTTGCCACAGCATTTTGGACGTGAAATATGAGTTTTCCACTCGTTGGTCTGGATTGTTTCCACCCTGAGAGCTGGCAGTGCTCCCCATAGCTCCCAACTCCCTCTGAAGCCCCCTGGAGAGCAGCACTGCCAGAGCAGGAGGGAGGATATTCCAAGCCCAGATTTTCCTGCTGCTCTGACAGGGGAGCATTAGGGAATGACAGGCTGTGGAGTACAGAGAGCACTGGGAAAAGGCTCCACTTCATTCTGCTCTAACCAGAAAGTTTGTTCACCCAGAAGCCCTTTTGGGGGAGCTACTTATTTTCTAATCTTGTGGTAATCATGGAAAGATACAGAAGTCTGGGGATAATGAAAACAAACTGATTTCCTAATGCACCGAGCACAAAAGGAAGCAGGGAAGGGTTTCAGCAACAAGGCAGAAAAAGAGTTTATTTTAAATAAAGATTACAAAAATAACCTACTGTCAAAGATGATGTGAAAACCATTAAATAGCAATTTAATGTAATTATAATCACGGGTGAGCTAAGGGCTATCTTACACAATTCCAATCAATCTTCCTGTCTGGATGTGTTATCCCCAGCCCTGACTCCAGCCCTCCCTTCCTGCTGCAGAATTGCTCTTTTTGGGATTCAATTCCCTGACTGGCAGAGCCATTGAGACCCAGATGTCCTCCAAGGGCTGGTGGAGAAACCCACCCAGGCTCTGCCTTTCCCTTTGGGAGCTGCAGGGTGACAGCAGAGGGTGGCACGATGTGGCACCAAACAAGGAGCAGATGGCACTGCCAGGCTTGGCTGTGCTGACATTTTATGGGCATGGGGGATGCTCCGTTGCTAAACTGGCAGGACACACCCCACCCTTCCAAGGGCATCAGTCAGCCAGGCCACACCGTGCTCATCCACAGCAAGCGCTGCTGCTCCCAAGAAATCGTGTTTAAGAGAGAAAATGAGGTCAGAAGTCTTTCCAGCAGTGGCAAAAACCAATGTGCCACCCAGAAGGGCACTGGGAGAACCTCCAAGCTGGGAATTGAGGGTGCCTGCAGATGTTGGAGGGATCCTGCCCACGGGGCCCTGGTGGCCTTGGCTGGGATCTGGTGTGGGAGGCACAGGGATGTGATACCCCCTGTCCTGCTGCAGCATTTTCTGCTGAAACAAAGGGTCTTCTGTCAGCTGGGAGTGAAGAACCTCAAAAAATTAATAAATCTAATCTCAGTAATCTAATGTAGTGCTGGTTCAAGGGATTCTGTGAGCTTGGGAGGTTAATCAGAGACTAATGAATAGGGCTTGGCAGCAGTGTGGCAGTGCAGGGCCTTCACACCCACGGTGGGGAGCTGGTGGGACCATCCCCTCCCAGGATTTGTATCTCCACAAGGATATGAGGTTCAGCTCTGGATTCTGCCAGCAGCTTTGGACATGCTGGGTGAGGTCGTGGGCTCTTGTTCCCAGAAAAATCAGTGTCTGCACCCTTCTCCATGGCACCTGGAATAGCAAAGAGAAGGCAGAGCTGGACCAGAAGGGGTGGTTGGGTGTTTCTCCATGCCAGGTGGATGTTTCTGAGTTGGACTTGATGATCTCAGAGCTCTTCTTCAACCTCAGTGATTCTCTGAATCCGTGATGGGTCTGTGGGAAGTCCAAAGAGTTCTGCTCAAGCAGCTCTGAGCAGCTTCTGTCCCCTCCTGAGCTGAGGAGCCCTTCCCAACCCTCCACTCTGGTACTTTCCAGCTCCAGCTTAGCCACAATGTTCTTTGGATCACAGGAAAAACCTCTTGAAAAGGAAAAGTGAGCAACAGGACGAAGGGGGAGATGCCCAGAACCACTGTCAGCAGCCTCAGAGAGCTCATTGCATCCCCAAGCAAAGGGGAGCTGGGGATTAGCCCTGTGTCAGGGAGAGGGGAATGGACTAATTAATGTGATTTTCCTTTGGAAAAGGGGCGGTGGTTTGAGAGCTAAAACTGCCTGATTATTGCCAGCACATTAATTTCTCCTCGAAATGTGGCTGCAGTTTTTTCTAATCATATTCAACTCCAGGCAATGAAAATTCTTCTTGCTGTTTGTTTTGGCTTCCCTTGCTGGTACAGCGTCTGCAAAAATCTGTCAGGCATGAAATGCTCCCCTCTCTTTTTGACAAGCTATTCCTTCTGCTGGCTAATTTTTCATTAAGAAAAATGCCAGGAACACCAGATACCCCGTCATGCCTCCATAAGAGCCGTGCACCAAGATTAAAGGCTGAGAAGTGTGGCTCTGCTGGCATTGCTGTGTATCCATTATTTTAATGGATTTGTTGTACAAAAAAAAAAGCCTCCTGACCTGTTCCTGCACTTCTCAGCCACGACAGCTGGAATTTTGCCTCTGTAAAAGACCCAGAGAGGGTGAAATGTATGGTTAGTACAAGGCAGATCTGCTGGCAGGGCTGAGCTGTCACACCCTGTGCTCAGCCAAAAATTGCCTCTGGCTGGCTCTGGGTGCTGCTGGTGGCTGAAGGGGGCAATCAGTGGGATTAGAGCACAAAACTGAGGTTCCAAGCAAAACAAGGGGGTTGGTGGATTAGGCAGCCTAGGAAAAGTGTAGTTTCTGCACCATTCCCAAATAACATCCCAGTGGAGTTGTGAAAGGGAGCACAAGGGATGTGGAGCAGGGCATTGGCCTTGCATGGGAGCAGGGGAGATGCTCTGGAGGTTCAATTCAAGGCTGAAAATTCCAGGGATACATCCTCTGAACGACCTGGTGAGGTCTGGGAACCCAGGGAGATGATGGGGGTGAGAGGGAGGATTTAGGGATGAGAGGCTCACAGGAGCTGAGGCTGGAAGAACTGCTGTGGGAAAGGAGCTCAGAGGGCTGGGTGGGATAAATGGTGATTTTTACACCATTTTTACGGGGACCAGTGTTACCAGCAGTTGGAAAAAGGATTTGAGTGGTGGCCATGAGGGGCTTGGAGCAATGAGCATCCCTGGCCTGGGGTGCAGAAAGGGAATGTGCAGGAATGAGGTAACTGGACAATGCTCTCAGGCACAGGGTGGGATCCCTGGCGTGGTCCAGAGCAGGGTCAGGAGCTGCATTAGATGATCCATGTGGATTTCTTCCAACTCAGGCCATTCTATGATTCTAAAACTGATATTTAGGGTATTTTCATCAGCCTCCTTACCCCTTTGCATTGTCAACTCCCTAAAGCACAGGGAAGCCTTTTATGAAGCCATTAAATGGGATTTTAGAACTGAAGTGCGCAGTTAAACCCAGCAGTGGCTCACAGACACTTCAAGGCTCCTCGAACAAAGCAGCAGCGGGTGAGAAATCCGTTTTTTTCGGTCCCCAAAATAACAATTTCCCTGCACAGCCCAGCACGTGCCTTAAAGCACGGAGCAAACCGGGGGATGCAGCTGCAGAGAGGCACCGAGCAGCCTCGGAAGCAGGGCTGGCTTTGGCACAGAATCATTTACTTGGTAATTAATTGTGTCTTTGCACGAGGAGGAGCCAGGGCCAGCGCCTCCCCGGGGACATCCCAGATCCCAGCGCATTCCTGGGGAGCCCTCGGAGAGCAGGGAAGGAAGCGGAGCCCCCAAATAACTTCATTTCCTCCAGGGCTTTCCCCAACAGATGGGATAAAATTGCTATAAAAAAAAAGAAAAAACACGAATCCCAAGATGGGAAAATATAATGAGCTATGGGCCAGGGGAAAAAATAAATGCTGAGGGATATTTATGCAGCATGGGGAGCAGAGAGATCAAATCAGAAATTCCAATTAAGTCCATAATTTATTTCAACGGAAATAATAAAATTAGAGATGAGCCCAAGCGGCGAATTTCCGATTGGGATCCCCATCCAAACAGCCTTTTTGGGATAGCTCCATGTGGAGCAAGCTCCATCCTGTCCTGATGGACAGCCTGGGGTGCAGGTCCTCCAAAAATCCTGGGGGGACCCAGGTAGATGAAGTAGCAGCATTCAAAGGGCATCATAAATGGGTAGATTCCGGGAGATGGGATCATTTTAAAAAGTATTTATTAATATCTCTCAGCATAAAAGTTACAAGAAGGAAGGATTCATTGAGAAATAGCACATACACCCTGCCCACATGGGAATTAAAAGTAGGAATTAGCCCTGAGGGATGCCCAGGACACAGAAGGGGCAGTTCCCTTTGGCTTGGGAGTGTGAGGAATTAAAAACCTGGTAAAAGCAGATTTATGGAAGGAGGAGAGGGCAGCGTTTTCAATCCCATTTCAGCAGGACTCCACGTTGCAAATGCTCCTTATTAGAAGAATTTTCAGTGCTTGGCCTGAGGTTGCTCAGGGTTTGGGGCAGGGCAGGGCTGTGGCACTGCTGAGAGCAGCATCCCCAGAGGGCACCAGCAGCTCAGAGTTTACACCAATGCTGGTCCTGCTGGCATGGGAACCTCATGGATTACAAGGGAAAAACCTCATTTTTTCCTGTGAGTGACCCAGGAGAGCGTTGTGTTGGTGGCTCATCATCATCATCATCACCAGCACAAGGAGGGGGTTCAGTGGAACCCTCATCCCACGGAGCACATGGCACAGAGGGATCCACCCCAGAGTCCCAAAGCACCACCAGGGCACCCAAAACTCCTCTGCAGGTCACCCCCAGCCCCAGGGGCCATCCCAGCTGCTGGGCTTCCCTTTCCAAGCTCTCAGCTCCTCAGGAGACCCCTGTCAGCATCTCATTCCACCTTCCACCATCCCCAGCATCTCATTCACCTTCCACCATCCCCAGCATCTCATTCCACCTTCCACCATCCCCAGCCCCCCTTCCCCTCACCCATCCCCCCC
>VZRZ01008140.1:180693-203006 GCA_013398175.1 Climacteris rufus | reverse complement strand
CTTCCACCATCCCCAGCATCTCATTCCACTTCCACCATCCTCAGCATCTCATTCCACCTTCCTCCATCCCCAGCATCTCATTCCACTTCCACCATCCCCAGCATCTCATTCCACTTCCACCATCCTCAGCATCTCATTCCACTTCCACCATCCCCAGCATCTCATTCCACCTTCCACCATCCCCAGCCCTCCTGAGTCTCACATTTCCCACCCCCTCTGATTTAACGTGGCCCTGTCAGGCAGGATGTTTCCCAGCCCGACCTTGCTGTGATTGGAAATGTGTGTTTCCAATGTTCCTTTTCCAATGTTCCTTCCCTCCCTCCGCCCCCTTCAAACCCTTCCATTTACAAAACGGGCAGAAGTATTTTAAACATGCAGATCAGAATTACACACCGGCCTCAATGTGTCACTTTTTGGCACAGCCAGCTCATTCCTCAGCCAAGACTTGCCACTGAGACTTCTGCTCCTCTATTTTATTGATTTCTTCTTTTTTTTTCTTTCCACGAGCACAAATAGCCACTTAACAAAAATAGATTTAACCCCTAAATAGCTGCTCCATCTGCTTCCTTGGGGCTTCCTTTGTGCTAATCCTTTGCATTTCCCAATATCATGGTGATGCTCATTGAAGCTTCTCAGCTCCTCCAGGTTGTCTCAGATCCCTCAGTTTGGGCTGAGAGCAGCTGATGGCTCCACAGGAATTGTCCTGGGTTTTCCCAGCTGCAAACGTGGATTTCTTAAATAAAAAGGTCTGAATCTTTAGGAAATAAAAGCTAATTTATATCCTCATTTCCAAGGACCTCTGAGTTTCTCAGGTGTTGTAGCCTTTAAATCACTGTGTAATTAAAAGGGGGATTGTGACTGCAAATGCAGATGGCAGCTAAAAGAAAGAATCAGAAACACAGAATATGAAACAGTGTTTTGCACTGTATTTGTTCAAGGCTCTTGTAACAGGAAGATCCCACCAGGCAAATGGGATTGAGATGCTGAAGCTGGAAATAGAGTGAGTTCAATGATAACCTGCACAGAGAATATTTTGTCTCCTGGCACACGGAGTATAAAACACAACCCTATTGTGTAATTCAGGGCTTTTCCAGGCTCCTCTGCTGCATTTCGAACTCTGTGGCCTCGGGTAATAAATGCACACCCACTTTCATTGTCATCCCAGACTGGGAATGAACCAAAACAGGGGAAGTGTGTCCTTGGTGGAGCTCAAAGCTGTGCTGGGTTAATCCTGAGCAGCAGAACAGAAGGAACAGCATGTGTGGCTCCTGGGTTTGTCTCTGGGTGCCTGCAGGGCAGGTTTGGGGGTGTCACACCCTGGGTTTGTCTCTGGGTGGCTGCAGGGCAGGTTTGGGGCTGTCACACCCTGGGAATTGGTCCTTCCCCTGCAAACCAGGCAGCAAATCCCTTCTTCCCCATCCCCGTGGTGACAGCAGCTCCCACTTCCTGGGCTGCTGGAACACGACAGGTCTGATGTGAGCCTGGGTTTTCACTGACATTGTGTAGCACTGAGCAACAGATGGAACCATAAGATCAATATATAGTGCAAATAATTAAGAATCGTGTTTTTAATTGTGCCTTTTCAACAAGCATTTCAAATGCTTCCTAAATCAGCTGCGTGGTTGTTGGTAAAGGGAACAGTTGTGATGGATTTTGTTTTGCAACTGCAAGGAGACTGATCCAGACAAGTCCAGGGAGTGCCTTGTGCTTGTGAAGGCTTTTGGCAGCTCCAGGGGGACCCCACAAACCATCCCTGTGTGATATCCAGGAGATGAGCCTGAGAATTAAAGTAAAGCACAATTGATTTTATCCTTGTGAAGGCTTTGGGCTTTATCCTTCTAACTTCTCTGGTTCTGGAGGAATCAAATAGTTTTAAACTCTTCTAGCTCCCATGTGAGTTCAGTGCTGGGGTATTTGGAGAAACTGAGGCACGGGGATCCTATGGGACACGGTGCTTTTGGGTTGTTTCCATTCCCTAATGCCATTTTGGGAGGTTGTTCATTTATTCTCTGGCTGGAAGAGAACAGAAAGCCACCTCCAGCTATGTCCAAGAGGCAGGAGGAGCCTGGTGTGGTCCCCAGGAAGCTCAATCAGCTCCAAGCCCTGCCCTCAGCAGCTGCTCCCAGGCTCGGGGGCTGAGCTGTGGATTTGGGGATCCAGGGGAACACCCCAACTCCTCCATCCCCTCCCCACCACCTCCCAGAGCACAGCCAGGGCAGTGCTTCCTCCCTGGCTTCATTTATATATGAAACGTGGCCACATCATTCAAACATCCTCGTGTTTGTGCAGGTAATGATGATCTAGACTCATTTATGCAAGATTATCCTTTTATCACATTTCCAGACTCATTTATGAGGCTCATGTTTTCCCCCCAAGGGCATCATCAAGTGAGTTAAGTTGTACTATTTGCCTCCTGCAGTGAACTGGCAGGAGCCTACTTCATTGACTGATGAGGGCTGCTGCCTTCGCCAAATAGGGGCTGTGTGATGGATATTTTACTTGTGAATATTAGAGCTGGAAATTAGCATGTTTATTGAGGTAGAATGTGTTTGTTTACATTCTGCTACCCATGGTATTACCTTTTATGACCTGAGTTATTTAGCTGAGGAGAAGCATAAGCGCTCCCCATCTGGGGGAGGGGAGAGGGGAAATAATAATAAAAAAAATAGATTAATGAGCTACTAGATATCAAATTATGCTTTAAGTGAGTGACAGAAATGGCTCATTGGGAGCTGCCCCATTCCTGTCACCTGGGCTGGAGCACAGAGGGATGGGAGGGAGCAACTTGGCTCAATTTTACCAATTCTTCCCTATGAAGAAAGAGATTTTTCAGGGAGGAGACCATCCAGTCCCTCTTGGAGCATCCAACAGCATTTGGGTAGCCCTTGGTGGGGATGGTGGTGGGAAGAGCTCAGGGTTTTAATCTTCAGTGTGCAGCACTTTCCTTTCCAGGGTCCTTCCCCATCCCATTGCCTTGGCTCCTTGGGGAGAGCCAGGGCTCCAGCTTTGGGCTGGACAGAGCCTGACCACCACAATTCACAGCAGAGATGCTTTCCCCAGCCAGGGAAACCTAGGAGATCCTATAGAAAATTATTCTCTTTGTGTCAAATTTTCCCAAAAAGTCATTCCTTGCCTACTTTAAGTGGCAGGGGTGCATTCATTATGAGAATTACCTGGTCATGGAGCTGCCTGCCATGCCCACAGTCAGGCTCTGGAAAAGAACACATTCCCAACCCCTGTGGAATGGAAGTTGTGAAGGTGCTCATACATCAAGTGCTTGGAAATGCAGAAATATTCACATATTCAGAAATGCCTGCCTGGAGAAGGGAATTTGCCAGGGCAGAGAGGGGACTGGGTGTGGGGCTGGGCGCCCTGCTCCTGGGCAGGAGCTGTTTGTGGAATTACAGCCTTCCTCAGCCTGTGTCAGGATTTAATTTCATTTTCAAAGGTGCCTGCCAAGCTCTCTCACTGGGTGCAGCTTGCAGACAAAACATGGTTTAGATCAAGTCAAAGAAATGCTCTTTTTTCTCTTTCAGCAAAATTTGGCTCTATTTGTGTGGCCTTTAAAGATAAATTGTCACATGTGAGCAAAAGAAAGGAATTAGTGTTGTGTCAGATAAAGGGCAAAGAGTGATGGGCAACACTTCTCCTGTGCCAGCTCATGAGCTGTGGTGGGCAAACTGGGACTGGGAAATGCTCCAAAATCCCACCAACCTTTCCCTGCTCTGGGATGGGGCTGAACCCCCACCCATGCCCAGCCCTCTGTGTGCCCTCCAAGGGCTGCCAGCTGGCACCAGCAGTGCCACTCTTGCCTAAAAAGGCTGCCCAGAAACTGAGCCCAGTCAGGAGTTTGGGAATAAAGGTGGGGATTTATTGGAAAAGCCTTCAAAGGTGCATTTAGGGCAGAGCCCCCCAGGGGCATCACCCAAAATGGACAGCGAGTTCTCCACACCTTTATAGGTTTGGTCCATTTGCACATCAGCATCAATTCAGCAATTCAAACTTGGTAATTTCCCCCCTTTAGAAGCTGGGCCTGGGCAGTCTGAGTGTCCTTGCTCAGCCCAGAGAGGCCCTGCACTGCTCTGTCTGTAGAGAACAGCAGCTCACAGGCCGTGCAGCATCCCAGAGTTACACACCAGGCAATGCAGAATTTGAAAAATAGAAGGGTTCAAAGCTCAGGCAACAGCACCACTTGATCTGCAAGGAGTGGCAGCTCTGAGAGCAGTGGGGGCACCACCCCAGCAGCATCTGCCTCTCCTGCTCCGTTTGCTGCCCTGGACTCTCCGGGGTGAGATGCAAATATGACTTCACTGTTACAATAACTGGTAATAAAAATTATGATTGCCAATATCTGGGAGGCACTTGTGAGTCGTAAGATGGAGCGAATTAACAGCTTGAAAAATGGTTGGCCCTGCCAGAAAGCAAAGCTGTAAAATGTTGGGATTATTTCCCCCGTGACACGGCTGTCAGAGGGGATGGTGCCGGTGGGATGTTCTCTGGCTCCCACAAGGAAACATTTCCCCTCTCCCTGGGCTGTGCAGAGCCCTTCCTCATGGGTGCCTTGAGTTGTTGGAGTGTTTAACACATGGCAAATGCAGAAAAGTTGTGCAGAGATGTCTGTGAGTGTGTAAATCAGTCACAGGTTGGGCTGGGAACCTCCCCAGGCCACTCCTGTGTGACAACAGCCACAAAGTCATTCCTTCCCAACTTCTTTCCCAAGTCTTGGGCCAAAACTTGATGATTTATCCTGGGTCTGTGCCTCTTCCTGCTCTCCCAAAGAGCTCTCAGTGTTCCTGTTATCCACGTTGCTCCCTCTCCTCATCCTGTTCTTGGCCTTAAAAATCCCATGATGTCATAAATTCTTGGGGCTAATTGTGCATTCTGCAGGAAATATTCAAAGTGAACAGTGTGCCCAATGGGCTAAAATACATTTGCATGAAGCGTTCATTGAGCAATTATGAATAACCTACAAGTTTTTAAAACAGCCTCTTTGTGGCTAATTTGAATGTTTGCTGCAAAATGCAGCATTTGCTGAATTAATGAGTCATTACAGATATTTCACTGAGCTCTGGTGGCACTGCCTGCTGCTGCATGAAGGGCTTTTTATTCTTCCATTGCACCTGTACCATTCCAGCGACATGCAATGCTTAATTTCTGCAAATTACTCCTACTAGAGCAATATGAAATACAGCTAACTTGGGGGAAGGAGAGGTATACTTTAATTAAATCATCTCGCAATTAGTCCTTGAGTGATGAGGTAAGGTGGTTTATCTCTGTGCAGTGGTACCAAACCACTGAGGAGATGCACAGGGAGGGAATTCCAGAATTTATAGAGGCCTTCCAGGACCTCAAGGGGCTCCAGGAGAGCTGGAGAGGCACTTTGGCCAAGGGATGGAGGGACAGGAGAAGGGGGAATGGCTTCCCACTGCCAAAGGGCTGGGTTAGATATTGGGATATTGGGATATTGAGAAGAAATTCTTCCCTGTGAAGGTGGGGAGATCCTGGAACAGCCAGAGAAGCTGTGGCTGCCCCATCCCTGGCAGTGCCCAGGTTGAACAAGGCTTGGAGTGAGCTGGGGCAGTGGGAGGTGTCCCTGCCCATGGCAGGGGTGGCACTGGGTGGGTTTAAGTTCCCTTCCCACTCTAACCATTCCAGGATTCTATGATTTCACAAGCAGGTGAGTTGTCCAACAATTTGAGCTTCCCTAAAAGCATCCAAACAGCTCCTTGGGGTTACTTTTGCTGCTGGCTTGGGACCACCCATATTTACAGCATTCAGACTGACTCCATTAAAATGTGTATTTTCTAGAAGTGCAGTTGAGCCCCAATACTGTGGCATCATCCACAGACTAATTAAAAGATGCCATCAATCAGATGTTTGGTGATGAGGAGGATGCACCACATCACGTGTAGATACTGGATTTGGTCCTTTGGGATCTCCTCACTGTGGGATTCTGGCTCTGCTCCTCTTTTGCCCTTTTGGGGACTTTTTTTGTACTCAGGGAACAGGGAGATGTTATCCCTTCACACCACTGTGGGTGTCAGGTCCCCTTTGTCCCTTCCACAGTGACACCTGTACCCTCAGAAATCAGAGATCCATCCAAAACCTCTCCTAGGTGGGACAAAGATTTCACCACACGTTTCCCTTTGGATTTTTTGCTGGAGAAGGAGATGAATGGCTCGGTGCTTCTGAGTGCAGAACTCCCCCACCAGCATTTAGCAAGATGTAAAGTTTTCCTAATGATTTATGGTCCCCAGTGTTTTAGACAGACAAAATATGTTCACAGTCTGTCCTGGCTGACACTGAAAACCTTGTCTGGCACATGGAGCCCTCCAGAAGAGATGAACATCTTGTTTGTAGACATCTAAGAGCCCCTTGGGAAGTCACTGTGAATTCCTCTGTTGGCAGATCCTGTCCCAAATTGAAGAGCAAGTGCTAAACAAAGACATTTTCAGGACAAACCTGTCCTTCAAACCACTGTTGTCCAGTTATAAAAGAGTAAATTTGTTTTTACAAAGCCCCTAAGTGCTGGTTAGCAGCAGAGTTTGGGATAAAATCACCAAAAGCAAGGAAATTCAAAGCAGCAGCAGCAATTCCTCCCTTTCTTCTTAACAACCTGAGTATTGCAAGGACCAGTGGGATGCAACCCAGGGATGTGCACAGGGGGAGTTTCATGCAAAATGCCATTTGTTGCAGTTTAGAAAAGTGTGTATTTAATAACATAACTTCAGATTCATCTTCTCTGTGAAGCTGATAAGCAGCATGTTCACAAATACACATCTACAAAGGATGGAGACAACAATTAGCAAAAAGCCCGGCCTGAATTTATAGTTTGGGCTTGTCTTAGGTTGCATAACACCCTTAATGTTACTTAAATGTAGGTGTTTTGTGTGTGGGTGCACGCTCCCATGAGTGTGTGTGCATTAATAGCAATTTGTGATAGATGCCTCTGGGGCCCACACATTCAATAAGGGAAAAGGAGTTTTTATGGGAGATAACATAACTGTTTGCAATTTGGCTATTCATTGTATCTTTGGCATTTTATGTACTGCATTAGCTGAGGCAATTTCATGCATATGGATATAATGCATTAAGTAGGAGCATTTAAATATAGTGAAACTAATTTTATGATGATTAGTTGAAGGAAAACATTGCATTCGTATCATCTATATAGGAGCCAATTTGCATGAAAATGCCCAAAGTTGCTATGCCAACATTTTCTGTGCTGCCGGTCGGGGTCGTCTCTGTGTCAAGACTTTGTATTAAAAATCGGTCTCCAGTGCCCGTGTCTTTTAATTCATTGCAAGCTGTAGGCCATTTGCTCACAAAGCGCTTGCAGTAAAACAAATGAATAGCTAAAATACTCATTTGCATGATTCCCATTTGAAAACGATTCCCCTGAAATTAAGGAAGCGTGTGACTCGGTTGTGAAGATGGATGGGCAGATGAGCCATGCAATTAATATTTTTCGGCATTCTCTTTTAAAGCCCTCCTAAGACTCCAAGCAACACATGCTGCCTTCCAGACAAATTGGGTCTCGCAACAGTTCCAGGGCTGCCATGGCAGCAGCTTGTTCCCACTCTCTCCCCTTTATTGTCTCACTTACATTATGCAGTAATTAAAACTATTTACCATTCCTACTTATCTGCCATCTGCTGCCATCGAAGTTCCCTCTCCTTTATAAAGCCATCTTCGGCAGCGAGGAGAGGAGCGGAGTCAAGGACAAGGAGGGGGAGGGAGGAGATGCTCCTGCTTTTATTAATAGGTAGCAGAGCAGGACGAGGTTGAGCGTTGTAAACAACTGGGTGCTTGCACGTAGAGTGTCATTTTCTGGGATTTACATCTGGCCACCGCCATGGGAAGAGTTTTTTGTGGAGCAAACGCTGGCACGGGGGGGAGAGGGGAATAGAAGCAGCAGATGTATCGGAGCTGTGGGTGCAGCAGGGGGATGCTCCTCTGCTCTTCCAGCAGGACCGTGCTGGTGGTTCATTCACTGCTCAGCCAAACCAGCAGTGGTGAATGAAGGGTTTGGATTTGAATGGACGCTGGTTCAGCAGCGGGTCCCTGACCGGGAGCTCGGCTCCTGCGGGATGCTCCGCTTGCAGCCAGGCGGGATGCGGAGGTCACTGCGCTGGAGCGGGGGGATGAAAGCACCCGGAGATCTCCAGGCACTCCGGAGCTCTCACCACGGAAAATACACTCAGAACTCGTGGTCTGGAGTGCTTAAATCATCCCCGGGGCTGGGAACAGGCAGCGATGACAGGCAGGTAAACGGAGCCTGCGGGAGGCTCCGGGAGCCCAGCCCCGCAGGCAGATTTAGGGAGGGCACCGCGTCCCCCAGCAGGGCTCTCACCCAGCCAAATGGGCAATAAAACAGCTCCCAGGGTGCTGGCGGCAATAAAAAGTGAAGAAGCCGGCAATTACTGCCGCCCTCATCGCGTAACTCATGCTCCAGATTATTTACAGTGACTCTAAAATTTAAAAAATCCAGTTGGCTTAATTGCCTTGTTCTGTTCTGGGGATGTCAGCGAGGGAGGGCAGCGCGGGCTGAGGGCTCCAGCTGCAAAACCCACGGACCAGCACGTCTGGAACTGGCTCTGGCCGGGACAGTCGGGAACAGTTCAGAAAAACATTGAACTTTGCTGGGTAACTGCTAAAAAGCACTTTGAGCTGTATATTCTGCTTTATTACAGCTCTGGCAGGCCGAGCTGCTGCTCACAAACCCAGCCATGGCACACAGGACTCTGGCTGAGCTGGGTTTTTTCTTAGAAAGCCGTGGCAGTTCCACGAGTTTTCCATCGTTTGACTGCAATTGATTTTCCCAGTGTTCGTTTTTATATATAAACACTCAGGTCTGGATTTCAACTCTTTTTCATGGCAGGCTGTGTTTTTGCCACAATCTCCTGGTCTGAGGAAAAGATCAAGGGAAAGAATAGGAGAAAATGTTTCGTTCTGGGTTTGGGTTCTTAACCATTGGGGATGTTGGTGGAAAGCATCATCCAAGAAACTGTGGCAGAAATATTCCCAGATCTACAAAACGATGCATTTGTGTTACAAACAATGCTGGCAAAGAGCTGCCAGTCTGCTGGGGTGGCTCCTTCAGTGCTCCAAATATTCCCTTCTCCCCACATCTGGAAGGGTTTAATAGTGAGGTGAGAAACATCATCCAGTTTTTCAGCACTTGGTGATTTCTCAGATGCTGTGGAAAGCCTCATGCTCCAAACGACAGTCATTTTCCAAGCCATTAAATTCCTTTGTTACCGTGCAAATACTTTTCGTTCCTTCCCGAGTACAGTAGAGAGGGCATTGTTGCACCAAATTATTTACAGACACCCGGCTGAAGCCTAAAAACACAGGGCCCTTTCTGGTCTTTTTTTGGTGGCCACAGCGGGCTGCTCCCCTTCCAACAGCAGGAGATGGGAGCATCTCACACCCATCCCAGCTCTGCTCTTGCCATCATTTTTTCTGTTTAGTGCAAAACCTCATCCACATATAGCTGATATGCAGGGGAGGATGGAATTTGGCCCCAGAATGGTGTAATTGGCTTTTTGCTTGGGGCTGGGCTCCTCCAAGCAGCCGTGGTGAGGTTGGGCTCCTAAAGGTTGTGTTCCCTGAGTGAAACTTCTCTTTCAGCACTGGAAAACTCCAATATTCCCTTCATCCAAAGTTTCAAAACTGGCTGAGTTTTCTTTATGCCATCCAGCATCCCCATCCCTTTTAGTAAATGATTTTGCATCACAACCCCACAAAAAAAATTACCATATAGATCCCATTTAAGGCAAGGGAAAAAAAATAATGTAAAAGGAAATATTTTAGGTAGGAGTTGAACAGCAAATGCTTTTTGGTCTCTGTGGGGAGTAATGATCCACAACAAGGACACAATTCTATATGCATGTAATATTATCACATGCTTCAAAAAGCTTTTAAATCACATAAATGCAGTTATGGACCATTGTACAAAATAAACATTCCACTTGTGTTTAGGCTGTTTTTAGTTCTTTGATCTAAAGTGATGCTTGCAGATTTTATTGCTTTGTAAATTAAAGCGGCTTTGATTTGATTGAACTAAATTAATAAGGCTTCTGCCTTGTTGCAAGATAACAACTACAGTATATTCTGGCTGCACTGCACGTAAGGAAACTGCAGTCTGTAACAATTCCACTGAAGCTTCATGGAGGATTTCAATACCTATTTTAATTAAAACAAAAGCCACTAATGTGTTCTTTAAAGAGAAAAAACCTTAAAGTCCTTTTAAATCTATTTTAATATGTCTTAAGGACTCGAAGATAAATGGCAGGAGAGCTGGGCTCTGACAAGGTGCTTTTTCTCTGCCTTTTGAATTTTCCTCTTGCATGTCTAAGGCATGGCTCCTTCAGAATAATAAATCATGGAATCCTGGAATGGTTTGGGTTGGGAGAGACCTTAAACCTCATCTTGTTCCACCCCCTGCCATGGGCAGGGGCACTTTCCACTACCCCAGGCTGCTCCAAGCCCTGTCCAGCCTGGCCTTGGACACTTCCAGAGGCTTCCATGGTCAGGTGGGTGCTGACTGTGCCAGGAAGGTTCCCAGTCCACGTTGGCCAACGTGCAATTAGACTTTTCCAGCTCATTCCTCATCTGTGGGTCCTTCCAGCACCATAACCATCTTTTAGATGCCCTGAAGAGGCTCCAGTAGCTCAAAGGATATCTTGGAACGTGGACATTCATGGGAAAAGGCTGGTTAAAACCATCTGATAATTTTAAGGGAGCTTTTTGCTGCCTGTAGGTCTCATTGACTTTATTTCCCTCAGGGCGTGTGAAACCAGAAATGCTTTTTGCTTAATTTCATGTACCAAAAAAAGCCTTAAACAAAAGCTGCTCTTTGAAATCTCTAACAATAAAAAGAAAAAAAAAGGCAGTGCCAAAAAAATGAAGCTGCCACATCCTGACCACAAGGGCACTGTGGGAGGAGTGGAAGAACTACTTCCAGCAGGGAAAAAATGGGGAGCAAAGGGGTTGTGCCACTCCACTGGTGGCCATCCCCACATGCCCTGTTTCTGGAAGTGTCCAAGGCCAGGTTGGATGGGGCTTGGAGCAACCAGGGATAGTGGAAGGTGTCCCTTTTATATCCCTTCCTACAAAACCTTTCTGGGATTCCAGGATTCTGTGGTCTCGTAGGGTCCCCAGGCACAACTGCAGCGGGACGGCAGCTGAAGCTACAGCAGTGCCTGCGCCTCTCCAGGGCTCTGGAATGGAAACAGCCACAGCAAGTGTGAAAGAAATATCTCCCCCAAAAGCTTCCTGCCCCTGTTCCTCCAGCCCCTGGTCCAACACTGCCACATAAAGCAGAGCCTGGTGTGGGGGAGTCCTCAAACGAGATGAAGGGCAGTGGTTCCTCATGGAGATCCACCACGTGCTCGTGGGCTTTATCCATTTCATCCCAGAAATTCTGATCCCTCCAATCTTCCCTTCTTCACCCTGATGGTGGATCTGCCCCATACCATAGTGCTGGGAGGTTTTGGGGTGCTTCCCAGTGCTTTGCTTTGAGCTGGAGGAACAGATTTGCTGGCCCTACCTGTGCATGGCCAGGTGACCCACGGTGCTGATGCTGAGACCCTGCTCAGCATCCCCTGTCTCCGCTGCAAGCTCAGTAATGAGATGAAAAAAATCCCCCCAGGCTCATCTCCCCCAGCAGCAGCCCCAGCTCCCCATCCTTCCCCTCCTTCTTACCCTTTTCATAAATAATTTTAATATAGTCCAGAGTGGCTCAAAACAGGAAACTCTGCTGTTTTAGTTTGGTCTGGAGTCAATTTTCCTAATCCCTGCGGTGGAGTTGCTAAGTTACCCTATCCCAGGGCCCTCGCTGCTGTTTTCATGTGGAAAAAAAATAATAATAATCATAAAAGAAAAAAAGAATCTGTTCTTCACTAAAGCAGCAGAGTTTGGGAAAGCTGCGGCTCGTTCCTGCGCGAAGGGCCCGGCACGAGGAGCCTTTGCAGAGCTGTCCTTCAGCAATCCCACAGCCAGAGCTGAAATCCAGCCCTGCAAAAGCCAAGTCCTCGGCGGCTTTGCCGAGGTCAGGAGGGTCAGACATGAGATGAAATGAAAGACAAACAGTGGTGGTGGAAAGCTTTCCCTGCCATCTCCTCGGGCGTAATGAGCCCTGGCTGCGCGCTTGGACAGAGGCCAAACATTCATTTACCACAAATCTTCTGTAAATGATTACATTACCTTACATTAGTTTCTGTAGTACCCCCAACTGTTCCTTCCAAAGCAAGTTAAGCAGAAGGAAAGCTGCCACTTCCCTGTAATTATCCTCCCTTGGCCAACGGGCCACGTTCCCCCCGTCCCTGCTGCCCGGAGGTGTGGGATGGAGGGGACAAACCTGCCTTGTTGGGCACTGCTGCCTTGGATGGGGGAACAGGGGTGCCCACCGTGGGCTGGGGAGGGTGAAGAGCATGGGTGCTGCTGGAGGTGCAGAATCTCCCCAAAACTGCAGCTGGGAACAGGAGCAGGTCATAGAATCATGGAGTGGTTTGGTGGGAAGGGACCTTAAAGCCCATCCCGTTCCACCCCTGCCCCGGGCAGGGACACCTTCCACCTGATGTCACTTCACACCAGGGGTGATGGTTTGTCCTTTTGCTCCTGGGGCCTCCTGGGCTGCTGGAGGTCCCTTGGGTTGAAGTTTGGACCTCAGCAGCACGACGTGGCTCACAGCGAGGAGACCGTGGCGTTTCTGACCCTGCTTTGGCTCAGAGAACTCTCTGGCTTGCAAGCTCCAGGTCTGGTGCCATCCCAAGGTCCACAGTCTGGAATTTTCAGAGAAACCTCACATGTCTTTGAGCAATTCCTTTTTCTCCCACTCCACCTCCTCCTTTCCCTAGAGCTAAAGCAAAACCACTTGGCATAACCCCTCCTCTCTCCGCACCGATCCCCCAGCACCCTCCTCCGCTGTACCAGTTTGTCCAAGCTGTATTTGTCTTCTGGGGCTCCTTTTTCCAGTCCAGCCACATGCACAGAGGTGATGAAAGAGCAACTGGGCCATTCAGTCGGGTGCAAACTCACGCTCTGCTGGTGTGAACTACTTGTTCTTGATGGGATTGACAACCACACGGTGATTTCTCCCCTCTCCACTACTCCTCAGATGACAAATTCCTGTGGCTTGCCATACAGGGCCAGTTTATTTATTTTCTTCCAGCCCTACATGTGCTGCCCATGTTGCAGAAAGGCAGACTGATCCCTATCCTGACAGCTTCCCATCTCTCCAAGGCACAGGAAATAGCATCACTTTGCCTGCCAGGACTGCACTTATGCTGGAGGCTGGTGGTGGGGGAACACACAGCTCAAAAAATCCTGGAGAAGATGCTGTAAGATGAGCAGCAAACTGAAAATAACCCCTGGGAGCCAATCCCTTCTTAAATTAAGCCAAGGAGAACCGGTGCTTTCTGTCATTCCCAGGTGTGCTTCCCTCCCCTCTTCCAGCCTTTTCCTGAGGCCTTCTGCTAATCTGCCATTTGTTATTGATTTTATTTAAGCTGCAGCAGTTTGTTGTTGTTATTAATTCCAGGCACATTTTTAACAGCACTGATAGGCTGGAAGAGAGGAGTGCTCTCATTTGCACACCCTTTCTTTCTGGAGGTGATTTAAGTCCATCCATCTCCCCAGCACCGAAAAAAAATATGGGAAAGAGAGATATAGGCTGTTAATGGTGGTTTTAAGTGCTGAAGTACAAGTGTGAGGGGGTGAGGGGTGACACCAGGAGGTGTTTAATTGTCATCCTGAACGAGCACAGGTGATAAAGAGAACTGGGCTTGTGCTGCCTCCTGGGAACGCAGGAAAGTGGTGCTGATCATTAGACAGAGAGCCCAAATTGCCAAATATTGTCCTAAAGTGCTGCAATTTGGCCACAAGTTGGCAGCTTGCTCTTGAGCTTGTCCTTGTGCCGAAATGCAAAGGCTCATCCAGGGGAGGAGTGATGGATGGAGCACTGCTGCTCCTCCTCATGACATCCAGGATCCCACCACTGATGTTTGCTGCTGGCACCGTGCAGGGATTTTCCCAGAAAGGGATAAGGCGTTTGTTAGTGTGGATTTTGGAGTAAATAACTCCTGGGTTGTGCTTGCCAAGCGTTGCCTTGCACGGAGAGGACACACCGAGCACCCCCAAAGCTCGAGGCTGCCCTTGGATCCCTGGTGGGATTTTTTGTTGGCATCTCCCCCTTCTCCTCCTGGAGCAGAGGAGCCTTTTCCAGGGACAGGGGGAGGTCAGTGCTCTCCGTGAGAGGCCTGGGGTGGGGCAGGAGCTGTTCCTGAGCCACTCAGCCCTGCATCCCCCCCGTGCCAACATTCCCAGCGATGCCATCCTCCCGCCGCCTCCGGCTCCGCTGTCCCCAGGCCGGCAGCGGGGACCTCTGGGGCTGCAGGAGATGAAAGCAATCAGAATAACAGTGGGACGTGAGCTGTGTGCAGGGAAAACCCAGTTCTGAGGCCTCACAAAGGGGCCCTGCCTTGATCTGAAGTTTCTGCTTCCAGGAAGTTTGCCTTTTGTTTGATCTATTTTGCGCATCCCTATTAAATAACTAATTATTTAACATCTTTTAAAGCTTTGCTATATATTACAGCAGGCAGGACACAAATGGCTGCTTTTAATAATATAAAAGCCCATTAGCTTCATTTACTGTTAATGTTAAAATAAACATGAGGCAATTTAGATATACTGTTCCAATTTCACGGAAACTTTGATGTTTTTCTTCTCCACTCACATAATTAAGGGAAAAAACTACTAATGATATTAAGTTTGTACAGTGTTAATGACAGAAACAAGCTGCAGTAGAAATTGCAGCCATTAATATGGAAAAATAAAATATTTAACATGGGAGATAAATGAAGCAATTTTAATAAAGTAAAATGAAGAAAATTAATTTTAGAAACTTTCAGCATTCTTAAAATGCTCTCGGTTTGTGACAGGCCTTGTGAGGTTTTCTGGTAGGGATTATTGATGATTATTTTTAACACCTACCTGTTTTCTTTATCTCCTGCCCATTGTTTTCTCTGAGGGCTGAATTCTGCCCTGATTTACACCCCATAAGCTGGCAGCAGCTAAAGGCGGGCTCATCCCTAGGAGATGCTTTATCACAAAGGTTTTTTTGGGAGGCAGGAGCCCTTCAGGCATCTCAAACACTCAAATGTCCGGTGGGGATGATGCAGGATGGTGCTGCCTCACCTGGATGAGGATGGGACTCCAAAAAACGGGTTCCTGGCTCCCAGGGGGTTGTGGCTGGGAAAAAGGTGCTGCTGTGGTAGCGCTGGGTGTGTTGGAAGCTGAGCATCAGCAGCCCAGACAGCACCCACAGGGGCTCTGCTGCAGCAGGATCTGGGCTGAGGCCACCACAAAGTGGAAATCTGAGTCCTTGGAGTAACCTGGAGCTCGGACAGAAACAAAAGAGGGTTTGTCAGGGCACCAAAAACCTGTTGGGTCTGGCAGCTGAGCACCAACCTGTGCTGGCACCCCCCTGGGAGCCCCAGGACTCTGCTGCCACGGAGATAAACCCAGTGAGGAGCATCTCTGGTTCTCCATCAAACCCTGCTGCCCACAGGGGAGACGCAGGGAGAGCTCATCCCCAAGGAGAGAAGCTCTTGCCTCCTGCCTCAGCCACCCATTCCTCATCATCCCTCTCATTCTGGAGCCCCTACAGTGAGTCCATCCCCTGGGAAATGTGAGACCAGTCCATTCCCACATTTCCAGAGTTTTGAGGGAGGACAATTGGCACCCAGTTAATATTTCAGCCTCTCTCCTGTCTCTTCCACATCATCAGCTCCATCACTCTAACGTGGCAGCCTTTGCCAGGGAACCATTTTTAGCAACAATTCAGTGATTTATTTTATTCTGATGCATTTATTTACAGGAAATGATTAATTAAAGGAATTCTTTTCATTGCCATTAATTGTTTCACAGACAACCCGAAGAGATAATCATCACATGCTGGCAATCACTTGCCATCAATTATCCACACGCTGCTGCTGTCAGTGGATCACAGCCCCTACCTGGTGGGAGTCACTGCTGGTGCCACCAAAGCATTTTCCAGTAATGTAGGATTGGGGAGGATGGGAAACAGTTTCCAGACAGGCTCTGAGATTGATATGCAAGCCAAAGGGAAATGCATTAAACTATTTAACTGCCTGGAAATCCAGCATAATGAACATCCAAAGGTATCTTATTACTAGTTCACTGTAGCTTGGCTTTATTTATTTGTTAGCATTCAAATTTTGTTCCAATTAGTTCTTGTGCTGGAAACTCTCTTGCTGCAGGGGTAGGTCCTGCTTGGGATCAACTGAAGACCCTCAAATCTGTGTTTGCTCAAGTGGGTGGGATTGGGAAGGGAGAGGGATGAGGGATGGCAGACCTGGGAACAGAGAGGCCAAGGATTGTGGCAGCACTGACACGGACCTGGCTGTGGAATTTGGGTGGCTATGGGTGCCCAGGGCTGGGAGCAGAGCCATGATCCTCATCCCAGGTGAGATTTGTCATTGCTGCTGGGGGCTGGGAGAGAAAAGAAGGGTCCTGCTTCCCAGGCCACCATGTCCCCACCCAGGGCCCCCTGAGCCAGGGCTCATCACCACCTCCACTCCCCTCTTCCAAGCCATAGAAACACAGAATCCTGGAATGGTTTGGGTTGGAAGGACTTTGAAAATCATCCAGTTCTAGGCAGGAACACCTTCTACCATCCCAGGTTGCTCCAAGCCCTGTCCAGCCTGGCCTTGGACACTTCCAGGGATGGGGCAGCTTCTCTGGGCACCCTGTGCCAGGGCCTCCCCACCCTCCCAGGGAAGGATTTCTTCCCAAGATCTAATCAAAACCTCCCCTTTTTCAGTGTGAAGCCATTGCCCCTTGTCCTGTCACTCCAGTTCCCGATGAATTGTCCCTCTCCAGCTTTCCTGTAGCCCCTTCAGAGCCTGGAAAGTGCTCTGAGGTCTCCACATAATCTTTCTTTCTCCAGCAGCCCAGCTCTCCCAGTCTGTGTCCATAGGGAGGTGCTCAAGTCCCGATGAACTCTGTGGCCTCCTCTGGACTTGCTCCAGCAGTTCCACATCCTTCTTACATTGGGGGCACCAAAGGCAGCACTGATTTTATTTTGCTGGTGCTGCCCACCCCCCTCAGCATCCTGCCCATCGGATGTTTTAGGAAGAAACCCAAAACCTTCTTGCCATGACAGCCCAGGGCTGTGTGTGTGTCCCCCACCAGTGTGGGGAATGCTGGGGATGTGTGGTGCCCTCCTGCCCCTCACACAGCTGGGAAGAGCCAGGCACCCAGAGAGAAGAGATTTGGGGACACTGGACCAACGTGCTCAGCAACGTCTGAGCTTCTCAAACATGCCAGAAGGACATTAAACGGAATGTATTCAGTGCTAAGAATTATGGTATCTTTAGAACCTAAAGTGTATAATTAAATTATAACATCTGAGATTGGAATTGTTTTCTCACTTGTAGGGGAAAAAAAAAATAAGACATTTTAATAACATGTCATAAGTTTTACAGTTATTGGATTTTCAAATTGTTTACAAAAGCAATATTGTTCAATTGCATTGTTGTTTTGTTGTTGGGTTTTTTTCCTTAAGTCTTTTGATAAAAGGAATAAACTAACAATAATGTTCCCAGGAGGTAGAACAAAATTGCATTTCACTTTTGTTATTTGTTTAATTATCCATTCAGCCAGTCAGTATATAAAACTCATTTTCAGCAGATTCCTCCTCAAAGTCTCTGGCTCCAGCTGGAACTGCAAAGAGCTTTCAACTTTTATTTAACATTAATAACCCAAGGAAGTCCTGGTGTTCAGGTACTGCAGCACCTTGTCTGCCACTGCAGCAGCCTTTCCAAGGGACATGGGCAGGAGGGAACATCAGGCTGGTAATTCCCAGTTTTTAGGACTGGGGGGAAACACTGGGTCACAGTGTTGAATTGTTTATTTTCAATAGGGAACCACTGGGGACTCCTAAAAATCAACAGTCCCTCATATCAGCATGGTTTGACAAAACTTCAGCAGTTTGAGGGGGTTGTGAACTCTCTGGTGTTGTTCATTGTAAGCCTGGTGGGTTTCTTTTCCTGGCTGTTTCTCCCTGGTGTTTGTAGGAGCAGGGAATGTGTGCTCCATTCACCATGACCTGGGTGAGCTTCACATTTGAAAGGTGAGTTGGCTCAGTACAAGGACAGGAGCTGCTCTCAAGCAGGTTTGGTTCGTTATGTCTCAGTTTTGAGGTGATTTAATTAATCAATTTAATCAATAGCTTTCTACCCCCATCAGAATTCTGGTATTTCTGTACAACCATCAGTCAGCAGCTTTAAACCCATGGTTTGCTTGGCAAGGAGAAGCTGGGCATAGCTGGAATCCCACCAGAGCACTCAGGATTTCATCTGTGTGGAGAACCTGGTGGAAGCTGTTCCTGTTCATGCCAGGGGGTTGGACAAGATGAGCTTGAAAGGTCCTTCCCAACCCAAACCATCCTGTGATTCTGTGCTTTTATCATTCTGTGATTTTATGACTGTTTCTATGATTAGCAAGCACTGCATGATACTTCTGTCAGTGTTTTCTCTCTTCTTTCAGTGTCTTCTTCCAGAGGCTGATTCCTGCTGTGTTTGAAGCACAAATGCTGATATACAAGATCATTTTCCAGCCTCTCCCAATAACTGAGAGCTGTTTTCAGGCAGCAGCAGGAGCCCACCCATTCCTGGGAGCTTTGCTGGAGATAAAACCTTGTTTTTTAGGACTTATGGCCCCCAGAGCTGCACCTGAGCTGGAGACTGTGGAGGAAAAAAAAGCCAGAAACAGGTTATAAAGAGGCATCAAACAGCCACCTTCTTTCCCTGCCTGCATCCAGTGGGATGAGCCAAAAGAAGGATCTATTCCATCCCTCTGGGTGAACACCCTGCTCCTCCTGACAGCACATACAGGCTGTTAAATGCTTACCCAGCACCAGGAGGGGGTTATTAAGAGCAGTGAATTCCTTTGATAAGTTCTCAGGTCATAAAGATGTTTGACTCCTCATTTGCACATTCCCCTTGGAATCGATCAAAGCAGGAAAGCCAGAGGGTGAAAATCGATAAGGGTCTGTGGGAAGATGTATGGCTAGAGCTGGGCAGGGGCAGGGCAATCAGTTATTGTGCTAATTGATGGGGAGATGATAGCTCAGAATTGATCAGATGCTGCCTAAGCTGGCACGATTCAGTGGCTCCAGCATCCTGGTGTGGAGATGTCACGGAGGGATGCTCGGATCAACTGCCCAGTTCCAACCTGCAGAGCTGCAGGTGTTTATTGACAGGTGTGTTTAGAGCACAGGGAAAAGCAAAGTGAGCCTTGCTCTAGGTAAAATCCCTCCTAAAGCAGGATTCTGATGATAAGTGCTCCCAGAATTCCAGCAGATATCCACTGCTCATTCCATTTGGCATGGCTTGGATCCAGGGGCTGTTGCTGAATCCGTGGGTCACCCACTCCCTGCTTTCACTGAGGGTTTAGAGCAATCTCTGCCTCCCACCAGAGCACTACAGGACATCAGGGGATTAATAATTAATCCTCCCAACACCCTCTGTGGGCTGGAATTGGCTCTGTCCAAAGGAGGGAAGAAACTTGGACTATGGGACAGTCTCATGCAGAGGATGGAGAAGATCTGGTTGCTCCTGAAACTCCCCATGAGAGGAGATCAGAGGTGAGGAACCCAGCTCTGGGCCACAGCTGTTCCCAGTTTTTGCAGGGTGCTCCCAGCACCGCTGTTGTGGGATGAGGCAGGAATCTTCCTGCCCCAGGCTGCCCTGGAAGGCACAGGTTTGACATTCCCAATGAGTATTTCTGGATGAAAGTGAGCTTGAACAGCAGAGGGAAGCCTACAGACTCATTTTTTGGAAGGTATGGAATCAGACAAACCAGACACAATCCTCCTGCATGTGCCCTCCAGGTAGGAATTCTGGATCTGTGGGGCAAACTGTGCTCCAATTCCCCTTCCATGCAGTTCCTTGAAACAAATCATACTTTGGGGTTAATTTCTGGAAGATCTGCCCTGAAGCTGGATGGGAGGAAGGTTTTAGCACTAAGGAGCTCATGACAAAGCCATCTCCACTGCGAGGCTCCAGCAGTGACCCCACAACCAGAGTGAGGGTGCCAGACAACTTCCAACACTGGGAATTCTGAAAACCAGGTAAGGAAAACGTGCCCAGGAGAGTGGGAACAAGGATAGGGCCTGGAGCAATGGGATGATAGGTGACCAGGCAAGGTCCTTCCAGTCCTGTGCCCCTTCCTTGGATGCAGGAAGCTGCCCAGAAAGGGACTTTGCAGGTGCCCAGGTACCTTCGGCTTTTCCTCTGCCCCACAGCCACAAAAAGGAAAGGGAAAACAAATTTCATGGTAACAGCTGTGTTTCCTTAACAAACAACTGTTCCCTTAAAACATCCAGGATGACGAGTTGACAGTAATGAAGTAACATCTGTCCAATCAGTGCACTTTTTTGGCAGCTCTGGAGCCTCTGAGTGAACGTTCCCTAATGCTCACCAGACACTCGCAGCACCTGCTCTGCACCCCCAGCCTCTCAGGCTGCCTCCAAATGCAGAACAGATGTGAGGGCTGAGATAAAAAGCTTCCCCAAACAATCTATCAGTCTAATAGCATTGATCAAAGAAAACTATCTTGGAACATCACTTGTGTTGCTCCGGGCACCTTCCACCTTTCCTGGGCATTGACCCTGCTGTTAACCCTTGCAGGGCTGCCAGGAGGGAGGGCTGGGGGATTGGGACCTGGTGGGGTCCATAGTCCTGTTATGAACTATTATTATTATTGCTGTTGTTATTATTATGCCTATTAAGGACTATTAGGCACGTGGTGGGATTTTTGGGATGTCCTGTGCAGGGCCAGGAGTTGGACTCCATGATCCTTGTGGGTCCCTTCCAACTTGGGATCGTCTGTTATTCTGTTGATAGTGCTGGGAATGCAGCACTTAGGATTGGATATGAATTCCTGCAAGGCTCTGCTGGGAGTAAAAAAGGGACAGAAAGACCATCCATGGTTGCATTGGCTCCAGGGCAGCTCTGAGCCTGCCTAAGGCTGTGAAAATACAAAGCAAGGGCGAGGTATTTTCCATGGAGACACGGGAATGTTGTTGGCATCACACATGGCACTGGGGAGACCTGGCATATCCCGTGCAGCTCTGGTTGTTCGTGCCCAAGAGCAACGGAAAGGGAAGGGCAGTGTGGGCACTTGGGCAGCTTCACCTTCTGCGGGGCAGCTTGTGCTGGCTGACCCCATGCAGGGAGGCTGGAAAGATGTGCTCTGGAAGGTCTGCAGGGAGGCAGGGAGCTATTTGTGCTCTCTGCATCACCCCCAGCTCCCTGGTGCTGTACAGAATTACAGAATGACAGAATTAGAGAATTACAGAATGACAGAATCACAGAGTGGTTTGGGCTGAAGGCCCTTAGAGCCCACCTCACTCCAAGCCTGGGCAAGCAGCACTTCAGGAGGGTTTATTTCCTCTTTCCTTAGCTCCAGCCCAGCCACAGCTCAGGGGCCAGCGGGTGCCAGCCCTGGAAGGTGCTGCAATTGCTGGTTTGTTGCTGTTCATTTCTCAGCAGCCTCTTTCATCCCCGTGCCTCGGTGCACCAAACCCCGCAGCAAGGTCCCTGTGATGCCTTAGGTTTAACCCTTATATTTTTCAAATCCTGCATTGTCTGGCGTGTGTGCTTTATATCTCGTTGGTTGCTGTTTTCTATAGACATAACACTGGCATTCTGCACTCACCCAAGGCCATTCAGGCTGCCCAGGCTCAGGCTTCTAAAGGGGGGGGGGAGCAAGCTAGGGGGAAATTGTAAAGTTTTAATTGGTAAATCTATGCTGATATGCGAATGGACCAAGTCTATAAAAGTGTGGAGAACTCGTGACTCGCTGTCCATTTTGGGTGATGCCCCAAGGAGGGGGCTTTGCCTGCCCTAAATGTACCTTTGAAGGCCCTTCGAATAAATCCCCACCTTTTATTCCCTTACTCCTGCCTGGCCTCAGTTTTTGGGCTGGCCTTTTAGGCATCACCTGGGCTGCCCTCCCTGACGGGGACACGCTTCTAGGCCTGTGGGGTGCCAAAAAGAGCAGCCGCTCTCCTTCCTTCTTCCCCCGGCCGCGCCTTGCAAGGCCTTGCCCCGCGGCCGGGAGGGGTGGGAGCGCCTGGAGGAGCGGGGAGCAGCAGCTGCCGCCGTTTGTGTGATGAGGGGAAATCGGCAGAAGGAGGTGCGGGACCGGCAGCAGGAGCGGGGAGCAGCAGCTCCCGCCGTTTGTGGGATGAGGGGAAATCGGCAGAAGGCGGTGGGGAG